>CM026386.1:20534868-20552123 GCA_014843695.1 Archivesica marissinica | reverse complement strand
CTGCGCTATATAACACCTCTTATATCTGACAGCTATAATAATACTTTTCTGACAGCTATGAAATACCTTTTACTGACAGCTAATGATAACACATTTAGCTGCCGCTAATAACAGGGTCCCGCTGGCGAAACGCTACATTTTCCCGCCCCCCTTAGTTCCCCCCTCTCTACCCTTTCTGCCCGGCCGGGCTCACCCCTGCTTTCCGTCACTGCAGCCATCAGGAACCGTTATTTTCAACTTCTCCACTCGATCTCCGTGGTTGAGCGGTTACGGTCATTGTCTTCAAATCACTTGTCCCTCATTGCTGTAGGTTTGAATACTGGGTGTGTGTTGTTTCATGCGAGGAAGCTACCCAGCAGGCGTGCAGGAGGTCAGAGGTTCTACCTGGACTTCAATACAACATACACGTCCGTGCCGCAAATATTACTCGCACCACGAGTCTTCATGCACCAACAATAGCTGGACAGTCACATAAACTGTTTGTGCAACTCTATTGATAAGCATATAATTGAAACATGTCTACTTGCCCTCGCTTCTCATCAATGCAACCCGGGTTTGATCCTCGGACTGGGAAGTATGCGAGATGGTACAGTGGTCACCAGATCAGACAGGTGGGTTTTCTCCGGGTACTCCGGTTTTCTCCCACACGAATGACCACAAATACGCTGTCATCCCTGCCAACGAGAGTGATTAATATAAGTTGTTACAGCTTGTTTCGCAATCGTTGTAAAATAAATAAAGTTTATACTTAACTGGCCCATTTGTATAGTTACTGTGAGTATGTACAAGAGGCAGGTAACTGTCTATTATTTAACTGGAGTTTATTGTATTTTGCACTGGCCGTTAGACAGTTTTAGTAGAGATTCGATAGACAAGCTAACTACATTTACTGTGAACATTTTGGATTAGAATGAAATAAATATTGTTTTATTGATACATGGTTGTAGATTGTGGGGCCTGGTTGTAGATTGTGGGGCCTGGTTGTAGATTGTGGGACCTGGTTGTAGATTGTGGGACCTGGTTGTAGATTGTGGGACCTGGTTGTAGATTGTGGGACCTGGTTGTAGATTGTGGGGCCTGGTTGTAGATTGTGGGGCCTGGTTGTAGATTGTGGGGCCTGGTTGTAGATTGTGGGGCCTGGTTGTAGATTGTGGGGCCTGGTTGTAGATTGTGGGACCTGGTTGTAGATTGTTGTAGATTGTGGGGTGGTTGTAGATTGTGGGGCCTGGTTGTAGATTGTGGGGCCTGGTTGTAGATTGTGGGCCTGGTTGTAGATTGTGGGACCTGGTTGTAGATTGGTTGTAGATTGTGGGGCCTGGTTGTAGATTGTGGGACCTGGTTGTAGATTGTGGGGCCTGGTTGTAGATTGTGGGACCTGGTTGTAGATTGTGGGACCTGGTTGTAGATTGTGGGATCTGGTTGTAGATTGTGGGACCTGGTTGTAGATTGTGGGACCTGGTTGTAGATTGTGGGACCTGGTTGTAGATTGTGGGGGGCCCTGGTTGTAGATTGTGGGGGGGCTGGTTGTAGATTGTTGTAGATTGTGGGGCCTGGTTGTAGATTGTGGGACCTGGTTGTAGATTGGTTGTAGATTGTGGGACCTGGTTGTAGATTGTGGGGGGCCTGGTTGTAGATTGTTGTAGATTGTGGGCCTGGTTGTAGATTGTGGGACCGGTTGTAGATGGTTGTAGATTGTGGGACCTGGTTGTAGATTGTGGGACCTGGTTGTAGATTGTGGGGCCTGGTTGAGATTGTCGGCCTGGTTGTAGATTGTGGGGCCTGGTTGTAGATTGTCGGCCCTGGTTGTAGATTGTGGGGCCTGGTTGTAGATTGTGGGACCTGGTTGTAGATTGTGGGACCTGGTTGTAGATTGTGGGACCTGGTTGTAGATTGTGGGACCTGGTTGTAGATTGTGGGGCCTGGTTGTAGATTGTGGGACCTGGTTGTAGATTGTGGGACCTGGTTGTAGATTGTGGGACCTGGTTGTAGATTGTGGGGCCTGGTTGTAGATTGTGGGGGGCCCTGGTTGTAGATTGTGGGGCCTGGTTGTAGATTGTGGGGCCTGGTTGTAGATTGTGGGGCCGGTAGAGGGCTCCCCAAATACGATGATGCTTCTTCAGGTACAACATCAGAATACAGTGTATTTTTGGGATGACCTTGGGCCCGCTTTCGAGTCCCATTCCCAACAAGGAGAATTTTCTCCCTGATTTCAGCCGAAAATCCTCCTCAAGCTGCTGGTAAAAATACAACTATGCATTCTAGATTTCATGGATGAGGTTGTGCTTTTGATTAGCATTTTAGACATTGTTTAATCTGTGTTTGTATACTGGCAACTGTAGCATTGTAAAGCATTTTATTGTTGAAACTATTGTTTGTGTACTGGCAACTGTAGCATTGTAAAGCATTTTATTGTTTGTAGTTAAATTGAGTAATATTGAAACCACTATCATCCCTCACTTTCCCCCATATTGGTCAATATCCCTCACTTTCCCCCATATTGGTCAATATCCTTCACTTCCCCCATATTGGTCAATATCCCTCACTTTCCCTCATATTGGTCAATTACGCCGCAATTTCCCCCTCCTCGAGGGACCCGGCCCCATTCTCCGAAAAGTGAGAGACCAAGAAAAACTGTTACATATAAATTTGTAATAGAAGGACGATTGAAAACTCACTGCATACTACACACTCGGATAGTGTATTGAGTGAATGTATATAAATAATAAAGTGCATAATTTAGTAATTAAATGCAAAGATGTGAACACTAACATGAAACGCTGTCCAGCATAATAGTATATACCACATCCCTGCTGGAACATCCGCGAATCATATGGAAACCAATTATTGTTGCAGAATTTCAACTATAAATAGATTGACCTGGCCATTTCTGGGTTCCAGCTCAAGTCTGTATTTCTATGTGCACACCAGTGAAAGCTTGGAACTAGTTCCCTGAAAACAATTGGACAATTTTAATACCTATAATGTGAATACATAGCAGTAATTCTTATCACATAAATTCCCATTCGTCCAGAAAAAAGCATGGTGGTCATTATTGTGATCCACTAGAGCAAGCTACGTTTGAGTAGCAGATGCTTTGTAATAATTGGAATTGATCAGTATGATACACAAAACAATGCTAACATAGAGTAATTCCTCTGTTTGGATAAACATATTTATCTTATACTCCTAGCATTACTGCTCTCAAAACGCAAATCAATAGTATTCTATTTCTCATGAGGATCAGGCGAAAATGCAAATATTTTTAAGTGATAACATCATTTTCTCATCTCACATATCAAAACAGAAATGTATCCACAGTAGTGTTGCTGGCTGGTTGGCAGTCTTGTTTACAGAGTTCAATTACTACTCAATTTGTGCTGTGTCAAAATGGTAAATGAGGAGCCTATGTTTTATTTATTTCCATCAATCCAGCTTTGGGAAGTAGGATTACAGGCATACATCATAGACTCACATAGCATTTGTGATGACTGTAAATTTCCGGTTAATTGAATAAATTTACGCCAGCTGCTTTAGCTCGTCTATCAAACTTGTTAACATGTATTTTTATTTAACATTTTTACTGGATTATGGGCTTCAAGTTGCCTGTCTTATAAGCAAGGGCTAAGAAACTCCAGTTTTTCTGACTATGGTTGACGTGTCTTTTATGAAGAGGATGCACGCCAAATAATGAGTATACCTAATGTAAATGTTTTGAAACATTTTGTAGTGTTATGTTTACTTGTATCTTGGGATAAAACCACGATAGATCTAACAATTTCTGCGGAGTAAAGAAAATGTTGTTTGTTATTCAGCTACGTGTTTGAGCAAACGGCATAGAGCCTGATCAGACGACATGTTCTGTGCTGTCTGATCCGACTCTATGTTGTTTGCAAAAGTGATTGGATCTGCCGCTAGTGTGTAAATGGTTACTGAAACTTTTAATACATGTGTGTGTTTCGGGTTTATAAAGGTCTGTCCACCCGAAGTGTACCATTCACTTCTTTATTGCCTTATGATAAATGGTCAGTGAATAGATTTAATTGCCTGTCTGCTAGATGATATAAAACAATGAAAATATAAACGGGTATTGAATATTAACAAAATAATACTAATTTATGTCAAAACAAGACTGTTCCCTAAGGGACTCTTTGTCAGATATATATATCGAGAAATGTAACAGTTTTAATTTTTACAATACCAGTGACAGAGTTTACAATGGCTCTGTCAACAATTACATATTTTACATATTACTAGAAAACCATCAAATATAATGCTTTGATAATTTGCCAACATTTCTAGGGGGTTGCTCTCTGCCCCCTAACAAATCCCACCTCCCAATATTGACCGTGAACTTGAATTTTGGCCATAAATAGTCGTATTTCAGAAATTATTTATGCGTCAAAAAACGCTCAAACATTAACATATCTCCAAAACAGTCAAAAGTATGGCTTTACACACCCCAGGACTAATTCTCTACCAACAGTAAGTGCCATCCTACACCAACAGTAAGTGCCATCCTACACCAACAGTAAGTGCCATCCTACACCAACAGTAAGTGCCATCCTACACCAACAGTAAGTGCCATCCTACACCAACAGTAAGTGCCATCCTACACCAACAGTAAGTGCCATCCTACACCAACAGTAAGTGCCATCCTACACCAACAGTAAGTGCCATCCTACACCAACAGTAAGTGCCATCCTACACCAACAGTAAGTGCCATCCTACACCAACAGTAAGTGCCATCCTACACCAACAGTAAGTGCCATCCTACACCAACAGTAAGTGCCATCCTACACCAACAGTAAGTGCCATCCTACACCAACAGTAAGTGCCATCCTACCACTGACATATGAAGTTATAGCTATTCGTTGGAAAGCATAAGACATTTTTTATTTTGCTGAATCTGACGTATATAGTTAATCGCTCGTGGCGAGACACCCTTGCGGCTGTGGCCTTGTTAATCTTTGTTAATGATATTTTTTGATCTTTGCATTGAATGATTTCCAAAAAAGTTGAGGGGGGGGGGGGTTCTTATAAATGAGTATGGGTGGTAGATATTGTTTATACTAACGCGAATTGTCTCAGAAAACTCGGAATAGTCAAGCTCTAAATGCTATTTCCAAACTTTGTTTGTCTGGAGCCATTACGATTGTGCCCTTAGGCAAGGCATCTAAATTCCACATTGCCTCCTCTCTCTCGTGGCGATGAATTCCATCAGGAATGAGGTCTCGAGAGTGATTAATATAAGTTGTAAGAACCTGTTTCACAATCGAGCTAAAATAAATTTGTATAAACTAAGCTTTGTACTGATATCTTACAGACTTATTAATATACTGTAAAGTTGTTTGATAAACATAAATATACTGTAAAGTTGTTTGATAAACATAAATATACTGTAAAGTTGTTTGATAAATATACTGTAACTTTGTTTGATAAACATAAATATACTGTAATGTTGTTTGATAAACATAAATATACTGTAATGTTGTTTGATAAACATAAATATACTGTAATGTTGTTTGATAAACATAAATATACTGTAATGTTGTTTGATAAACATAAATATACTGTAAAGTTGTTTGATAAACATAAATATACTGTAATGTTGTTTGATAAACATAAATATACTGTAATGTTGTTTGATAAACATAAATATACTGTAATGTTGTTTGATAAACATAAATATACTGTAATGTTGTTTGATAAACATAAATATACTGTAATGTTGTTTGATATCTACTTGTTACATCTCCATCTCCACACCATGCCCCGCTCATTCTTTTTTATATATTCAATGAACTTAGATGAGATTTCAAAACACTTATAAATATAATATAAGTATTGGTTGCGAAGAGACAAAGAAGACGAAAATAATTTATTCTTCGATGCTAAGAGATATTGATAAACAGCCTAGAGTTCAAAACTGGGTCCCATTAGTTAGAGCCACATTATGAAATTGATGGTCCCATGATATTTGGCTATCACAAGGTGTGGATATTGGTTTTTGCTCTTTCTTACACAAATGTTTAGAGACACTTTTATTCTTAATGTGGAAGTCTTGATAGCACAGTGGTAGCGCGTTCTCCTCGGATGCGAAAGGCCCGGAGTTCGAGCTCAGCTGCAGCCTTTACAATTGTGCCATTTGGCAAGGCATATAAATTCCACGTTGCCTCTTCTCACCTCATGGCAATTAGTAGATGCTATATAGACCTGTGATACATTTGCTATGTTGATACTGTAGATGCTGTATAGACCTGTGATACACTTGCTATGTTGATACTGTAGATGCTATATAGACCTGTGATACACTTGCTATGTTGATACTGTAGATGCTATATAGACCTGTGATACACTTGCTATGTTGGATACACTTGCTATGTTGATACTGTAGATGCTATATAGACTTGTGATACACTTGCTATGTTAATACTGTAGATGCTATATAGACCTGTGATACACTTGCTATGTTGATACTGTAGATGCTATATAGACCTGTGATACACTTGCTATGTTGATACTGTAGATGCTATATAGACCTGTGATACACTTGCTATGTTGATACTGTAGATGCTATATAGACCTGTGATACACTTGCTATGTTGATACTGTAGATGCTATATAGACCTGTGATACACTTGCTATGTTGATACTGTAGATGCTATATAGACCTGTGATACACTTGCTATGTTGATACTGTAGATGCTATATAGACCTGTGATACACTTGCTATGTTGGATACACTTGCTATGTTGATACTGTAGATGCTATATAGACCTGTGATACACTTGCTATGTTGGATACACTTGCTATGTTGATACTGTAGATGCTATATAGACCTGTGATACACTTGCTATGTTGATACTGTAGATGCTATATAGACCTGTGATACACTTGCTATGTTGGATACACTTGCTATGTTGATACTGTAGATGCTATATAGACCTGTGATACACTTGCTATGTTGATACTGTAGATGCTATATAGACCTGTGATACACTTGCTATGTTGGATACACTTGCTATGTTGATACTGTAGATGCTATATAGACCTGTGATACACTTGCTATGTTGATACTGTAGATGCTATATAGACCTGTGATACACTTGCTATGTTGATACTGTAGATGCTATATAGACCTGTGATACACTTGCTATGTTGATACTGTAGATGCTATATAGACCTGTGATACACTTGCTATGTTGATACTGTAGATGCTATATAGACCTGTGATACACTTGCTATGTTGGATACACTTGCTATGTTGATACTGTAGATGCTATATAGACCTGTGATACACTTGCTATGTTGATACTGTAGATGCTATATAGACCTGTGATACACTTGCTATGTTGGATACACTTGTTATGTTGATACTGTAGATGCTATATAGACCTGTGATACACTTGCTATGTTGGATACACTTGTTATGTTGATACTGTAGATGCTGTATAGACCTGTGATACACTTGCTATGTTGTACTGTAGATGCTATATAGACCTGTGATACACTTGCTATGTTGGATACACTTGCTATGTTGATACTGTAGATGCTATATAGACCTGTGATACACTTGCTATGTTGATACTGTAGATGCTATATAGACCTGTGATACACTTGCTATGTTGATACTGTAGATGCTATATAGACCTGTGATACACTTGCTATGTTGATACTGTAGATGCTATATAGACCTGTGATACACTTGCTATGTTGATACTGTAGATGCTATATAGACCTGTGATACACTTGCTATGTTGGATACACTTGCTATGTTGATACTGTAGATGCTATATAGACCTGTGATACACTTGCTATGTTGGATACACTTGCTATGTTGGATACACTTGCTATGTTGATACTGTAGATGCTGTATAGACCTGTGATACACTTGCTATGTTGATACTGTAGATGCTGTATAGACCTGTGATACACTTGCTATGTTGGATACACTTGCTATGTTGATACTGTAGATGCTGTATAGACCTGTGATACACTTGCTATGTTGGATACACTTGCTATGTTGATACTGTAGATGCTATATAGACCTGTGATACACTTGCTATGTTGGATACACCTATGTTGATACTGTAGATGCTATATAGACCTGTGATACACTTGCTATGTTGATACTGTAGATGCTATATAGACCTGTGATACACTTGCTATGTTGATACTGTAGATGCTGTATAGACCTGTGATACACTTGCTATGTTGATACTGTAGATGCTGTATAGACCTGTGATACACTTGCTATGTTGGATACACTTGCTATGTTGATACTGTAGATGCTATATAGACCTGTGATACACTTGCTATGTTGATACTGTAGATGCTATATAGACCTGTGATACACTTGCTATGTTGGATACACTTGCTATGTTGATACTGTAGATGCTATATAGACCTGTGATACACTTGCTATGTTGGATACACTTGCTATGTTGATACTGTAGATGCTATATAGACCTGTGATACACTTGCTATGTTGGATACACTTGCTATGTTGATACTGTAGATGCTATATAGACCTGTGATACACTTGCTATGTTGATACTGTAGATGCTATATAGACCTGTGATACACTTGCTATGTTGATACTGTAGATGCTATATAGACCTGTGATACACTTGCTATGTTGGATACACTTGCTATGTTGATACTGTAGATGCTATATAGACCTGTGATACACTTGCTATGTTGGATACACTTGCTATGTTGATACTGTAGATGCTATATAGACCTGTGATACACTTGCTATGTTGGATACACTTGCTATGTTGATACTGTAGATGCTATATAGACCTGTGATACACTTGCTATGTTGGATACACTTGCTATGTTGATACTGTAGATGCTATATAGACCTGTGATACACTTGCTATGTTGATACTGTAGATGCTATATAGACCTGTGATACACTTGCTATGTTGATACTGTAGATGCTATATAGACCTGTGATACACTTGCTATGTTGGTATGTTGATACTGTAGATGCTATATAGACCTGTGATACACTTGCTATGTTGGATACACTTGCTATGTTGATACTGTAGATGCTATATAGACCTGTGATACACTTGCTATGTTGGATACACTTGCTATGTTGATACTGTAGATGCTATATAGACCTGTGATACACTTGCTATGTTGGATACACTTGCTATGTTGATACTGTAGATGCTATATAGACCTGTGATACACTTGCTATGTTGATACTGTAGATGCTATATAGACCTGTGATACACTTGCTATGTTGATACTGTAGATGCTATATAGACCTGTGATACACTTGCTATGTTGATACTGTAGATGCTATATAGACCTGTGATACACTTGCTATGTTGATACTGTAGATGCTATATAGACCTGTGATACACTTGCTATGTTGGATACACTTGCTATGTTGATACTGTAGATGCTATATAGACCTGTGATACACTTGCTATGTTGGATACACTTGCTATGTTGATACTGTAGATGCTATATAGACCTGTGATACACTTGCTATGTTGATACTGTAGATGCTATATAGACCTGTGATACACTTGCTATGTTGATACTGTAGATGCTATATAGACCTGTGATACACTTGCTATGTTGATACTGTAGATGCTGTATAGACCTGTGATACACTTGCTATGTTGATACTGTAGATGCTATATAGACCTGTGATACACTTGCTATGTTGATACTGTAGATGCTATATAGACCTGTGATACACTTGCTATGTTGATACTGTAGATGCTATATAGACCTGTGATACACTTGCTATGTTGATACTGTAGATGCTATATAGACCGATACACTTGTTATGTTGGATACACTTGCTATGTTGGATACACTTGCTATGTTGATACTGTAGATGCTATATAGACCTGTGATACACTTGCTATGTTGGATACACTTGCTATGTTGATACTGTAGATGCTATATAGACCTGTGATACACTTGCTATGTTGATACTGTAGATGCTATATAGACCTGTGATACACTTGCTATGTTGATACTGTAGATGCTATATAGACCTGTGATACACTTGCTATGTTGATACTGTAGTACCACCACATTAAAGGCATGACCTTGAGCTGGAGTATATAGGCATATATGATCTGGGACCTTTCATAGCAATCAGTCTATTGCCTTGTCATAGCAGAAAACGTATAACCTCGAGTTATTTCTTTGTCCTTCGCTTCATTTTCTTCCATATATTGGAAGGATTATTGATTGCTCAACAATTTCTAGATTATTTCCTGTTGCAGAAGACTCGACTATTATGAAACTTGGAAAAGGGAGGGCTTCTGTTTTGTGTCTACAAGTAAATAACGAAATTGAGCTCATATCTCAGTGAAACTAGTTCTTCCTCTGTTATTGTGGACCTAATTGGTGTTGATTCTGAATTACATATTAATGCCTTAGACAGATACATGGTGATACCGTAGATTGGGTGTAACTTGTAGCTCATATACTCAACTGTACGTCTCCATCTTGTATTTGATTTTACATCCATATTGGGCCATTAAACTATTTACATGTGTGTTAAGATCATAAGTATACCAATATTTACTAGTAGTTTAATGTTATGATATACAATTACAGCTGTACATTAAAATCCCATTGGTTATATATTTTAGTTTTCAGAGTATTAATCTATATAATAAAATAATTTTATTTATGGTATATATTAATAATAAATTTAATATTTACTTAAATACACTCTTAATAATTGCATAAAAGATGTTTGATGTGATATTTATAAAAATAAAGGCATTTATAGTAAGTTAACATGCAGGGATCATTCTAGAGTGTGATGTGGGCAAAATTGTCGCCCTTTTTTTGTTTTGTTTTTTACAATTTACAATTTTCAAACAAAATTTTGTCTAGTAAGATACACTGGCCCATTATTAAGCACTCCTTCTATTCAAATGTTGTATTTAATAGTTGTACTGTGCATTTTAACCGTATTTTGCAGAAGTATATTAAAGAACACCATTTAAGGAAGCGATCACGTGCTTTCTCACTTCTCCCAAAAATTCTGACCTCGAATGAACCCTGAACATGGCATGCATATGTTATTAAAGCATTTATAGTAAGTTAACATGGCATGCATATGTTATTAAAGCATTTATAGTAAGTTAACATGGCATGCATATGTTATTAAAGCATTTATAGTAAGTTAACATGGCATGCATATGTTATTAAAGCATTCTTCTTCTATATTATCACATATAAATATTTGTTGTACTCTTTGATATTTTGTTTAAACTAAATGCATTGTACAGTGGAAGTCGTGATAGCGCAGCGTTCGCGTCCGGTGTGAAAGGTCTGGAGTTCGAGTCCCGCTGGAACCGTTACGATTGTGTCCTTAGGCAAAGCATTTAAATTCCACATTGCCGTTTCTCTCTCCATCATGGCGATGTATTCCATCAGGAATGAGGTCTCCAGAGTGATTAATATAAGTTGAAGGAACTTGTTTCGGAATTGAGCTAAAATAAATTTGTATAAACTAATGTACATTCATCTACAATCTGTTATTAAATATTTTTATCAAGTAGTGATGGAATAAGGGGCCTCTGTGGCCGAGGGGTTATGATGTACTCTTAGGGGCCGAGGGGTTATGGTCGGTAGCATAAAATGACTTGCCCCTCACCGCTGTACACGTGTATATTCGGATCACCACGGGGGGGGAACTATCCGGCTGGTTTGCGGATGGTCAGGGGTTCTATGCCCCTCACCGCTGTACACGTGTATATTCGGATCACCACGGGGGGGAACTATCCGGCTGGTTTGCGGATGGTCAGGGGTTCTATGCCCCTCACCGCTGTACACGTGTATATTCGGATCACCACGGGGGGGAACTATCCGGCTGGTTTGCGGATGGTCAGGGGTTCTATGCCCCTCACCGCTGTACACGTGTATATTCGGATCACCACGGGGGGGGGAACTATCCGGCTGGTTTGCGGATGGTCAGGGGTTCTATGCCCTTCACCGCTGTACACGTGTATATTCGGATCACCACAGGGGTGGGGGGGGAACTATCCGGCTGGTTTGCGGATGGTCAGGGGTTCTAACCAAGTGCCTGTACTATAAATACTGTTGGTGTGACTTTCAACCCCCAAAACAATCGAACATATTCATGAAACTGCACACAGATATTCACTGCAATGCTACAGTGTGCATATCAAGTTAGGACCTTTCTACCTCCCCATCAACTCTCCCCAAGTCTTGCTTATCTGTGCTACCAATTTCTTTGAACTTGTCCGACCAAAGCTTCGATGTATATTGTTTTATCATTGATACCAGGCCTTTCCTGTGAGATTTATTACCCAATTCACAGCGTGCTAAAATGGATACTGTGTCCGCCTTGTTACCAAAGGTTTGTGGGTCTGTGCCCCCGCCAGAACCACAGCGGTCGTGTCCTAAAGCAAGACACTTAAATCCACTTTGCCTCTTCTCTTTCCCTCATGGCGATGAATTCCATCAGGAATGGGGCAACTATAACAATTAGTCTAAAATGAAAAGAATTTATTTCGCAATCGAGCTAAAATATCATTGTATGAACTGATGATCAGGTTTTTGCTAGCATGCAATATAATAAATGTGTTGCCACTAATGTTGACAAAATTTCACTCGTGTTGGATAAATCTATTTCCATTGCAACAGATTTCACATAAATCGTAATTTTCGAAAAGAAAATCGGATGAAATTGATTGATTTTATAATGCTTGCAATTGAACATAGTAGTTCTCCTATCCAATATTGCTAAATATCTGTTAGCATCGTGCATCCATTGGTTGCATGAAATAAACCCTGTGCTTCCATGCCAAGAAAGTCACATGTTTTTTATATCGAGGTTTGTGAAATACAACATGAAAATTATACAGATTTGCAAACAATTACACGGGAATAAAAACTGAATCGAATGCGGTCATTTGGACCGATTCAGTGCCCAGTAAGTTGCTATTTAAAATTTCTGAACAACATACATACATGTAGCTTACTCTTGAAATAGAAATATCGAGGACTGTGAAGAAATACACATCAGTATACTGTATCTAGAGTCCAGCATTGTGATAACCCTAGTTTACAGTAGCTTCTTCACCATATATTATCTTTGCAAACTCGCCGTGTACTTCTAGTTTACAGTAGCTTCTTCACCATATATTATCTTTGCGAACTCGCCGTGTACCTCTAGTTTACAGTAGCTTCTTCACCATATATTATCTTTGCGAACTCGCTGTGTACCTCTAGTTTACAGTAGCTTCTTCACCATATATTATCTTTGCGAACTCGCCATGTACCTCTAGTTTACAGTAGCTTCTTCACCATATATTATCTTTGCGAACTCGCCGTGTACCTCTAGTTTACAGTAGCTTCTTCACCATATATTATCTTTGCGAACTCACCGTGTACCTCTAGTTTACAGTAACTTCTTCACCATATATTATCTTTGCGAACTCGCTGTGTACCTCTAGTTTACAGTAGCTTCTTCACCATATATTATCTTTGCGAACTCGCTGTGTACCTCTAGTTTACAGTAGCTTCTTCACCATATATTATCTTTGCGAACTCGCCGTGTACCTCTAGTTTACAGTAGCTTCTTCACCATATATTATCTTTGCGAACTCGCTGTGTACCTCTAGTTTACAGTAGCTTCTTCACCATATATTATCTTTGCGAACTCGCTGTGTACCTCTAGTTTACAGTAGCTTCTTCACCATATATTATCTTTGCGAACTCGCTGTGTACTTCTAGTTTACAGTAGCTTCTTCACCATATATTATCTTTGCGAACTCACCATGTACCTCTAGTTTACAGTAACTTCTTCACCATATATTATCTTTGCGAACTCGCCGTGTACCTCTAGTTTACAGTAGCTTCTTCACCATATATTATCTTTGCGAACTCGCCGTGTACCTCTAGTTTACAGTAGCTTCTTCACCATATATTATCTTTGCGAACTCGCTGTGTACCTCTAGTTTACAGTAGCTTCTTCACCATATATTATCTTTGCGAACTCGCCGTGCACCTCTAGTTTACAGTAACTTCTTCACCATATATTATCTTTGCGAACTCGCCATGTACCTCTAGTTTACAGTAGCTTCTTCACCATATATTATCTTTGCGAACTCGCTGTGTACCTCTAGTTTACAGTAGCTTCTTCACCATATATTATCTTTGCGAACTCGCTGTGTACCTCTAGTTTACAGCAACACCTCCACCATATATTATCTTTGCGAACTCGCTGTGTACCTCAAGTTTACAGTAACACCTCCACCATATATTTACCATGCAGACTCGCCGTGTACCTCTAGTTTACAATAACACCTCCACCATATATTTACCATGCGGACTCGCCGTGTACCTCTAGTTTACAGCAACACCTCCACCATATATTTACTATGCGGACTCGCTGTGTACCTCTAGTTTACAGTAACACCTCCACCATATATTTCCCATGCAGACTCGCCGTGTAACTCTAGTTTACAGCAACACCTCCACCATATATTTACCATGCAGACTCGCCGTGTACCTCTAGTTTACAGTAACACCTCCACCATATATTTACCATGCTCACTGTAAGTGTTCCTCTAGTTTACAGTAACACCTCCACCATATATTTACCATGCTCACTGTAAGTGTTCCTCTAGTTTACAGTAACACCTCCACCATATATTTACCATGCAGACTCGCCGTGTACCTCTAGTTTACAGTAACACCTCCACCATATATTTACCATGCTCACTGTAAGTGTTCCTCTAGTTTACAGTAACACCTCCACCATATATTTACCATGCTCACTGTAAGTGTTCCTCTAGTTTACAGTAACACCTCCACCATATATTTACCATGCTCACTGTAAGTGTTCCTCTAGTTTACAGTAACACCTCCACCATATATTTACCATGCAGACTCGCCGTGTACCTCTAGTTTACAGTAACACCTCCACCATATATTTACCATGCAGACTCGCCGTGTACCTCTAGTTTACAGTAACACCTCCACCATATATTTACCATGCAGACTCGCCGTGTACCTCTAGTTTACAGTAACACCTCCACCATATATTTACCATGCTCACTGTAAGTGTACCTCTAGTTTACAGTAACACCTCCACCATATATTTACCATGCTGACTCGCCGTGTACCTCTAGTTTACAGTAACACCTCCACCATATATTTACCATGCGGACTCGCCGTGTACCTCTAGTTTACAGTAACACCTCCACCATATATTTACCATGCAGACTCGCCGTGTACCTCTAGTTTACAGTAACACCTCCACCATATATTTACCATGCTCACTGTAAGTGTACCTCTAGTTTACAGTAACACCCCACCATATATTACCATGCAGACTCGCCGTGTACCTCTAGTTTACAGTAACACCTCCACCATATATTTACCATGCTCACTGTAAGTGTACCTCTAGTTTACAGTAACACCTCCACCATATATTTACCATGCTGACTGTAAGTGTACCTCTAGTTACAGTAACAACTCCACCATATTTTTACCATGCTGACTGTAGGTGTACCTCTAGTTTACAGTAACACCTCCACCATATATTTACCATGCAGACTCGCCGTGTACCTCTAGTTTACAGTAACACCTCCACCATATATTTACCATGCTCACTGTAAGTGTTCCTCTAGTTTACAGTAACACCTCCACCATATATTTACCATGCTCACTGTAAGTGTTCCTCTAGTTTACAGTAACACCTCCACCATATATTTACTATGCGGACTCGCCGTGTACCTCTAGTTTACAGTAACACCTCCACCATATATTTACCATGCGGACTCGCCGTGTACCTCTAGTTTACAGTAACACCTCCACCATATATTTACCATGCAGACTCGCCGTGTACCTCTAGTTTACAGTAACACCTCCACCATATATTTACCATGCAGACTCGCCGTGTACCTCTAGTTTACAGTAACACCTCCACCATATATTTACTATGCGGACTCGCCGTGTACCTCTAGTTTACAGTAACACCTCCACCATATATTTACCATGCTCACTGTAAGTGTTCCTCTAGTTTACAGTAACACCTCCACCATATATTTACCATGCGGACTCGCCGTGTACCTCTAGTTTACAGTAACACCTCCACCATATATTTACCATGCTCACTGTAAGTGTTCCTCTAGTTTACAGTAACACCTCCACCATATATTTACCATGCTCACTGTAAGTGTTCCTCAAGTTTACAGTAACACCTCCACCATATATTTACCATGCTCACTGTAAGTGTACCTCTAGTTTACAGTAACACCTCCACCATATATTTACCATGCTCACTGTAAGTGTTCCTCTAGTTTACAGCAACACCTCCACCATATATTTCCCTTGCTCACTGTAAGTGTCACTCCCCTTAATCATTCACCTAATTGTACTGTGGCATTATCTTGTTTTTTCAGGCTATTCATTTCTGTTGTTTCAAGATGAGATTTCTGTGCAGAACTTGATTGAACAATGTATTGTTGATGAAGACAAGCTTTACTGGTGTGTCTCCAGTCCTACGATGAAAAATAAACCTGTAAGTCCTGTCTTAACGTACCGTATGTATCAGTGTTGATTAATAAACCTGTAAGTCCTGTCTTAATGTACCGTACATATCATTGTTGATTAATAAACCTGTAAGTACTGTCTTAATGTACCGTATGTATCAGTGTTGATTAATAAACCTGTAAGTCCTGTCTTAATGTACCGTATGTATCAGTGTTGATTAATAAACCTGTAAGTCCTGTCTTAATGTACCGTATGTATCAGTGTTGATTAATAAACCTGTAAGTCCTGTCTTAATGTACCGTATGTATCAGTGTTGATTAATAAACCTGTAAGTCCTGTCTTAATGTACCGTATGTATCAGTGTTGATTAATAAACCTGTAAGTACTGTCTTAATGTACCGTATGTATCAGTGTTGATTAATAAACCTGTAAGTCCTGTCTTAATGTACCGTACATATCATTGTTGATTAATAAACCTGTAAGTACTGTCTTAATGTACCGTATGTATCAGTGTTGATTAATAAACCTGTAAGTCCTGTCTTAATGTACCGTATGTATCAGTGTTGATTAATAAACCTGTAAGTCCTGTCTTAATGTACCGTACATATCATTGTTGATTAATAAACCTGTAAGTACTGTCTTAATGTACCGTATGTATCAGTGTTGATTAATAAACCTGTAAGTCCTGTCTTAATGTACCGTATGTATCAGTGTTGATTAATAAACCTGTAAGT
>CM026386.1:20491220-20533868 GCA_014843695.1 Archivesica marissinica | reverse complement strand
GTGAGAGAGATAGTTCAATATTGCACATACAAATATCAGTGTTTATCTGTAATTCTAGTGAGAGAGATAGTTCAATATTGCACATACAAATATCAGTGTTTATCTGTAATTCTAGTGAGAGAGATAGTTCAATATTGCACATACAAATATCAGTGTTTATCTGTAATTCTAGTGAGAGAGATAGTTCAATATTGCACATACAAATATCAGTGTTTATCTGTAATTCTAGTGAGAGAGATAGTTCAATATTGCACATACAAATATCAGTGTTTATCTGTAATTCTAGTGAGAGAGATAATTCAATATTGCACATACAAATATCAAGCGTGCGTGCGTATGTGTGTGTGCGTGTGTGTGTGTGCGTGTGTGTGTGCGTGCGTGCGTGTGTGTGTGCGTGTGTGTGCGTGTGTGCGTGTGTGCGTGTGTACGTGTGTGCGTGTGTGCGTATGTGCGTGTGTGTGTGCGTGTGCGTGTGCGTGTGCGTGTGCGTGCGCGTGCGCGTGCGCGTGCGCGTGCGCGTGCGCGTGTGTGTGTGTGTGTGTGTGTGTGTGGTGTGTGTGTGTGTGTGTGTGTGTGTGTGTGTGTGTGTGTGTGTGTGTGTGTGTGTGTGTGTGCGTGTGTATGCATGTGCGTGTGTGTATGTATGCGTATGTGCGTGTGTGTGTGTGTGCGTGTGTGCGTGTGTGTGCGTGCGCGTGTGTGTGTGCGCGTGTGCGTGTGTGTGTGTGCGGTGTGTGCGTGTGTGCGTGTGTGGAGTTTGCTGTGTGTGCTGTGTGCGTGCGTGCGTGCGTGCGTGCGTGCGTGCGTGCGTGCGTGCGTGCGTGCGTGCGTGCGTGCGTGCGTGCGTGCGTGTGTATGTGTGTGTATGTATGCGTGTGTGCGTGTGTGTGTATGTATGCGTGTGTGCGTGTGTGTGCGTGCGTGTGTGTGTGTGTGAGAGATAGTAGCGTCTCCATATCCGCAGTGTGTTCGAATTCCACAAGGCGTGTCGAATTATATCATGCAATGAAGCTAACCAGATTGTTTGCAGAATACCGGCCGCCTATGTCTGAAATGTCGGGAGGATGACCTGTGTACCCGTCAGTATACATCACCTTTACTGTGTACACGTCAACATACCTCACATTTACTGTGTACCCATCAACATACCTCATAGTACTGTGTACACGTCAACATATCTCAATTATATTACTGTGTACTCGTCAACATACCTCACATTACTTTGTACACGTCAACATACCTCACATTACTGTGTACACGTCAACATACCTCACATTACTGTGTACAGGTCAACATACCTCACATTACTGTGTACACGTCAACATACCTCACATTACTGTGTACACGTCAACATACCTCACATTACTCTGTACACGTCAACATACCTCACATTACTGTGTACACGTCAACATACCTCACATTACTGTGTACATCTCAACATATCTCACATTACTGTGTACATCTCAACATACCTCACATTACTGTGTACACGTCAACATACCTCACATTACTGTGTACACGTCATCACACCTCACATTACTGTGTACAGGTCAACATACCTCACATTACTGTGCACACGTCATCATATCTCACATTACTGTGTACACGTCAACATACCTCACATTACTGTGTACACGTCAACATACCTCACATTACCGTGTACACATCATCATACCTCACATTACTGTGTACACGTCATCATACCTCACATTACTGTGTACACGTCAACATACCTCACATTACTGTGTACACGTCATCATATCTCACATTACTGTGTACACGTCAGCATACCTCACCTTACTGTGTACACGTCAACATATCTCAATTATATTACTGTGTACACGTCAACATACCTCACATTACTGTGTACACGTCAACATACCTCACATTACTGTGTACACGTCAACATACCTCACATTACAGGTGTACACGTCAACATATCTCACATTACTGTGTACACGTCAACATACCTCACATTACTGTGTACACGTCAACATACCTCACATTACAGGTGTACACGTCAACATACCTCACATTACTGTGTACACGTCAACATATCTCAATTATATTACTGTGTACTCGTCAACATACCTCACATTACTGTGTACACGTCAACATACCTCACATTACTGTGTACATGTCAACATACCTCACATTACTGTGTACACGTCATCATACCTCACATTACTGTGTACACGTCAATATACCTCACATTACTGTGTACACGTCAACATACCTCACATTACCGTGTACACGTCAACATACCTCACATTACTGTGTACAGGTCAACATACCTCACATTACTGTGTACACGTCAACATACCTCACATTACAGGTGTACACGTCAACATACCTCACATTACTGTGTACACGTCAACATACCTCACATTACTGTGTACACGTCAACATACCTCACATTACTGTGTACATCTCAACATACATCACCTTACTGTGTACACGTCAACATACATCACATTACTGTGTACACGTCAACATATCTCACATTACTGTGTACACGTCAACATACCTCACCTTACTGTGTACACGTCAACATATCTCACCTTACTGTGTACACGACAACATACCTCACATTACTGTGTACACGTCAACAAATCTCACATTACTGTGTACATCTCAACATACCTCACATTACTGTGTACATCTCAACATACCTCACCTTACTGTGTACACGTCAACATACCTCACATTTACTGTGTACCCATCAAAATACCTCATAGTACTGTGTACACGTCAACATATCTCAATTATATTACTGTGTACATCTCAACATACATCACCTTACTGTGTACACGTCAACATACCTCACCTTACTGTGTACACGTCAACATACCTCACATTACTGTGTACATCTCAACATACCGTACATTACTGTGTACACGTCAACATACCTCACATTACTGTGTACACGTCAACATACCTCACCTTACTGTGTACACGTCAACATACCTCACCTTACTGTGTACATGTCACCATACCTCACATTACAGGTGTACACGTCAACATACCTCACATTACTGTGTACACGTCAACATACCTCACATTAATGTGTACACGTCAACATACCTCACATTACTGTGTACATCTCAACATATCTCACATTACTGTGTACATCTCAACATACCTCACATTACTGTGTACACGTCAACATAACTCACATTACTGTGTACACGTCATCACACCTCACATTACTGTGTACACATCATCATACCTCACATTACTGTGTACACGTCAACATACCTCACATTACTGTGTACACGTCAACATACCACACATTACTGTGTACACGTCAACATACCTCACATTATTGTGTACACGTCAACATACCTCACATTACTGTGTACACGTCATCATACCTCACATTACTGTGTACACGTCAGCATACCTCACATTACTGTGTACACGTCAACATACCTCACATTACTGTGTACACGTCATCATACCTCACATTACTGTGTACACGTCAACATACCTCACATTACTGTGTACACGTCAACATACCTCACATTACTGTGTACACGTCAACATACCTCACATTACTGTGTACACGTCAACATACCTCACATTACTGTGTACACGTCATCATACCTCACATTACTGTGTACACGTCAACATACCTCACATTACTGTGTACACGTCACATATCTCACATTACTGTGTACACGTCAACATACCTCACATTACTGTGTACACGTCAACATATCTCACAATTACTGTGTACACGTCAACATACCTCACATTACAGGTGTACACGTCAACATACCTCACATTACTGTGTACACGTCAACATACCTCACATTACTGTGTACACGTCAACATACCTCACATTACTGTGTACACGTCAACATACCTCACATTACTGTGTACACGTCAACATATCTCAATTATATTACTGTGTACTCGTCAACATACCTCACATTACTGTGTACACGTCAACATACCTCACATTACTGTGTACACGTCAACATACCTCACATTACTGTGTACACGTCATCATACCTCACATTACTGTGTACACGTCAATATACCTCACATTACTGTGTACACGTCAACATACCTCACATTACCGTGTACACGTCAACATACCTCACATTACTGTGTACAGGTCAACATACCTCACATTACTGTGTACACGTCAACATACCTCACATTACAGGTGTACACGTCAACATACCTCACATTACTGTGTACACGTCAACATACCTCACATTACTGTGTACACGTCAACATACCTCACATTACTGTGT
This sequence comes from Archivesica marissinica, assembly GCA_014843695.1. Lineage (NCBI taxonomy): Eukaryota > Metazoa > Mollusca > Bivalvia > Venerida > Vesicomyidae > Archivesica > Archivesica marissinica. The sequence goes on along the minus strand of CM026386.1, from coordinate 20,529,603 downwards.
ACATCTCAACATACATCACCTTACTGTGTACACGTCAACATACATCACATTACTGTGTACACGTCAACATATCTCACATTACTGTGTACACGTCAACATACCTCACCTTACTGTGTACACGTCAACATATCTCACCTTACTGTGTACACGACAACATACCTCACATTACTGTGTACACGTCAACAAATCTCACATTACTGTGTACATCTCAACATACCTCACATTACTGTGTACATCTCAACATACCTCACCTTACTGTGTACACGTCAACATACCTCACATTTACTGTGTACCCATCAAAATACCTCATAGTACTGTGTACACGTCAACATATCTCAATTATATTACTGTGTACATCTCAACATACATCACCTTACTGTGTACACGTCAACATACCTCACCTTACTGTGTACACGTCAACATACCTCACATTACTGTGTACATCTCAACATACCGTACATTACTGTGTACACGTCAACATACCTCACATTACTGTGTACACGTCAACATACCTCACCTTACTGTGTACACGTCAACATACCTCACCTTACTGTGTACATGTCACCATACCTCACATTACAGGTGTACACGTCAACATACCTCACATTACTGTGTACACGTCAACATACCTCACATTAATGTGTACACGTCAACATACCTCACATTACTGTGTACATCTCAACATATCTCACATTACTGTGTACATCTCAACATACCTCACATTACTGTGTACACGTCAACATAACTCACATTACTGTGTACACGTCATCACACCTCACATTACTGTGTACACATCATCATACCTCACATTACTGTGTACACGTCAACATACCTCACATTACTGTGTACACGTCAACATACCACACATTACTGTGTACACGTCAACATACCTCACATTACTGTGTACACGTCAACATACCTCACATTACTGTGTACACGTCATCATACCTCACATTACTGTGTAAACGTCAACATACCTCACATTACTGTGTACACGTCAGCATACCTCACATTACTGTGTACACGTCAACATACCTCACATTACTGTGTACACGTCAACATACCACACATTACTGTCTACTCGTCAACATACCTCACATTACTGTGTACTCGTCAACATACCTCACATTACTGTGTACACGTCAACATACCTCACATTACCGTGTACACGTCAACATACCTCACATTACTGTGTACACGTCAACATACCTCACCTTACTGTGTACACGTCAACATACCTCACATTACTGTGTACACGTCAACATACCTCACATTACTGTGTACACGTCAACATATCTCAATTATATTACTGTGTACACGTCAACATACCTCACATTACTGTGTACACGTCAACATACCTCACATTACTGTGTACACGTCAACATACCTCACATTACTGTGTACACGTCAACATACCTCACATTACTGTGTACACGTCAACATACCTCACATTACTGTGTACACGTCAACATACCTCACATTACGGTGTACACGTCAACATACCTCACATTACTGTGTACACGTCAACATACCTCACATTACTGTGTACACGTCAACATACCTCACATTACTGTGTACACGTCAACATACCTCACATTACTGTGTACACGTCAACATACCTCACATTACTGTGTACACGTCAACATACCTCACATTACTGTGTACACGTCAACATACCTCACATTACTGTGTACACGTCAACATACCTCACATTACTGTGTACACGTCAACATACCTCACATTGTGTACACGTCATCATACCTCACATTACTGTGTACACGTCAACATACCTCACATTACTGTGTACACGTCAACATACCTCACATTACTGTGTACACGTCAACATACCTCACATTACTGTGTACACGTCAACATACCTCACATTACTGTGTACACGTCAACATACCTCACATTACTGTGTACACGTCAACATACCTCACATTACTGTGTACACGTCAACATACCTCACATTACTGTGTACATCTCAACATATCTCACATTACTGTGTACATCTCAACATACCTCACATTACTGTGTACACGTCAACATACCTCACATTACTGTGTACACGTCATCACACCTCACATTACTGTGTACAGGTCAACATACCTCACATTACTGTGCACACGTCATCAATACTCACATTACTGTGTACACGTCAACATACCTCACATTACTGTGTACACATCATCATACCTCACATTACTGTGTACACGTCAACATACCTCACATTACTGTGTACACGTCAACATACCACACATTACTGTGTACACGTCAACATACCTCACATTACTGTGTACACGTCAACATACCTCACATTACTGTGTACACGTCAACATACCTCACATTACTGTGTACACGTCAACATACCTCACATTACTGTGTACACGTCAACATACCTCACATTACTGTGTACACGTCAACATACCTCACATTACTGTGTACACGTCATCATACCTCACATTACTGTGTACACGTCAACATACCTCACATTACTGTGTACATCTCAACATATCTCACATTACTGTGTACATCTCAACATACCTCACATTACTGTGTACACGTCAACATACCTCACATTACCGTGTACACGTCAACATACCTCACATTACTGTGTACACGTCAACATACCTCACCTTACTGTGTACACGTCAACATACCTCACATTACTGTGTACACGTCAACATACCTCACATTACTGTGTACACGTCAACATATCTCAATTATATTACTGTGTACACGTCAACATACCTCACATTACTGTGTACACGTCAACATACCTCACATTACTGTGTACACGTCAACATACCTCACATTACTGTGTACACGTCAACATACCTCACATTACTGTGTACACGTCAACATACCTCACATTACTGTGTACACGTCAACATACCTCACATTACTGTGTACACGTCAACATACCTCACATTACTGTGTACACGTCAACATATCTCACATTACTGTGTACACGTCAACATACCTCACCTTACTGTGTACACGTCAACATACCTCACATTACTGTGTACACGTCAACATACCTCACATTACTGTGTACACGTCATCATATCTCACATTACTGTGTACACGTCAACATATCTCACATTACTGTGTACACGTCAACATACCTCACATTACCGTGTACACGTCAACATACCTCACATAATGTGTACACGTCATCATACCTCACATTACTGTGTACACGTCATCATACCTCACATTACTGTGTACACGTCAACATATCTCACATTACTGTGTACACGTCAACATACCTCACATTACTGTGTACACGTCAACATACCTCACATTACTGTGTACACGTCAACATACCTCACATTACTGTGTACACGTCAACATACCTCACATTACTGTGTACACGTCAACATACCTCACATTACTGTGTACACGTCAACATACCTCACATTACTGTGTACATCTCAACATATCTCACATTACTGTGTACATCTCAACATACCTCACATTACTGTGTACACGTCAACATACCTCACATTACTGTGTACACGTCATCACACCTCACATTACTGTGTACGTCAACATACCTCACATTACTGTGCACACGTCATCATACTCACATTACTGTGTACACGTCAACATACCTCACATTACTGTGTACACGTCATCATACCTCACATTACTGTGTACACGTCAACATACCTCACATTACTGTGTACACGTCAACATACCTCACATTACTGTGTACACGTCAACATACCTCACATTACTGTGTACACGTCAACATACCTCACATTACTGTGTACACGTCATCATACCTCACATTACTGTGTACACGTCAACATACCTCACATTACTGTGTACACGTCAGCATACCTCACATTACTGTGTACACGTCAACATACCTCACATTACTGTGTACACGTCATCATACCTCACATTACCGTGTACACGTCAACATACCTCACATTACTGTGTACACGTCAACATACCTCACATTACTGTGTACACGTCAACATACCTCACATTACTGTGTACACGTCAACATACCTCACATTACTGTGTACACGTCATCATATCTCACATTACTGTGTACACGTCAACATATCTCACATTACTGTGTACACGTCAACATACCTCACATTACCGTGTACACGTCAACATACCTCACATTACTGTGTACACGTCATCATACCTCACATTACTGTGTACACGTCAACATACCTCACATTACTGTGTACACGTCAACATATCTCACATTACTGCGTACACGTCAACATACCTCAAATTACTGTGTACACGTCAACATACCTCACATTACTGTGTACACGTCAACATACCTCACATTACTGTGTAAACGTCAACATACCTCACATTACTGTGTACACGTCAACATACCTCACATTACTGTGTACACTTCAACATACCTCACATTACTGTGTACATCTCAACATATCTCACATTACTGTGTACATCTCAACATACCTCACATTACTGTGTACACGTCAACATACCTCACATTACCGTGTACACGTCAACATACCTCACATTACTGTGTACACGTCAACATACCTCACCTTACTGTGTACACGTCAACATACCTCACATTACTGTGTACACGTCAACATACCTCACATTACTGTGTACACGTCAACATATCTCAATTATATTACTGTGTACACGTCAACATACCTCACATTACTGTGTACACGTCAACATACCTCACATTACTGTGTACACGTCAACATACCTCACATTACTGTGTACACGTCAACATACCTCACATTACTGTGTACACGTCAACATACCTCACATTACTGTGTACACGTCAACATACCTCACATTACTGTGTACACGTCAACATACCTCACATTACTGTGTACACGTCAACATACTCACATTACTGTGTACACGTCAACATACCTCACATTACTGTGTACACGTCAACATACCTCACATTACTGTGTACACGTCAACATACCTCACATTACTGTGTACACGTCAACATACCTCACATTACTGTGTACACGTCAACATATCTCACATTACTGTGTACACGTCAACATACCTCACATTACTGTGTACACGTCAACATACCTCACATTACTGTGTACACGTCATCATACCTCACATTACTGTGTACACGTCAACATACCTCACATTACTGTGTACACGTCAACATATCTCACATTACTGTGTACACGTCAACATACCTCACATTACTGTGTACACGTCAACATACCTCACATTACTGTGTACACGTCAACATACCTCACATTACTGTGTACACGTCAACATACCTCACATTACTGTGTACACGTCAACATACCTCACATTACTGTGTACACGTCAACATACCTCACATTACTGTGTACATCTCAACATATCTCACATTACTGTGTACATCTCAACATACCTCACATTACTGTGTACACGTCAACATACCTCACATTACTGTGTACACGTCATCACACCTCACATTACTGTGTACAGGTCAACATACCTCACATTACTGTGCACACGTCATCAATACTCACATTACTGTGTACACGTCAACATACCTCACATTACTGTGTACACGTCAACATACCTCACATTACTGTGTACACATCATCATACCTCACATTACTGTGTACACGTCAACATACCTCACATTACTGTGTACACGTCAACATACCACACATTACTGTGTACACGTCAACATACCTCACATTACTGTGTACACGTCAACATACCTCACATTACTGTGTACACGTCATCATACCTCACATTACTGTGTACACGTCAACATACCTCACATTACTGTGTACACGTCATCATACCTCACATTACTGTGTACACGTCAACATACCTCACATTACTGTGTACACGTCATCATACCTCACATTACCGTGTACACGTCAACATACCTCACATTACTGTGTACACGTCAACATACCTCACATTACTGTGTACACGTCAACATACCTCACATTACTGTGTACACGTCAACATACCTCACATTACTGTGTACACGTCATCATATCTCACATTACTGTGTACACGTCAACATATCTCACATTACTGTGTACACGTCAACATACCTCACATTACCGTGTACACGTCAACATACCTCACATTACTGTGTACACGTCATCATACCTCACATTACTGTGTACACGTCATCATACTTCACATTACTGTGTACACGTCAACATATCTCACATTACTGCGTACACGTCAACATACCTCAAATTACTGTGTACACGTCAACATACCTCACATTACTGTGTACACGTCAACATACCTCACATTACTGTGTAAACGTCAACATACCTCCTATTACTGTGTACACGTCAACATACCTCTCATTACTGTGTACACTTCAACATACCTCACATTACTGTGTACATCTCAACATATCTCACATTACTGTGTACATCTCAACATACCTCACATTACTGTGTACACGTCAACATACCTCACATTACCGTGTACACGTCAACATACCTCACATTACTGTGTACACGTCATCATACCTCACATTACTGTATACACGTCATCATACCTCACATTACTGTGTACACGTCAACATATCTCACATTACTGTGTACACGTCAACATACCTCACATTACTGTGTACACGTCAACATACCTCACATTACTGTGTACACGTCAACATACCTCACTTTACTGTGTACACGTCAACATAACTCACATTACTGTGTACACGTCAACATACCTCACATTACTGTGTACACGTCAACATACCTCACATTACTGTGTACATCTCACCATATCTCACATTACTGTGTACATCTCAACATACCTCACATTACTGTGTACACGTCAACATACCTCACATTACTGTGTACACGTGATCACACCTCACATTACTGTGTACAGGTCAACATACCTCACATTACTGTGCACACGTCATCATATCTCACATTACTGTGTACACGTCAACATACCTCACATTACTGTGTACACGTCAACATACCTCACATTACTGTGTACACATCATCATACCTCACATTACTGTGTACACGTCAACATACCTCACATTACTGTGTACACATCATCATACCTCACATTACTGTGTACACGTCAACATACCTCACATTACTGAGTACACGTCAACATACCACACATTACTGTGTACACGTCAACATACCTCACATTACTGTGTACACGTCATCATACCTCACATTACCGTGTACACGTCAACATACCTCACATTACTGTGTACACGTCAACATACCTCACATTACTGTGTACACGTCATCACACCTCACATTACTGTGTACAGGTCAACATACCTCACATTACTGTGCACACGTCATCATATCTCACTTACTGTGTACACGTCAACATACCTCACATTACTGTGTACACGTCAACATACCTCACATTACTGTGTACACATCATCATACCTCACATTACTGTGTACACGTCAACATACCTCACATTACTGTGTACACATCATCATACCTCACATTACTGTGTACACGTCAACATACCTCACATTACTGAGTACACGTCAACATACCTCACATTACTGTGTACACGTCAACATACCTCACATTACTGTGTACACGTCAACAACCCACAACCACACACATACCTCACATTACTGTGTACACGTCAACATACCTCACATTACTGTGTACACCTCAACATATCTCACATTACTGTATACATCTCAACATACCTCACATTACTGTGTACACGTCAACATACCTCACATTACTGTGTACACGTCATCACACCTCACATTACTGTGTACAGGTCAACATACCTCACATTACTGTGCACACGTCATCATATCTCACATTACTGTGTACACGTCAACATACCTCACATTACTGTGTACACGTCAACATACCTCACATTACCGTGTACACATCATCATACCTCACATTACTGTGTACACGTCAACATACCTCACATTACTGTGTACACGTCAACATACCTCACATTACTGTGTACACGTCAACATACCTCACATTACTGTGTACACGTCAACATACCTCACATTACTGTGTACACGTCATCACACCTCACATTACTGTGTACAGGTCAACATACCTCACATTACTGTGCACACGTCATCATATCTCACATTACTGTGTACACGTCAACATACCTCACATTACTGTGTACACGTCAACATACCTCACATTACTGTGTACACATCATCATACCTCACATTACTGTGTACACGTCAACATACCTCACATTACTGTGTACACGTCATCATACCTCACATTACCGTGTACACGTCAACATACCTCACATTACTGTGTACACGTCAACATACCTCACATTACTGTGTACACGTCAACATACCTCACATTACTGTGTACACGTCATCATACCTCACATTACTGTGTACAGTCAACATACCTCACATTACTGTGTACACGTCATCATATCTCACATTACTGTGTACACGTCAACATACCTCACATTACTGTGTACACGTCAACATACCTCACATTACTGTGTACACGTCAACATACCTCACATTACTGTGTACACGTCATCATACCTCACATTACCGTGTACACGTCAACATACCTCACATTACTGTGTACACGTCAACATACCTCACATTACTGTGTACACGTCAACATACCTCACATTACTGTGTACACGTCAACATACCTCACATTACTGTGTACACGTCAACATACCTCACATTACTGTGTACACGTCAACATACCTCACATTACTGTGTACACGTCAACATACCTCACATTACTGTGTACACGTCAACATACCTCACATTACTGTGTACACGTCATCATACCTCACATTACTGTGTACACGTCAACATACCTCACATTACTGTGTACACGTCAACATACCTCACATTACTGTGTACACGTCAACATACCACACATTACTTTCTACTCGTCAACATACCTCACATTACTGTGTACTCGTCAACATACCTCACATTACTGTGTACACGTCAACATACCTCACATTACCGTGTACACGTCAACATACCTCACATTACTGTGTACACGTCAACATACCTCACATTACTGTGTACACGTCAACATACCTCACATTACTGTGTACACGTCAACATACCTCACATTACTGTGTACACGTCATCATATCTCACATTACTGTGTACACGTCAACATATCTCACATTACTGTGTACACGTCAACATACCTCACATTACCGTGTACACGTCAACATACCTCACATTACTGTGTACACGTCATCATACCTCACATTACTGTGTACACGTCATCATACCTCACATTACTGTGTACACGTCAACATATCTCACATTACTGGGTACACGTCAACATACCTCACATTACTGTGTACACGTCAACATACCTCACATTACTGTGTACAGGTCATCATATCTCACATTACTGTGTACACGTCAGCATACCTCACCTTACTGTGTACACGTCAACATATCTCAATTATATTACTGTGTACACGTCAACATACCTCACATTACTGTGTACACGTCAACATACCTCACATTACTGTGTACACGTCAACATACCTCACATTACAGGTGTACACGTCAACATACCTCACATTACTGTGTACACGTCAACATACCTCACATTACTGTGTACACGTCAACATACCTCACATTACAGGTGTACACGTCAACATACCTCACATTACTGTGTACACGTCAACATATCTCACATTACTGTGTACACGTCAACATACCTCACCTTACTGTGTACACGTCAACATACCTCACATTACTGTGTACACGTCAACATACCTCACATTACTGTGTACACGTCATCATATCTCACATTAACGTGTACACGTCAGCATACCTCACCTTACTGTGTACACGTCAACATATCTCTATTATATTACTGTGTACACGTCAACATACCTCACATTACCGTGTACACGTCAACATACCTCGCATTACTGTGTACACGTCAACATACCTCACATTACAGGTGTACACGTCAACATACCTCACATTACTGTGTACACGTCAACATACCTCACATTACTGTGTACACGTCAACATACCTCACATTACAGGTGTACCCGTCAACATACCTCACATTACTGTGTACACGTCAACATATCTCACATTACTGTGTACACGTCATCATACCTCACATTACTGTGTACACGTCAACATACCTCACATTACTGTGTACACGTCAACATACCTCACATTACTGTGTACACGTCAACATATCTCACATTACTGTGTACATCTCAACATACCTCACATTACTGTGTACATCTCAACATACCTCACCTTACTGTGTACACGTCAACATACCTCACATTTACTGTGTACCCATCAACATACCTCATACTACTGTGTACACGTCAACATATCTCAATTATATTACTGTGTACATCTCAACATACATCACCTTACTGTGTACACGTCAACATACCTCACCGTACTGTGTACACGTCAACATACCTCACATTACTGTGTACATCTCAACATACCGTACATTACTGTGTACACGTCAACATACCTCACATTACTGTGTACACGTCAACATACCTCACCTTACTGTGTACATGTCACCATACCTCACATTACTGTGTACATCTCAATATATCTCACATTACTGTGTACATCTCAACATACCTCACATTACTGTGTATACGTCAACATACCTCACATTACTGTGTACATCTCAACATACCTCACATTACTGTGTACACGTCAACATACCTCACATTACTGTGTACACGTCAACACACCTCACATTACTGTGTACACGTCAACATACCTCACATTACTGTGTACATCTCAACATACCTCACATTACTGTGTACACGTCAACATACCTCACATTACTGTGTACACGTCAACATACCTCACATTACTGTGTACACGTCAACATACCTCACATTACTGTGTACACGTCAACATACCTCACATTACTGTGTACACGTCAACATACCTCACATTACTGTGTACACGTCAACATACCTCACATTACTGTGTACACGTCAACATACCTCACATTACTGTGTACACGTCAACATACCTCACATTACTGTGTACACGTCAACATACCTCACATTACTGTGTACACGTCAACATACCTCACATTACTGTGTACACGTCATCATACCTCACATTACTGTGTACACGTCAACATACCTCACATTACTGTGTACACGTCAACATACTCACATTACTGTGTACACGTCAACATACCTCACATTACTGTGTACACGTCAACATACCTCACATTACTGTGTACACGTCAACATACCTCACATTACTGTGTACACGTCAACATACCTCACATTACTGTGTACACGTCAACATACCTCACATTACTGTGTACACGTCAACATACCTCACATTACTGTGTACACGTCAACATACCTCACATTACTGTGTACACGTCAACATACCTCACATTACTGTGTACACGTCAACATACCTCACATTACTGTGTACACGTCAACATACCTCACATTACTGTGTACACGTCAACATACCTCACATTACTGTGTACACGTCAACATACCTCACATTACTGTGTACACGTCAACATACCTCACATTACTGTGTACACGTCAACATACCTCACATTACTGTGTACACGTCAACATATCTCACATTACTGTGTACACGTCAACATACCTCACATTACTGTGTACACGTCAACATACCTCACATTACTGTGTACACGTCAACATACCTCACATTACTGTGTACACGTCATCATATCTCACATTACTGTGTACACGTCAACATATCTCACATTACTGTGTACACGTCAACATACCTCACATTACCGTGTACACGTCAACATACCTCACATAATGTGTACACGTCATCATACCTCACATTACTGTGTACACGTCATCATACCTCACATTACTGTGTACACGTCAACATATCTCACATTACTGTGTACACGTCAACATACCTCACATTACTGTGTACACGTCAACATACCTCACATTACTGTGTACACGTCAACATACCTCACATTACTGTGTACACGTCAACATACCTCACATTTCTGTGTACACGTCAACATACCTCACATTACTGTGTACACGTCAACATACCTCACATTACTGTGTACATCTCAACATATCTCACATTACTGTGTACATCTCAACATACCTCACATTACTGTGTACACGTCAACATACCTCACATTACTGTGTACACGTCATCACACCTCACATTACTGTGTACAGGTCAACATACCTCACATTACTGTGCACACGTCATCAATACTCACATTACTGTGTACACGTCAACATACCTCACATTACTGTGTACACATCATCATACCTCACATTACTGTGTACACGTCAACATACCTCACATTACTGTGTACACGTCAACATACCACACATTACTGTGTACACGTCAACATACCTCACATTACTGTGTACACGTCAACATACCTCACATTACTGTGTACACGTCATCATACCTCACATTACTGTGTACACGTCAACATACCTCACATTACTGTGTACACGTCAACATACCTCACATTACTGTGTACACGTCAACATACCTCACATTACTGTGTACACGTCACATACCTCACATTACCGTGTACACGTCAACATACCTCACATTACTGTGTACACGTCAACATACCTCACATTACTGTGTACACGTCAACATACCTCACATTACTGTGTACACGTCAACATACCTCACATTACTGTGTACACGTCAACATATCTCACATTACTGTGTACACGTCAACATACCTCACATTACTGTGTACACGTCAACATACCTCACATTACCGTGTACACGTCAACATACCTCACATTACTGTGTACACGTCATCATACCTCACATTACTGTGTACACGTCATCATACCTCACATTACTGTGTACACGTCAACATATCTCACATTACTGCGTACACGTCAACATACCTCAAATTACTGTGTACACGTCAACATACCTCACATTACTGTGTACACGTCAACATACCTCACATTACTGTGTAAACGTCAACATACCTCACATTACTGTGTACACGTCAACATACCTCTCATTACTGTGTACACTTCAACATACCTCACATTACTGTGTACACCTCAACATACCTCACATTACTGTGTACACTCAACATACCTCACATTACTGTGTACACGTCAACATACCTCACATTACTGTGTACACGTCAACATACCTCACATTACTGTGTACACGTCAACATACCTCACATTACTGTGTACACGTCAACATACCTCACATTACTGTGTACACGTCAACATACCTCACATTACTGTGTACACGTCAACATACCTCACATTACTGTGTACACGTCAACATACCTCACATTACTGTGTACACGTCAACATACCACACATTACTGTCTACTCGTCAACATACCTCACATTACTGTGTACTCGTCAACATACCTCACATTACTGTGTACACGTCAACATACCTCACATTACTGTGTACACGTCAACATACCTCACATTACTGTGTACAGGTCAACATACCTCACATTACTGTGTACACGTCAACATACCTCACCTTACTGTGTACACGTCAACATACCTCACCTTACTGTGTACATGTCACCATACCTCACATTACAGGTGTACACGTCAACATACCTCACCTTACTGTGTACATCTCAACATATCTCACATTACTCTGTACATCTCAACATACCTCACATTACTGTGTACACGTCAACATACCTCACATTACTGTGTACATCTCAACATACCTCACATTACTGTGTACACGTCAACATACCTCACATTACTGTGTACACGTCAACATACCTCACATTACTGTGTACACGTCACCATACCTCACATTACTGTGTACATCTCAACATATCTCACATTACTGTGTACATCTCAACATACCTCACATTACTGTGTACACGTCAACATACCTCACATTACTGTGTACACGTCATCACACCTCACATTACTGTGTACAGGTCAACATACCTCACATTACTGTGCACACGTCATCAATACTCACATTACTGTGTACACGTCAACATACCTCACATTACTGTGTACACGTCAACATACCTCACATTACTGTGTACACATCATCATACCTCACATTACTGTGTACACGTCAACATACCTCACATTACTGTGTACACGTCAACATACCACACATTACTGTGTACACGTCAACATACCTCACATTACTGTGTACACGTCAACATACCTCACATTACTGTGTACACGTCATCATACCTCACATTACTGTGTACACGTCAACATACCTCACATTACTGTGTACACGTCAACATACCTCACATTACTGTGTACACGTCAACATACCTCACATTACTGTGTACACGTCATCATACCTCACATTACCGTGTACACGTCAACATACCTCACATTACTGTGTACACGTCAACATACCTCACATTACTGTGTACACGTCAACATACCTCACATTACTGTGTACACGTCAACATACCTCACATTACTGTGTACACGTCATCATATCTCACATTACTGTGTACACGTCAACATATCTCACATTACTGTGTACACGTCAACATACCTCACATTACCGTGTACACGTCAACATACCTCACATTACTGTGTACACGTCATCATACCTCACATTACTGTGTACACGTCATCATACTTCACATTACTGTGTACACGTCAACATATCTCACATTACTGCGTACACGTCAACATACCTCAAATTACTGTGTACACGTCAACATACCTCACATTACTGTGTACACGTCAACATACCTCACATTACTGTGTAAACGTCAACATACCTCCTATTACTGTGTACACGTCAACATACCTCTCATTACTGTGTACACTTCAACATACCTCACATTACTGTGTACATCTCAACATATCTCACATTACTGTGTACATCTCAACATACCTCACATTACTGTGTACACGTCAACATACCTCACATTACCGTGTACACGTCAACATACCTCACATTACTGTGTACACGTCATCATACCTCACATTACTGTATACACGTCATCATACCTCACATTACTGTGTACACGTCAACATATCTCACATTACTGTGTACACGTCAACATACCTCACATTACTGTGTACACGTCAACATACCTCACATTACTGTGTACACGTCAACATACCTCACTTTACTGTGTACACGTCAACATAACTCACATTACTGTGTACACGTCAACATACCTCACATTACTGTGTACACGTCAACATACCTCACATTACTGTGTACATCTCACCATATCTCACATTACTGTGTACATCTCAACATACCTCACATTACTGTGTACACGTCAACATACCTCACATTACTGTGTACACGTGATCACACCTCACATTACTGTGTACAGGTCAACATACCTCACATTACTGTGCACACGTCATCATATCTCACATTACTGTGTACACGTCAACATACCTCACATTACTGTGTACACGTCAACATACCTCACATTACTGTGTACACATCATCATACCTCACATTACTGTGTACACGTCAACATACCTCACATTACTGTGTACACATCATCATACCTCACATTACTGTGTACACGTCAACATACCTCACATTACTGAGTACACGTCAACATACCACACATTACTGTGTACACGTCAACATACCTCACATTACTGTGTACACGTCATCATACCTCACATTACCGTGTACACGTCAACATACCTCACATTACTGTGTACACGTCAACATACCTCACATTACTGTGTACACGTCATCACACCTCACATTACTGTGTACAGGTCAACATACCTCACATTACTGTGCACACGTCATCATATCTCACATTACTGTGTACACGTCAACATACCTCACATTACTGTGTACACGTCAACATACCTCACATTACTGTGTACACATCATCATACCTCACATTACTGTGTACACGTCAACATACCTCACATTACTGTGTACACATCATCATACCTCACATTACTGTGTACACGTCAACATACCTCACATTACTGAGTACACGTCAACATACCACACATTACTGTGTACACGTCAACATACCTCACATTACTGTGTACACGTCATCATACCTCACATTACCGTGTACACGTCAACATACCTCACATTACTGTGTACACGTCAACATACCTCACATTACTGTGTACATCTCAACATATCTCACATTACTGTATACATCTCAACATACCTCACATTACTGTGTACACGTCAACATACCTCACATTACTGTGTACACGTGATCACACCTCACATTACTGTGTACAGGTCAACATACCTCACATTACTGTGCACACGTCATCATATCTCACATTACTGTGTACACGTCAACATACCTCACATTACTGTGTACACATCATCATACCTCACATTACTGAGTACACGTCAACATACCACACATTACTGTGTACACGTCAACATACCTCACATTACTGTGTACACGTCAACATACCTCACATTTCTGCGTACACGTCAACATACCACACATTACTGTGTACACGTCAACATACCTCACATTACTGTGTACACGTCAACATACCTCACATTACTGTGTACACGTCATCATACCTCACATTACTGTGTACACGTCAACATACCTCACATTACTGTGTACACGTCAGCATACCTCACATTACTGTGTACACGTCAACATACCTCACATTACTGTGTACACGTCATCATACCTCACATTACCGTGTACACGTCAACATACCTCACATTACTGTGTACACGTCATCATACCTCACATTACCGTGTACACGTCAACATACCTCACATTACTGTGTACACGTCAACATACCTCACATTACTGTGTACACGTCAACATACCTCACATTACTGTGTACACGTCATCACACCTCACATTACTGTGTACAGGTCAACATACCTCACATTACTGTGCACACGTCATCATATCTCACATTACTGTGTACACGTCAACATACCTCACATTACTGTGTACACGTCAGCATACCTCACATTACTGTGTACACGTCAACATACCTCACATTACTGTGTACACGTCATCATACCTCACATTACCGTGTACACGTCAACATACCTCACATTACTGTGTACACGTCAACATACCTCACATTACTGTGTACACGTCAACATACCTCACATTACTGTGTACACGTCAACATACCTCACATTACTGTGTACACGTCATCATACCTCACATTACTGTGTACACGTCAACATACCTCACATTACTGTGTACACGTCAGCATACCTCACATTACTGTGTACACGTCAACATACCTCACATTACTGTGTACACGTCATCATACCTCACATTACCGTGTACACGTCAACATACCTCACATTACTGTGTACACGTCAACATACCTCACATTACTGTGTACACGTCAACATACCACACATTACTTTCTACTCGTCAACATACCTCACATTACTGTGTACTCGTCAACATACCTAACATTACTGTGTACACGTCAACATACCTCACATTACCGTGTACACGTCAACATACCTCACATTACTGTGTACACGTCAACATACCTCACATTACTGTGTACACGTCAACATACCTCACATTACTGTGTACACGTCAACATACCTCACATTACTGTGTACACGTCATCATATCTCACATTACTGTGTACACGTCAACATATCTCACATTACTGTGTACACGTCAACATACCTCACATTACCGTGTACACGTCAACATACCTCACATTACTGTGTACACGTCATCATACCTCACATTACTGTGTACACGTCATCATACCTCACATTACTGTGTACACGTCAACATATCTCACATTACTGGGTACACGTCAACATACCTCACATTACTGTGTACACGTCAACATACCTCACATTACTGTGTACAGGTCATCATATCTCACATTACTGTGTACACGTCAGCATACCTCACCTTACTGTGTACACGTCAACATATCTCAATTATATTACTGTGTACACGTCAACATACCTCACATTACTGTGTACACGTCAACATACCTCACATTACTGTGTACACGTCAACATACCTCACATTACAGGTGTACACGTCAACATACCTCACATTACTGTGTACACGTCAACATACCTCACATTACTGTGTACACGTCAACATACCTCACATTACAGGTGTACACGTCAACATACCTCACATTACTGTGTACACGTCAACATATCTCACATTACTGTGTACACGTCAACATACCTCACCTTACTGTGTACACGTCAACATACCTCACATTACTGTGTACACGTCAACATACCTCACATTACTGTGTACACGTCATCATATCTCACATTAACGTGTACACGTCAGCATACCTCACCTTACTGTGTACACGTCAACATATCTCTATTATATTACTGTGTACACGTCAACATACCTCACATTACCGTGTACACGTCAACATACCTCGCATTACTGTGTACACGTCAACATACCTCACATTACAGGTGTACACGTCAACATACCTCACATTACTGTGTACACGTCAACATACCTCACATTACTGTGTACACGTCAACATACCTCACATTACAGGTGTACCCGTCAACATACCTCACATTACTGTGTACACGTCAACATATCTCACATTACTGTGTACACGTCATCATACCTCACATTACTGTGTACACGTCAACATACCTCACATTACTGTGTACACGTCAACATACCTCACATTACTGTGTACACGTCAACATATCTCACATTACTGTGTACATCTCAACATACCTCACATTACTGTGTACATCTCAACATACCTCACCTTACTGTGTACACGTCAACATACCTCACATTTACTGTGTACCCATCAACATACCTCATACTACTGTGTACACGTCAACATATCTCAATTATATTACTGTGTACATCTCAACATACATCACCTTACTGTGTACACGTCAACATACCTCACCGTACTGTGTACACGTCAACATACCTCACATTACTGTGTACATCTCAACATACCGTACATTACTGTGTACACGTCAACATACCTCACATTACTGTGTACACGTCAACATACCTCACCTTACTGTGTACATGTCACCATACCTCACATTACTGTGTACATCTCAATATATCTCACATTACTGTGTACATCTCAACATACCTCACATTACTGTGTATACGTCAACATACCTCACATTACTGTGTACATCTCAACATACCTCACATTACTGTGTACACGTCAACATACCTCACATTACTGTGTACACGTCAACACACCTCACATTACTGTGTACACGTCAACATACCTCACATTACTGTGTACATCTCAACATACCTCACATTACTGTGTACACGTCAACATACCTCACATTACTGTGTACACGTCAACATACCTCACATTACTGTGTACACGTCAACACACCTCACATTACTGTGTACAGGTCAACATATCTCACATTACTGTGTACACGTCAACATACCTCACATTACTGTGTACAGGTCAACATACCTCACATTACTGTGTACACGTCAACATAACTCACATTACTGTGTACACGTCAACATACCTCACATTACTGTGTACACGTCATCATACCTCACATTACTGTGTACACGTCAACATACCTCATATTACTGTGTACACGTCATCATACCTCACATTACTGTGTACACGTCAACATACCTCACCTTACTGTGTACACGTCAACATACCTCACATTACTGTGTACACGTCAACATACCTCACATTACTGTGTACACGTCAACATACCTCACATTACTGTGTACACGTCAGCATACCTCACATTTCTGTGTACACGTCAACATACCTCACATTACTGTGTACACGTCAACATACCTCACATTACTGTGTACACGTCAACATACCTCACATTACTGTGTACACGTCAACATACCTCACATTACTGTGTACACGTCAACATACCTCACATTACTGTGTACACGTCAACATACCATACATTTACTGTGTACCCATCAACATACCTCACATTACTGTGTACACGTCAACATACCTCACATTACTGTGTACACGTCAACATACCTCACATTACTGTGTACACGTCAACATATCTCAATTATATTACTGTGTACACGTCAACATACCTCACATTACTGTGTACACGTCAACATACCTCACATTACTGTGTACACGTCAACATACCTCACATTACTGTGTACACGTCAACATACCTCACATTACTGTGTACACGTCAACATACCTCACATTACTGTGTACACGTCAACATACCTCACATTACTGTGTACACGTCAACATATCTCAATTATATTACTGTGTACACGTCAACATACCTCACATTACTGTGTACACGTCAACATACCTCACATTACTGTGTACACGTCAACATACCTCACATTACTGTGTACACGTCAACATACCTCACATTACTGTGTACACGTCAACATACCTCACATTACTGCGTACAGGTCAACATACGTCACATTACTGTGTACACGTCAACATACCTCACATTACTGTGTACACGTCAACATACCTCACATTACTGTGTACACGTCAACATACCTCACATTACCGTGTACACGTCAACATACCTCACCTTACTATGTACATCTCAACATATCTCACATTTACCTTAGCTGTATTTCATGTGATTGCGTTGTTTCAAAATCCATTGGTTTGGCAAGATACAACTCATTGACATTCCTTATTGCGAATATTCCTGTTTCTGTTTGGTGGATGATCGTATAAGATATTGTATTTGTTGCTGTTGCGCTTAGCACACTGATTTTTTCATCAACAGCAGTGTCTTCTCTGAACGTGTCCGACGCACTACTCCCAGGCGTTACCCATGTAACTGAAAACAGAACATTTGAATCAGCCAATGCCACAGTTGTATCTTACTGGATTCGTAACTGAAGTGTTTATAAGATCTTTCTTATATTCAGGGTCACAATTATGGAATCCCCGCCCCTTATCACATCAAAACGGCACCTCAGGCGTTACCCATGCAACTGAAAACAGCCAATGCCACAGTTATATCTTACTGGATTCGTATTCCCGTGATATCTACTGAAGTGTTTAGAAAATCGTTCTTATATTCAGGGTCACACTTGTGGAATTCCCTCCTTTATCACATCAAAACAGCACATTCTGTTCCACACTTCAAAGCTTTATATAGCAGGTGGTGCAAAGAACAGGCCAATAAAATAATGAACTGATAATTTACAATTATACATGAATATAAGTATTAGTTCTTGCAGCTTATATCTTATTTCCTATGAAAGTTTTACTGGTTACTGTTTACATGTTTCATTATGCTATTTCGTCTTTTAATTTGTTGAGCGCATCATGTAGATTGACTTAATTGTTCAAATGAGTTCTCTCGTTAAATAATGTCCTTATTATTATTCTCTCGTAAAATAAAGTATTATTATTATTATATTAGGTTCGATTCGTTTCATTACCAAGCATCCATGACTAATCCTAGAATTTTCATAGGAGCCTCTGTGGCTGCCGAGTTGTTAAATTAATTGACTTCAAACGGTACAGGGTTCCCGCTGTCGGTCGCATAAAAATTAAATCTGGCTCCAAAAATCTTCAGTTGGCGAAAATCCTTGGCGCATGCCATAAATATCGGCAAAATAACTTTGTTCAAGAAACATAATCGGCCGAAAATCCATGAAAGTGAAGACGATGATGACAAGCGTTTGTTTATTGGAAATCAGCTGTTTGGCACTTGATTGCATGGGGTGTTGAGAAGTTGGTGACATATTAATTACGGATAATTGGATTAAATGGCGGTCTTTAGTCCTACAACTGATTACCATTTCCCCTCATATCCGTTGGTTCGAATCCCACTAAGTGTATCGAATTATTTCGTGTGAGGAAGCGATTTCCAGCGGGCTTGCTGAGGGTCGGTGGTTCTACCCGGGTGCCGGTCAGTGCCTGAAATACTGCTCGATAGATGCAGCGTGTTTCTGCCTAAATGAATACTATCGGGACAACTATCTCATGACCTAATAAGCTCTTGCTGCGAATATAAACCCACAAAAGTTTAACAAACAAAATAATTTGTAACATACTTAACCATGGTACTCGGCAACGGAGGTCTGTCATTTTGCTAAGTTACGTGACCAAACAAACAAATATCATTTTCGAAATAAGTGCTTAGACTTAGTATACTAGTAAGCGATAGATTGTAGGTACTTTATAGAAACGATGTTCCAAGTCATATGTTTGTTTTACGTTTATTTATCGTCGCTACCGGTTGCCCATATGAGCGACGCCTCCTGAAGAGATTAGTTATTTTAGATTTTGGAGGATAGTGCATGATACAGACAGAGACCCATTCCAGAATCTCCTCTGGTTCTTTTACCTGCACGGTGTAAAGCACCGACACGAGACCTCGGTTTACCGTCCCATCTGAAAGACTGTTAATTTTATTAGGGTCAGACGGGGGATCGAACCTGCGATCCCTGGATTACCAGTCCAGCGTGTTACCACTGGACTACATATCCGTCTATATGGGAAAACAAACGGTGTCTTATAGGCACGATTTACGCAATTCATATTCCTGCACAAAACACTGTGTAATGTAATGGCGTAAGAAATAGTCCGTCATTCATTTGCATAAACTGGCTTTTTGATGTGGTAAAAAGTGTGGTTCATTTTCATTAGTAACATGTCTGCAGCATTTACCACAGGCAGGCGTAGCAGCGCTGTCATAGTACACCTTTTTATAAAACACATATGGGCTTTGATAGAAGAATTGGGCTAAGCACAGTTTAACGCTTTGCAACACCCATTATACATTCAAAGCTCTTCCTGTGGCATTTGCATAAATAGAAGTGCATCTAAAGAAATGTGATGTGTATAAAGTACAATCCTACATGCATCATTTTTTTTATTAGTTTGGTGTGAAATTAGACAGTAGATATATAAACCCTAAGTAAAACACACATGCATTTCTTTTATGCTTTCCAATTAATGATATAGTTTCCTCAGTAAAAGAAAACTTCATTTTACACCGCTTTGAAACAGTGAAAGATGGCATTTTCTCAGCCACTGGTTGCGCTACGTATTCCTGCGCGGTTAGATGTAGTTTTGTGTTTTAGCTATTTTCTGACTATCATGAACAGTTAATTATTAAGTAATTTATTTTAATGAATTTGAGTTTTTATTTTTGACAGCAAACAGATACTAACTTGAAAAGTATATAGGAACTATTTCTTATTAAAGGAGGTTCACACTAACAGAAGTGGTTGTGCGGTTATATCAGTGACACACGTGTTCTGTTCTCTTTTACGATATGTTTGGTTGGTTATTCATTCCATACCAAGCTGAAACTATGCAATATGCTTCACTACAGAGTCTCCAAGCACAATTAGGCTCTACCACAGAATCCGAGGCTCTGCCACTGAATCCGAGGCTCTACAATATAATCCGAGGCTCTACCATATAATCCGAGGCTATACAATATAATCCGAGGCTCTATCATAGAATCCGAGACTTTACCATAGAATCCGAGGCTCTACCATAGAATCCGAGGCTCTATCATATAATCCGAGGCTTTACCATAGAATCCAAGGCTCCACCACTGAATCCGAGGCTCTACCACTAAATCCGAGGTTCTACCACAGAATCCGAGGTTCTACCATAGAATCCGAGGCTCTACCATAGAATCCGAGGCTCTACCACTAAATCCGAGGCTCTACCACTAAATCCGAGGTTCTACCACAGAATCCGAGGCTCTACCACATAATCCGAGGCTCTACCATATAATCCGAGGCTCTACCACTAAATCCGAGGCTCTACCACTAAATCCGAGGTTCTACCACAGAATCCGAGGCTCTACCATAGAATCCGAGGCTCTACCACTACATTCGAGGTTCTACCATAGAATCCGAGGCTCTACCATAGAATCCGAGGCTCTACCATAGAACCTGGGGCTCTACCACTGAATCCGAGGTTCTACCACAGCATCCGAGGCTCTACCACTAAATCCGAGGTTCTACCACAGAATCCGAGGCTCTACCATAGAATACGAGGCTCTACCACTACATTCGAGGCTCTACCATAGAATCCGAAGCTCTACCATAGAATCCGAGGATCTACCACTGAATCAGGCAGGTCACATAATCCGAGACAACGATTGAACACATAGTATACGCCTTCATCCGCGCCGAAGATAATGATTGACTCTTTCAGCTCCGATCAAATTCAGAGCATGTGCAAACAACATAGATCCAGATCAGCTGCGGCGTTACGCCGCGTCTGATCAGGATCTATGTTGTTTGCTATTCGGACAGGTGCTTCAGCTCCACTGTCTGAAGAGCAATCAGCATATAGCCTGATCAGACGGCATGTTCTGTTCTGTCCGATCGGGTTCTCTACTGTTTACAAAGTCGCCTTTATGCGACATTGGCGGTGAAAGAGTTAATATAGGTTAACACTGTTTGTTTCGTAATCGTTGTAAAGTAAATACAGTTTATATCAATAGAATCTGTACCAAACATATAATATTTAAATAGATATGTGTGGCTTGTAATAACTGTTAGTTTAAACATAGTTTATTTCAAACCATACAGCATATACAAAATGTAGATACACAAAATGTAGATACATGAATGAAAAGGGATTAGAACCGAGAGCTATTACAGTGAACCTGTATTAGTGGTCACCTCTATTAAGCAGCTAACCTGTATTAAGCAATCAGTTTCCAGATTCCCAATATGCTGTTTTATTATACATTTGAATCTATTAAGCAGCCACCTGTGCTAAGCTAAGATCCTCTTGGCTGGCTGCCTAAGACAGGTTTACTGTATAGCTTGTAGAGGTCTTCTCATATAGCAATGTACTTATATTAGTGCAATTGCGATATGAGCGTGTATTATTGTTATATGTACTATATTATAATGTTATTATCCATGTCACAACTTACCTCATATTGAAGAGTAAACATAATGTGTTGGGTGTTAAATTCCTCCGTTTCGAGTAACAATTATTACTATGACCAATGTTAATTAGCTGTGTGGAACTTAACTGTAAACAGTTCTGTTACCCGAATGTTCACGGTCGGCCGATAATAGGTACTTTTTTGACGCCATGTTGAAATCACAAGCAAGTGAAAGTGTATTTAATTTAATGTGCTAGTTAAGCATCGATATTGACGAGCGCAGGCTCGTATTGCACTAACAAATGACGTCATGTTGCAGACACTATTCTATAGTCAATTAATAATATATATAACTGTTATTAATGGAAGCGACTAAAACATAAATAATATATAATAAATATATATTTAAGTTGCATGCTAAGTAAATAGTGTTACCTGCAGCTTGGCACGACCCGAGCCATGCTAAAGCCAGTAGTATAGCTAGTACCCTCACCATACTGCCCTGCAAAACTCCTGAAAAATATAAATAAACAAGTGACTGTCATGCAATACAAACAGGCGGATCTGTAGTCCAGTGGTAACACGCTGGACTTGTAATCCAGGGATCGCAGGTCTGACCCTAATAAAATTAACAATCTTTCAGATGGGACTTTAAACCAAGGCCACGTATCGGTGCTGTCACCGTGCACGTAAAAGAACCAGAGGAGACTCTGGAATGGGTCTCTGTCTGTAACATTGCACTATCCACCAAGCATCTAAAATGACTAATCTCTTCAGGAGGAGTCGCTCATGTGGTCAACCGGTAGCGACGGTAAATAAACGTAAAACACACACACAATACAATGTTCCGTATTTAAAAATTGTACATAGCATCCATTGATTGTATGTATATATTATGGTAAATATTATTTTTAATTCGAAATATTGCAAAGCTACTATGGGTTGGTTATCCGACCTCTACTAGTTATTGACGGGGAAATAAATGAGGTTACGCCCTTTGGGTCTGAAATTAAAAAAACCCCAAAACAAACAACAACAACAAAACATGTTCTAATGCGTAGGAATTAATAGTACTGCAGCATCTAGCATATTTAATGGGGTACCGGCACCCACATTAGCATATAGGTTTGAATATACCAAGTTGTTCGTTAGGGTCTCTAGAATACACGGAACCTCGCGCTCGCTTCTCACAAATACAACACGGGTTCGATACTCGGACTGGGAAGTATGTGAGATGGTACGGTGGTCGCCAGATCGGAGGGGTGGGTTTTCTCCGGGTACTCCGGTTTCCTCCCATATATACGCGTTCACCCACGCCAACGAGAGTGATTAAAATAAGTTATTAGAACTTGCTTTCGCAATCGTTGTAAAATAAATAAAGTTTTAAAAAAACATGGAACCTAATGCTATTGGCCCAAACCATTTGTATTTTCATGCTATGTATTGTATCAGTATGTGTATGACATATATACTATTGATTTGCAATAAAATATGGTTAAATAGTATGTGGAACTGCATGTTGCAGTTGTCAAAACCGTGGTACAACATTTTTATTGCACGTTTTCTACACCCACCTATTTCCATTTTTGGTTAAAATTCTAAACCGCCCTATAGCATATAACTTTGTATTAATGTTAGTTTGTATTCAGTAATTAATGAAATTTTAATATTATATAGACATAAACAATGTAAATATGTAAGATTTTATATTTGAAAAGACGGACAAATTTACTAATTTCGAGGGGCAACTTACCCCACCCACTGAAGTTTCAACATCTACTTAGATCAAACGATGTTGGAGTGTTATATAAATAATTATATAAACTTGATTTTATTACATATTTTGAAATAACTATATAATTATATTGATCATAAAAATGCTGCATATGGTCTACACTTGTCAACAGAGCTAAGTACGCACTTTTAGACATTGACTAATTTGAAGAAATAACAATCTATTTTCAATTAAAATTGTTTAATATTTTAGTTTCGAGTCAGTTTTACTTCAACTATTTGAAAAATGACCTATGTGCTCAAACCCACTGAGCCGTATCGAAAATGCCGAAACACATGCTTTTCTCCGCTCCCAGGTGTGGCAATCTCTTCAATTTCAAGGTTTCCGGTTTCGAAAAAAAAAAAAATATATAAAAACATTTTGGCAAGGGCGCGGATGACGCTACAGGAACGCGATCGTGTCATTGGTATGCTAGATGTTGCTAGGTATGGAGCCGTTACGAGTGTGCCCTTAAGCAAGCCATTTAAATTCCACGTTGCCTCTTCTCTCTCCCTCGTGGCGAAGGATTCCATCAGGAATGCGGTCTCGAGAGTGATTAATATAAGTTGAAATAACTTGTTTCGCAATCGAGCTAAAATAAATGTGTTCATACGACAGGTGCGATTTGATTGACTAATGTTCTATTATTAGGTACATTTTGTAATTAGAAATTGATTACATGTACATTGTTATTTGCGTTGAATTTGTAAAATACAAAAACTATTTCCATTTATATAAGTTTCCTTTCATTAGTTTGCGAAATAAATAGCAAGTTACTGGGTGTGTACTTGAGAACGACCGACTGTTATGAGGTAATGTAACATAAACAGATAAATCCACACCAAGTATATAGTATCATTTAATATCATTTCACAAACAATATGACATGTCGAAGGGGCATGTTACACTGCTGAATTTAAGAAGGCAAACACGTGTGTCTATTTATTTATATTGAAGAACACTACCGTAGACTGGCTAACTGACTGACATATCCATGCACCATAATACCCGTTTGCAGGGGCAATTAATTTATGCAATTGTTTTTTATGCGTTTATTTATCGCCGCTACAACTTGCCCATATGAGCGACGCCTCCTGACACACACGCGCGCATACACACGTGCGCACACATTTCATAACAATATAATGTAAATATGGTCGACAATCATGCGTAATACAATGCGTGTATCCGGAATAACATGATTTATGTTATATATTTACCGTTATATCTCATATTTGTGCCTATCCATATTTATGTGTAGACTAATCTTAGTTAAATTATCTCTAAACGAAAGTATCGTAAGTTTAGTATTGATTCCAATGACAAAGACACGTCAATTCAGGAACGTGGATGACCGTTATTATATGAAATCCTACTTTCACTTTTGAAGTTTGTAGACCACAAAAATACTGTTTATTGATTCAATGTTAGTGTTCGAATGTATTCAGCATACTTTGTTGTTGCAATATACGTGAACAAAATGCATTTTATTTGATTTCTGCGATGTAATGTCGCTTTAAACTGTAATATCATTTAGTTACACATAACTGTTGTGTCGTTAACCGTTTTTATGTGGACACGTAAGCTTAGTGAATGCATTAAAGGAATGTAGCATCAATGAAATCCTGGCATTCACATTAGTACTAGTCATTTCTAAAATATTGCACAATGGGACATCACATTGTATAGCTACTAGTATGAATAACCCATTACACTATGTAAATAAATTCGTTTGATGCACATCTGTTGTTACCAAAACCCATACACACATTTGAAATAATAATAATAATAATAATAATAAAGACTTTATTTAACGAGAGTACTCATTTAACAAAAGTTAATCTACCATGAGGCCCTCAACATATATACAATCAAATGCAATCAAAACATAGCACTATAAGTGAGAACTGCACATTGGAATAATATAGTAATGTAAAAGCTGAAAAATAGAGAAACTATATTTAATATGTAATGGAAAATGATGATATATGGACTTGGCTAGCAGAGTAGAAAATGGGAATGAGACAATTTATGATGCTAGATCTTATCTAACAATATGCAGATTTGACTTGTAGTGGTATCTTCAAAATATGTATGAAATCAACTTAAAGACAGTCATATTTACGATTCTAATAAATATAGCAATCGCAATACACGTTTATAATAACAGTAGAAGTGCGCGATTAGTTTGAATTGTTGAAAGCAAGTGATGCGTTCGTGACAAACAATAGAAGCACTCCAAATGTATCGTTTCATATCAGTTAAACTTCACCCCCACTCCTCACCCATCGCAGGTTCGTTCCCCTCGTCTGACCATAATAGAATGATCAGTCTTTCAGATGGGACGTTAAACCGAGGTCTTGTGTCGGTGCTGTACACAGTGCACGTAAAAGAACAAGGGGAGACTCTGGAATGGGTATCTGTTTGTATCATTGCACTATCCTCCAAAAATCTAAAATGGCTAATCTCTTCAGTAGTCTTACATAGCATATTGAACATCGGTCCGTGATATAATGAGTATGTCATCAGCCTGGTAACCTTAGATTCGTGAGCTAGACACCCGTACGAATATCGCGTGATGGTGTCCTTAGGCAAGACATTTAATTATACAGTACCTCTTCTCTTCCCCGTATGGATGCCATTAAGAATGAGGTATCGAGTGCGATTTAGTCTATAAAGTTGCTTCACATCTGTGCTTGATTAAATGTGTGTAAACTGAAACTTACATCAGTCATATAGATGTTATACTAGTATATATATTTCTTGTAGTCTCTTAATGGGGTTATTTTCTTCTTCAGTTGGACAATTAAGACTACAATTCATATGCATATTTATCTTAGTATTAATGTTAGTAAACCACCATTTACATAGTTATTGCTTGTGTACATGGTAATTTCACAAAGCAGATTCGTGTGTGGGTATTTTCTCCAAAGTTTGCTTTTTACCGTAATATTTTATTGTTGAAAAATTAATATATAAGACAATTAATCACAATATCTTAATTATCCGTTCCTTATCCGTAGAAGTCGTGATAGCGCAGTGGATCCGAGTTCGCTTCAGGTGCGAAAGGTCCGGAGTTCGAACCCCGCTGGCGCCGTTACGATTGTGCCCTTAGGCAAGACATTTAAATTCCACGTTGCCTCTTCTCTCTCCTTCATAGCGGTGGATTCCACCAGGAATGAGGACTCGAGAGTGATTAATACAAGTTGAATGAACTTGTTTCGCAATCGAGCTAAAATAAATGTGTTCATACGACAGGTGCGATTTGATTGACTAATGTTCTATTATTAGATACATTTTGTAATTAGAAATTGATTACATGTACATTGTTATTTGCGTTGAATTTGTAAAATACAAAAACTATTTCCATTTATATAAGTTTCCTTTCATTAGTTTGCGAAATAAATAGCAAGTTACTGGGTGTGTACATTTCAGCACGACCGACTGTTATGAGGTAATGTAACATAAACAGATAAATCCACACCAAGTATATAGTATCATTTAATATCATTTCACAAACAATATGACAATATACATGTCGAAGGGGTATGTTACACTGCTGAATTTAAGAAGGCAAACATGTGTGTCTATTTTTTTTATATTGAAGAACACTACCGTAGACTGGCTAACTGACTGACATATCCATGCAATACCCGTTTGCAGGTGCAATTAATTTATGCAATTGTTTTTTATGCGTTTATTTATCGCCGCTACAACTTGCCCATATGAGCGACGCCTCCTGACACACACGCGCGCACACACACGCGCGCATACACACGTGCGCACACATTTCATAACAATATAATGTAAATATGGTCGACAATCATGCGTAATACAATGCGTGTATCCGGAATAACATGATTTATGTAATATATTTATCGTTATATCTCATATTTGTGCCTATCCATATTTATGTGTAGACTAATCTTTGTTAAATTATCTCTAAACGAAAGTATCGTAAGTTTAGTATTGATTCCAATGACAAAGACACGTCAATTCAGGAACGTGGATGACCGTTATTATATGAAATCCTACTTTCACTTTTGAAGTTTGTAGACCACAAAAATACTGTTTATTGATTCAATGTTAGTGTTCGAATGTATTCAGCATACTTTGTTGTTGCAATATACGTGAACAAAATGCATTTTATTTGATTTCTGCGATGTAATGTCGCTTTAAACTGTAATATCATTTAGTTACACATAACTGTTGTGTCGTTAAACGTTTTTATGTGGACACGTAAGCTTAGTGAATGCATTAAAGGAATGTAGCATCAATGAAATCCTGGCATTCACATTAGTACTAGTCATTTCTAAAATATTGCACAATGGGACATCACATTGTATAGCTACTAGTATGAATAACCCATTACACTATGTAAATAAATTCGTTTGATGCACATCTCTTGTTACCAAAACCCATACACACATTTGAAAGCAAGTGATGCGTTCGTGACAAACAATAGAAGCACTCCAAATGTATCGTTTCATATCAGTTAAACTTCACCCCCACTCCTCACCCATCGCATGTTCGTTCCCCTCGTCTGACCATAATAGAATGATCAGTCTTTCAGATGGGACGTTAAACCGAGGTCTTGTGTCGGTGCTGTACACAGTACACGTAAAAGAACAATAGGATACTCTGGAATGGGTATCTGTTTGTATCATTGCACTATCCTCCAAAAATCTAAAATGGCTAATCTCTTCAGTAGTCTTACATAGCATATTGAACATCGGTCCGTGATATAATGAGTATGGCATCAGCCTGGTAACCTTAGATTCGTGAGCTAAACACCCGTACGAATATCGCGTGATGGTGTCCTTAGGCAAGACATTTAATTATACAGTACCTCTTCTCTTTCCCGTATGGATGCCATTAAGAATGAGGTATCGAGTGCGATTTAGTCTATAAAGTTGCTTCACATCCGTGCTTGTGTGTAAACTGAAACTTACAGCAGTCATATAGATGTTATAATGTGCAGTTCTCACTTATAGTGCTATGTTTTGATTGCATTTGATTGTATATATGTTGAGGGCCTCATGGTAGATTAACTTTTGTTAAATGAGTACTCTCGTTAAATAAAGTCTTTATTATTATTATTATTATACTAGTATATATATTTCTTGTGGTCTCTTAATGGGGTTATTTTCTTCTTCAGTTGGACAATTAAGACTACAATTCATATGCATATTTATCTTAGTATTAATGTTAGTAAACCACCATTTACATAGTTACTGTTTGTGTTTTAAAACATATCCATAAAGTGTATGCGTGAGGGGGGGGGGTGTAATTTACAAATGGTAATTTCACAAAGCAGATTCGTGTGTTGGTATTTTCTCCAAAGTTTGCTTTTTACCGTAATATTCTATTATTGAAAAATTAATATATAAGACAATTAATCACAATATCTTAATTATCCGTTCCTTATCCGTAGAAGTCGTGATAGCGCAGTGGATCCGAGTTCGCTTCAGGTGCGAAAGGTCCGGAGTTCGAACCCCGCTGGCGCCGTTACGATTGTGCCCTTAGGCAAGACATTTAAATTCCACGTTGCCTCTTCTCTCTCCTTCATAGCGGTGGATTCCACCAGGAATGAGGACTCGAGAGTGATTAATACAAGTTGAATGAACTTGTTTCGCAATCGAGCTAAAATAAATGTGTTCATACGACAGGTGCGATTTGATTGACTAATGTTCTATTATTAGATACATTTTGTAATTAGAAATTGATTACATGTACATTGTTATTTGCGTTGAATTTGTAAAATACAAAAACTATTTCCATTTATATAAGTTTCCTTTCATTAGTTTGCGAAATAAATAGCAAGTTACTGGGTGTGTACATTTCAGCACGACCGACTGTTATGAGGTAATGTAACATAAACAGATAAATCCACACCAAGTATATAGTATCATTTAATATCATTTCACAAACAATATGACAATATACATGTCGAAGGGGTATGTTACACTGCTGAATTTAAGAAGGCAAACATGTGTGTCTATTTTTTTTATATTGAAGAACACTACCGTAGACTGGCTAACTGACTGACATATCCATGCAATACCCGTTTGCAGGTGCAATTAATTTATGCAATTGTTTTTTATGCGTTTATTTATCGCCGCTACAACTTGCCCATATGAGCGACGCCTCCTGACACACACGCGCGCACACACACGCGCGCATACACACGTGCGCACACATTTCATAACAATATAATGTAAATATGGTCGACAATCATGCGTAATACAATGCGTGTATCCGGAATAACATGATTTATGTAATATATTTATCGTTATATCTCATATTTGTGCCTATCCATATTTATGTGTAGACTAATCTTTGTTAAATTATCTCTAAACGAAAGTATCGTAAGTTTAGTATTGATTCCAATGACAAAGACACGTCAATTCAGGAACGTGGATGACCGTTATTATATGAAATCCTACTTTCACTTTTGAAGTTTGTAGACCACAAAAATACTGTTTATTGATTCAATGTTAGTGTTCGAATGTATTCAGCATACTTTGTTGTTGCAATATACGTGAACAAAATGCATTTTATTTGATTTCTGCGATGTAATGTCGCTTTAAACTGTAATATCATTTAGTTACACATAACTGTTGTGTCGTTAAACGTTTTTATGTGGACACGTAAGCTTAGTGAATGCATTAAAGGAATGTAGCATCAATGAAATCCTGGCATTCACATTAGTACTAGTCATTTCTAAAATATTGCACAATGGGACATCACATTGTATAGCTACTAGTATGAATAACCCATTACACTATGTAAATAAATTCGTTTGATGCACATCTCTTGTTACCAAAACCCATACACACATTTGAAAGCAAGTGATGCGTTCGTGACAAACAATAGAAGCACTCCAAATGTATCGTTTCATATCAGTTAAACTTCACCCCCACTCCTCACCCATCGCATGTTCGTTCCCCTCGTCTGACCATAATAGAATGATCAGTCTTTCAGATGGGACGTTAAACCGAGGTCTTGTGTCGGTGCTGTACACAGTACACGTAAAAGAACAATAGGATACTCTGGAATGGGTATCTGTTTGTATCATTGCACTATCCTCCAAAAATCTAAAATGGCTAATCTCTTCAGTAGTCTTACATAGCATATTGAACATCGGTCCGTGATATAATGAGTATGGCATCAGCCTGGTAACCTTAGATTCGTGAGCTAAACACCCGTACGAATATCGCGTGATGGTGTCCTTAGGCAAGACATTTAATTATACAGTACCTCTTCTCTTTCCCGTATGGATGCCATTAAGAATGAGGTATCGAGTGCGATTTAGTCTATAAAGTTGCTTCACATCCGTGCTTGTGTGTAAACTGAAACTTACAGCAGTCATATAGATGTTATAATGTGCAGTTCTCACTTATAGTGCTATGTTTTGATTGCATTTGATTGTATATATGTTGAGGGCCTCATGGTAGATTAACTTTTGTTAAATGAGTACTCTCGTTAAATAAAGTCTTTATTATTATTATTATTATTATTATACTAGTATATATATTTCTTGTGGTCTCTTAATGGGGTTATTTTCTTCTTCAGTTGGACAATTAAGACTACAATTCATATGCATATTTATCTTAGTATTAATGTTAGTAAACCACCATTTACATAGTTACTGTTTGTGTTTTAAAACATATCCATAAAGTGTATGCGTGAGGGGGGGGGGTGTAATTTACAAATGGTAATTTCACAAAGCAGATTCGTGTGTTGGTATTTTCTCCAAAGTTTGCTTTTTACCGTAATATTCTATTATTGAAAAATTAATATATAAGACAATTAATCACAATATCTTAATTATCCGTTCCTTATCCGTAGAAGTCGTGATAGCGCAGTGGATCCGAGTTCGCTTCAGGTGCGAAAGGTCCGGAGTTCGAACCCCGCTGGCGCCGTTACGATTGTGCCCTTAGGCAAGGCATTTAAATTCCACGTTGCCTCTTCTCTCTCCTTCATAGCGGTGGATTCCATCAGGAATGAGGGCTCGAGAGTGATTAATACAAGTTGAATGAACTTGTTTCGCAATCGAGCTAAAATAAATGTGTATAACCTAAACTTCATTTCTTACATTATCTTGGTCTACAGCAAATTCTAAGTAAACACATTATGTGGCTTTAAGTTCAGGTAGATTCTATAAAAGGTATTTACTCGTCTGGGAATGTAATAATATGTTATTTAAAACCGATATGTACGGTTATGGTTAGGGTTCTGCAATGAAATAAAGTCGTGATAGCGCAGTAGATGCGCGTTCGCTTCAGGAGCCGTTACGATTGTGCCCTTATGCAAGGCATTTAAATTCCACGTTGCCTCTTCTCTCTCCCTCGTGGCGATGGATTCCATTAGGAATGAGGTCTCGAGAGTGATTTATATAAGTTGAAATAACTTGTTTCGCAATCGAGATAAAATAAATTTGTATAAAATAATGAAATAAAGATATGTATCACAGAAATGTGCTTATATTATTATGTTTTATATGTACACA
This sequence comes from Archivesica marissinica, assembly GCA_014843695.1. NCBI lineage: Eukaryota > Metazoa > Mollusca > Bivalvia > Venerida > Vesicomyidae > Archivesica > Archivesica marissinica. The sequence continues at coordinate 20,494,547 of CM026386.1, read as the reverse complement.
CGTTTAATAACACTTCTAAGGATTTTGATTGGTTGAGAGAATAAGCATCATACCTTGTAAATGAAACTATATACATGTATTTCTATTTCAATGGGTATATAAGTTGGTATACAGTTGGGGAATTTGACAAATTAATCCGAAATACAATGAAAGGCGAAACATGAATACATGCGGAAAAAAACTACGTATTAAACATTTATACAAATTTAGTTTTGCTCGATTGCGAAACAAGTTATTATAACTTATATTAATCACTCTCGAGACCTCATTCCTTGTGGAATCCATCGCCACGAGGGAGAGAGAAGAGGCAACGTGGAACTTAAATGCATTGCCAAAGGGCACAATCGTAACGGCTCCAGTGGGGCTCGAACTCCGGACCTTTCGCACCTGAAGCGAACTCGGATCCACTGCGTTATCACGACTTCCACACTATTAAACATTAATGGAGAGAATCATAATATAATGGATTGTGAGCGATTGAGTGAGTGGGTGAATCAGAGAGCGAGAGGGAGAGGAAGGAGAACGAGAAGAAGGTGATAAGAAGATAAGAGAGGAGAGAATGTATGTCTCATGCAACAATAATCACTATTAATACTATTATTCAAATAGCTTGCTATCAGATATTTATGTATGAACATGTGTGAATATGAAAGTGTTTCCTGGTCGACTAGGGCCAGATAGCCAGCACGGAGGCTTTCGAGATCTGTGTTGAAATTGTGACGATTGTTAGTTGATGTACGGCAAACATTGTACATTCTACACTCTATAGTCAATAGTGGAAGTTTGTCTCTATTTGACCACACAGAGCTGTAGGAGTAATATGATTTAGGAAAAGGTGATAGATAAGATCACTACATTTCGTACGAAGGGGTGTATGGAGGACTTGAAGTTATCGTGTACCCACATAAAAGTATGGAGGGGCGTTGCTCTTGTTTCTATTGAGACTGGCATTGAACGACTGCCCTGGGGGAGAGATATGAACCGTATACGTCAGAGCGTTGGAACGCAGGAATTGGAATTCCGAATTGCTGATGGCAAGAACGAATAATAGTATAGTTTCAAGTTTCAAGTTTATTGGCATTATCAGCAATACATTGCCTTTGGCCATTTACATAAGTATAAACTATGGCAAACACATACACACATAAATACATACATACATACATGCATACACATGTTAAGAAACAGTGATATTATCTAGGATATTTTTTAATAGAAACATTCTTTTATATACTTATATATTTTTAACAATTCTATGTTATTCTTAGAAGACATGATAGTGTTGATTTTCTGTACACACGGTCAATGACGTTCTGGAATGCACTCCTTGTATAGTTTCTGAATGTCTTAAATTGTACCGGGTAGACGAACGCATATAGTACATACGAATAGGTAGTCCAGTGGTAACACGCTGGACTGGTAATCCAGGGATCGCAGGTTCGTTCCCCAGCCTGGTCTTTATAAAATTAACAGTCTTTCAGATGGGACTTTAAACCGAGGTCTCGTGTCGGTGTTGTACACCGTGCACGTAAAAGAAACAGAGGAGACTCTGGAATGGGTCTCTCTCTGTGTGTATCATTGCACTATCCTCCAAAAAGCTAAAATGGCTAATATCTTCAGGAGGCGTCACTCATATGGGCAACCGGGAGCGAAGATAAATAAACGTAAAACACACACACAACGCATACTAATGGAGAACGTAGTCTTGAATATTATCATTATGGCTGTTCTATATACTCTAGATTAGCAATTGTTATTTATCGTTTACAATATAAATATGACCACACTGTATTTAGTGTATATATAAAGTTCGAGAGCCGAGAAGTTAAACGCGAACTCATGTGTGTTTTACGTTTATTTATCGTCGCTACTTGTTACCCATATGAGCGACGCCTCCTGAAGAGATTAGTCATAAGCTGGTTCCCTGTTTTCATATATCCTCAACTGGAGTAGACGGGTTACCTGTAACAGTTGACAAACCGGAAATTTAAGATATTTTGATATGCAGACTAAATGGAATTTGATGCTCGTTCACTTTAAGATAGAGACAGATCAAACACGATTTTAGCGCTCCGCTTTGCGCGAAAATCTTGGGTTGGATTCACTATTACAGAGTTTGGTCAGTGCTAGATTATGCTTATGTTTTATTGTCTCTTGTATCTTGCTAGACATAATTATGTCTTGTATCTCAAGACAGGCTTTTAGACATAACTATGTATTGTATCTCAGACATGCTTTTAGACATAACTATGTCTTGTATCTCAAGACATGTTTTTAGACATAATAATGTATTGTATCTCAAGACATGCTTTTAGACATAACTATGTATTGTATCTCAGACATGCATTTAGGCATAATTGTGTCTTGTATCTCAAGACAGGCATTTAGACATAAATATGTCTTGTATCTCAAGACATACATTTAGACATAATTATGTCTTGTATATCAAGACATGTATTTAGACATAATTATGTATTGTATATCAAGACATGCATTTAGACATAATTATGTCTTGTATATCAGACATGCCATTAGACATAATTATGTCTTGTATCTCAAGACAGGCATTTAGACATAAGTATGTATTGTATCCCAAGACAGGTTTGTAAACATATTTTGTAATTTGCGCTTCAATGTAATTATACTTGCATCTTATAACTGTGGTTATAATGATACTATACAATGATAATATACAATGATAATATACAATGATAATATACAATTATAATATACAATTATAATATAAAAACAACAACGTTACCAACAATGCCCGTTTTATATCCAAAATCAAGTTAAGCACAGTTGTCTTTTGTTTCGTTGTGTCATGTGTGGAGCTGTACAATGATTTTGATACCCGATCGTGTGCTCAAGCATATAGAATGCGTACGCCCATAATGTATGGTAATACTATACGTATACATGCAATTCTATCCCGGTAGTTTATATAAAAAAAATATGTTTTAAATATACCATTCCCGGTCCAACATGTCATTGCATCTTTGCAATATTTCAGTACAGTACAATGCGGCATTCATAAAAAGTTGATCTCAGATCTGATTTACAAACACATTTTGGAGAGAGCAGAGACAACGTGGAATTTAAATAAATGCCTTGCTTAAAGGCATACTCGTAACGGCTACAGCTGGGCGTGAACTCGGTGCCTTTCGCACCTGAAGCGAACACGCTACCATTGCGCTACCACTGCGCTACCACGACTTCATACTGTATTCATATTCAAAATAACGGTCACAATTCCTAATAGAATGTGTTATCAAGTTTCTGATTTCGCTACAAATTAATCAAGCATTATTCAAGTGTTTCAATACA
>CM026386.1:20473477-20485977 GCA_014843695.1 Archivesica marissinica | reverse complement strand
TCCGAGTCATATACTTCCCGGTCCGAGGATCGAACCCGGGTTGCATTGGTGAGAAGCGAGTGCGGTAACCACTGCGCTAATCGGACAGCTATGATATATGTTTAAAGTCCAAGTAATTTGCCTGCCGGCCGAAAACAGATGTTGAATTGATTTTTCTTTTGATGTCAACGAATAATCGATCGGAAAATATATTATATTTGCAAAAATGAAATAAACTGTCATAAAATCAGATACTTTGTTTTCTTTGAAACCATCATAAAACATTCCAATGTTGTGGTCGCATCCATGGCAGGTGTTTAATTATGATGTCAAAACTCTTTAAACAGAGAATGGCAACCCACGTAGCTTAAATTTAATTAATACTCAATATTACCAAAAAGTACTACACACAATACGATTTTTATGATGATTACGTGTGTGTTTTACGTTTATTTATCGTCGCTACTGGTTGCCCATATGAGCGACGCCTCCTAAAGGGATTAGTCATTTTAGATGTTGGAGGATAGTGCATGATACAGACAGAGACCCATTCCAGAGTCTCCTCTGGTTCTTTTACGTGCATGGTATACAGCACCGACACGAGACCTCGGTTTAACGTCTCATCTGAAAGATTGTTAATTTTATTAGGGTCAGACGGGGGATCGAATCTGCGATCCCTGTATTACCAGTCCAGCGTGTTAACCACTGGACTACAGATCCGTTCGAGCCACGCTCAGGCCGTGTCTCATTTATATGAACAAGTTGACAGTTTCTTATGGAGGTTGGTGCACGAAGTACTGGTTAACCTCTGGAGCCTGCCCAGGAAAGGTGTTGTTAGGTACACTTTCCGCCGCTCAAATGTGCAACCGGTAGCGACGTTCAATAAACTTAAACAATAATAAAAACAAACACATTTCAACAGAAAGCAGTTCAATTGACAATGGTTTCATTTGTGAAAACGCCCATGAATGTACAGTGGTCGATAACAATAACTGAATGAGTCGTCGTCATATTTACATAGCCTTATAGGAAGAAGATGACGTTTACGCAAGAGTTTGAGTGATTTTGCGTTTTTGAAGTAATTATATCGAATATTCGAATATTTGAAAACCTTCCCGGCCGAATATTCGAATACCTAAATCGTCGCTATTCGTTATCATCCCTCAAAAAGCATGATGCTGGGTACTGAAATATTTACACAGTTTCATAGAAAGTTATTGTCACAAACAATTGGTCACCAATGCTTTAGAAACACGTGTGTATTTGGAACAAATGGTTCTTATAAGTACAAGGATAGCTAAAATAATAGTGGAATTATCAAAAGGATATTGCACCAGAAGACATCAAACTTGATTCCATTGGATATCTAAGTATGTAAACCGCTGATTCATTTGATGATTCAAAACTGTTAATCACATTTTTTTAATTCTGTCATACACATTTAGTAAACGTCCATCCCCAAGAAGAATATTTGAATACTTGGCAAACATGCTATATGGTAACAATTTGCTATTTGATATTTACGTTACATACATAATACATAAATGTGTCTTAATAAACGCTTCTTCTACTTCATAATCATGACAAAGCAAAGAAAAAGTAAAATGGGTAACAAGTTCTAACAACATTAGTAAACTACAAGTTCTAACAACATTAGTAAACTACAAGTTCTAACAACATTAGTAAACTTCCATCCCCAAGAGGAATAGTTGAATACTTGGCAAACATGTTATATGGTAGACTTCCGGTTTGAAAAAAAGCAAAACCGCGTAAATGTGCTCTCCAGTGAAATATGTGATATATTGCTAATTAATCTGTGATATTGGATATATATTTTGGATTAGGATACACAGCTAAGTACCCTCTACAAGACGTATGCATTATATGATAATCGTGTATTAGATGACTGAGATATATACAGTTTTGCAACATTTCTTTGTGTATCCTCATGTACATTGCCTAGCCAGTGCGCACCTGTGAACAGTTCTTACTCTTAAATATATATATCACAACAAAAACAAACTACAAAAAAATATATGAAAAAAATGACAGATTACATAACGGTCACGCTGGATTATCCTCCATATTGCCCGAGGGCATGATCAAGGAGCAAGTACTTTCCATTCACTAGATGTCACAGCTTAATCCGGACGAGACGGATCCTAAACGCCTAGTTAACACGCGACTACTGCGCATTAAATCTGAAATAGCCGAGAGCGACAGCAATACGATGATATTTGACGACGACTATGAAGATGATTATGCTGATGAATACACAGACACAATAGTGTCTCAGCACGCTAGACCGCAGCAATTTTACCAAGATCTGGACAACCAACTAGACGGACTACCGCGAGACGAATATGTGCTAAATCTACTTAGAATATGCAGAGCGAACTACACACAAATAAACGACTACAGAGACCGGCTGGCAGAACGAGCTCGCGGTCCAGACTGCCCTGAAACACGGCTAGTAAGACGCCGTAACTCAGCATCTGCCACAAAGGAAAGAAAATGTGCAAATGACTGCTATGTGTTATACGCCTTTGTACAAGGTGAGCGCAGCAAGGATATTACCGAAGTATTTACAAGTGCCAATCTAGACGAGACTTCGGTCACAGAACGCGACACAAACTCAACATATACTAATATAGCTCCGCCAGACGTATTCGTATTAATTAACAATTTACAGTGCGCAGTAATGCACATGTCAAAACGGCAAACCGAGGACTCGAAAATAATATGCGATATAGCGAAGGATGTCTCGGCATTGACTAACACGTTTAGAATAGTGCATTCTACTATGAACAGTATTCTCTCCAGACTGCCGGATACGACCACACATAGCCACATAAATAAAATTCAAGGTGATATATCAAAGCTAGGGTCCTCAATAGCGACTATCAACAAGCGTATTGTGGACTCTGAGCCAGCACAGCAATCAATTGCCACACCAACAAGAAGCTCATCATGTACACCAAGTCGTATACTAACGAATGCGCATACCCCAACGATGTCATATGCTGATGCCACCAAACTCTGTAATGAGCCCATTATACCAAATACAACGACAGCGATCAACAACACATCTAGAAGTACTCGTCCAGTACCGGAAACTGAACCCAAATATATTAACACTAATGATATATACGTTGATGTAACAGTCCCGACATCCAAGACAGTACTTAAGCCAGCTAACGTAGTCGCCAGTAAATGTTCATTAAGCACTGATACCAAACTCAGAGAAAACCCTCCAGCTAGAACACCAAATAGTGTGAGTATCGAGTCCAATACGTATACAAACAAAACGAAGACACATGAAACCGAGCCTACCAAACGACGCAGTACAGCATCAGGAAACACTCCACCTTGTGATCGCTTTATTTCTGCTAAAAGGCCGAAAAACAGTGCTTATTACCTACAAAATATAGACAGCAGCGTTGTTGAAAATGATATATACCAACATATAACGGAAAGGGGTGTATACGTATCACATATTCGCATATTCTATGGCAGGAACGGCTCATCGGCTAGGATTAACATACCAGAAGAATATATCTCGGACATCGAGCTTGATGGGTTTTGGCCAGATGGGGTCACATGTCGGAAATGAACCCCCTTCGCGGAATATGAACGTGAGAGGCCCCGCTCAACGTACTCAACAAATAATAATCGACATAACAATAGAGATCGTCGCCATTTTCATAGTTATAATGACAGTGCTGATGCTACTGGGCATAGTAGAAATATGTCTGATAGTGGCAACACGAACCCACGCAGTAGCTGGGGACATGCAGTCGACGACTGGAACTCGAATACCTCCTCCTGGAAGGAAAACTATCACAACGCGTACGATTAAATATCCACAATGGCCATACAAGTACACGGACTATATTCACTACTCATATTATATTCAATAATGGGATGCAATTTATTATGTTGGAACGTACGCGGAATTATGTCCTCAGCTTACCCGTTATCGCAAATGTTAGACGATTACGCAATAGATATCGCACTAATCACTGAACATAAACTATTACCGTATTCGTCAGTGTTCTTAAATAGCATTCACCAAGATTACAATTATGCTCTAACGGTCGACGAGTCAATCAGTCAGTACGGTAGTGTTAGATGTGGGAAAGCCGGGACAGCTATCATGTATAAGAAAAGTATCCAATCATATGTCAATACCATACAGAACATAGACTGCGACAGGATAATTGGCATAGAAATACAATATGATCAAAACTTACCTACATATATATTTTGTGCTTATCTACCATCTGACCATGATATAGAAGCATACCGAGAGGTTATAAGTGAGCTACAAACATTAATTGCTTATTATACAAAGGAAGGCAACGTGATAACAGCCGGCGACTTTAACGCTCAGTATAGTCATAACGGAAACGTGCAAGGAAACCCGAAGTCAAAAGTATTGACTCAATTTGTGAATGATAACAACTTAGTATCTGCACAGCAAGTAGTAAATTATGAGAACGGTTACACGTTTGTACCAACTAAAGCAACGATTGACTACATCTTTGTCGAGTCGTCGTTTGGTGAAAAGGTTAAATCGTTCCTAATCGTAAATGAATGTGAAATTTTAACGTCTGACCACCTACCTTTAATCATGTCATTCGAAACGGAACGCATTATAAATATCAAATTGTCTTCTAGAGTATGTACGGCGTGGCATAAGTGCAACGAGAACGATCTTATTCGATATCAGAATGCTATAACTGAGAACCTTTCAGGCATACTAGAAAACAATAACGAATACTATGACCCTGATTTATTGAACTCGCTAATTGTGGACGCGGTGCATAGGGCTGAAACACTTTTACCCCGTAGCAAATTCAATAAGCGCGCCAAGCCATACTGGTGCAAGCAGGTTAAAGAAGCACATACAGTGGCTCGCTCTATGCGGAGGCAATGGATTTCAGCCGGTCGACCAAGAGGACATCACCACCTCTCATATCACCAATATAAATTAGTAAAATGTAACTTTCGTCGTATACAGAGGGAAAACCAGTTAGAATATGAAAATAAAATGCATGATGAATTAAACCAGGCCGCAGAACTAGACTATCGGTTGTTCTGGAAGTTACTGAAAAGAAACAAAGCGAAACCAAACGGGGTCTGCGCTCAATTAGTCACGGACAATTCTACGTTCACAGGAGAACACGTAGTTGACGGCTTCGCTAAACACTTCACGAATGTGTTTAAAATGGAGCAAAGCAACACACTGCAAGACATGGCCAAAAAACAACAACTCAAGCATCTATTAAGTGATTTACCGTCTACGCGCTTCCCTGAACTCTTAGCCTCTATCACAACCAATGAAATCTCCCTAGCAACTAAAACGCTCAAGCAACGTAAAAGCCCAGGATGTGACAATGTATTGAATGAACATGTATTTAGCGCAAAACACGTGATAGACAGTGTTTTAACCAAGTTATTCAACTCTATCCTGAGGCATGAAATGATTCCAATTCAATGGAAAACAAGTATACTTGTACCGATCTACAAAGGCAAGGGTAAAAGCAAAACGGATGCAAATAATTACAGACCAATCTCGCTCATCCCTTGTTTCTGCAAGATATTCGAGAAAGTGTTGCCTAACCGCATATATAAACAACTCGAGTCGATACAACCGCCATTCCCAAACTCGCAACAACATGGATTTCGCAAACAGCTAAGCTGCACTACCGCTGCATTTAACCTACAGGAAACGATATTTCACCAGATCGAACGTAATAGCCACGTGTACGTCGCCTTCTTAGACCAGAAATCAGCGTTCGACTGTGTATGGCACGACGGCCTATTCATTAAGCTTGGCCTACTGGGCATCACCGGCAAGATACTCCGACTCATACGAAACTCATACACTGACCTAAAATGTGTTGTTAGACACAACGGCAAATCGGCTGACGCCATTAGCGTAGAACGATCAGTTCGTCAGGGGGGTACGCTATCAACCCTGTACTACCTAGTTTACGTGAATCAGTTACTTGTTGACCTTGAAAATAGTACCGACGGCTGCTCAGTCATGCTTACAAAGAGTGGTAATCCCTCGTTTGCGGACGATATAACACTAATCGCACTATCTCCACTTAAACTCCAAAACATGATAGATACAACATATAAGTACTGTAACGAGTGGAAAATGGCAATCAATGTAGAAAAGTCCAATGTTGTAGTGTTCAGCAAAAAGCGTAATTCACCTAGGGTTGGCATTTTATACGGTGACTCATTTATTGAACAAACGACAAGTGCACCTCATTTGGGAATCCGCCAGGACGCAGACCTCAAACTGCAGCACAGTATCGACGAGAGATTGCAAAAAGCTAAAAATGCATTCTTTGCCATGTCAGTGCAAGGTGTTCACCCTAATGGCATTAACCCGCTTACAGCAATTAATGTATACAAACGAATAGTAGTACCCACCGCTTTATACGGATGCGAACTTTGGAACAATATGTCTAATCCTCAAACGTATTCGGTTAATAAACTCCAACACTTTATAGTCAAGAGAATACAAGGATTCACTACACGCACCAGATCGGATATATGTGAATCAATGGCAGGATTACATAAACTCTCAGCAGATATTGAAATTAGGAAGCTCATGTTTCTACATAAACTACTGAGCCTAAGCAACAACTGTTCCTCTAAGAGCATCTTTATATTGAGATATATATCATTTGCTTCAGACAAACGTGCTAGACAAAGTATGTTGGGGTTCATTCCTGATATTATCCGGATCTTACATATATATGGCATCGGGCACATTATCAACGATGTACTAGTTAACCCTATGGCCCTTCCATCTAAACATTGCTGGAACAATTTAATTAAGTCGTTAGTTTATTCTCGAGAATCAGACAAGTGGACTCGGCGTGTTACAGCTGATGACGAATTTCGCTATTTCAGTATACTACACCCAGTCATTAGTCCTGCTATTGTATATACCGTATATAGAGATAGTACGTCAAGGCATATAATGCGCTCAGTAGCCAACATATGGGCCAGATCCATGACTAATGACTTATCTGTGTGTCTAATGTGTGATAGAATATGTATGGACCTGGTGACGCACGTGGTAAGTGATTGCAAGGGTACTTACCATCTGCGTTCCTGCTTTGTCAACGATCTATTTTGCACACATAATAGCTTATTTATTAATAACTTGCTCATACTGGATAAAGAAACGTGGAACCTTAAGCTATTAGGGGCGCCTATTGGAGCAATACTCGATTGTGATAACCAAATACAATTCCTAAAGCGTTCATACCGATACGTGTTTGAATGTATGAACAGATTCATTACCTGTATGTGAACAATCCGACTGATACTGGTGAACTGCATACCAAAACTATATAAAACGACTTAAACTATCCTGCAAGGAGCCCAGGTCGTCAGCATGATACACACATGTGTATTGGTAGCATAATCTAACTTACGCATATATACTATATATGTGCGATGTATGTATATTGTAGTTATATTATAGTAATATTGTATCATTGTCTATATTTGTATATACCATGCATATCTTCTTGATGGAGGAAATAAAGATTTTGAATTGAATTGAATTTAATAATTGGATGAAGATACAGAGTACTGTAATAAGGGTAATGGATGAAGATACAGAGTACTGTAATACGGCAATGGATGAAGATACAGAGTACTGTAATACGGGTAATGGATGAAGATACAGAGTACTGTATAGGGTAATGGATGAAGATACAGAGTACTGTAACGGTAATGATAAAATACAGAGTACTGTAACGGGTAATGAATAAGATACGAGTACTGTAATACGGGGGTAATGAATGAAGATACAGAGTACTGTAATACGGGTAATGGATGAAGATACAGAGTACTGTAATACGGGTAATGGATGAAGATACAGAGTACTGTAATACGGGTAATGGATGAAGATACAGAGTACTGTAATACGGGTAATGGATGAAGATACAGAGTACTGTAATACGGGTAATGGATGAAGATACAGAGTACTGTAATACGGGTAATGAATGAAGATACAGAGTACTGTAATACGGGTAATGGATGAAGATACAGAGTACTGTAATACGGGTAATGGATGAAGATACAGAGTACTGTAATACGGGTAATGGATGAAGATACAGAGTACTGTAATACGGGTAATGAATGAAGATACAGAGTACTGTAATACGGGTAATGGATGAAGATACAGAGTACTGTAATACGGGTAATGGATGAAGATACAGAGTACTGTAATACGGGTAATGGATGAAGATACAGAGTACTGTAATACGGGTAATGGATGAAGATACAGAGTACTGTAATACGGGTAATGGATGAAGATACAGAGTACTGTAATACGGGTAATGGATGAAGATACAGAGTACTGTAATACGGGTAATGAATGAAAATACAGAGTAGTGTAATACGGGTAATGGATGAAGATACAGAGTACTGTAATACGGGTAATGAATGAAAATACAGAGTACTGTAATACGGGTAATGAATGAAGATACAGAGTACTGTAATAAGGATAATGGATGAAGATACAGAGTACTGTAATAAGGATAATGGATGAAGATACAGAGTACTGTAATACGGGTAATGAATGAAGATACAGAGTACTGTAATAAGGATAATGGATGAAGATACAGAGTACTGTAATACGGGTAATGGATGAAGATACAGAGTACTGTAATAAGGATAATGGATGAAGATACAGAGTACTGTAATAAGGGTAATGAATGAAGAATGAATGAAGATACAGAGTACTGTAATACGGGTAATGGATGAAGATAAAGAGTACTGTAATACGGGTAATGAATGAAAATACAGAGTACTGTAATACGGGTAATGAATGAAAATACAGAGTACTGTAATAAGGGTAATGGATGAAAATACAGAGTACTGTAATACGGGTAATGAATGAAAATACAGAGTACTGTAATACGGGTAATGAATGAAAATACAGAGTACTGTAATACGGGTAATGAATGAAAATACAGAGTACTGTAATACGGGTAATGGATGAAGATACAGAGTACTGTAATAAGGATAATGGATGAAGATACAGATTACTGTAATAAGGGTAATGGATGAAGATACAGAGTACTGTAATAAGGGTAATGGATGAAGATACAGAGTACTGTAATAAGAGTAAGACAAGTAGACGTTTCTGCAAGATCCACACACCTTTGTCATCAGGAAATGGAATATTTATGTTCAGGGTATGTCATATGTCGAAAATAAACATAAAATACGTTGCTACCATAAATCCTACATATCATATTATAACTGCATAGACAAATACATTCCAATAGTTCGATATTACCATCTAACCGGAACTTACTACTACACACAGTATATCCTTCCCATGAGCTCCATTATTATTGTTATCCGCCATTGATTAAATATCAAGGTATTTGGCATTCGCTGGAGTAAAATATATTGGAAATGTATTTTACAGACTTGGCTTAGTATGACCTGAACCCACACACTCAGAGAATTAGAGAGGGGGAGGCGGGGCGAGAGAAAATCCATTAAGTTTGTTAACTTATCGGCCGAAGGGGACAGAGAGAAAAATCCCACGACAGGTATACAAACCATTTTGTATATTTTTGTTCACGGTAGTTTTATTCGGATTAAAACCGTTAAAGCGACAAAACATCGGTGAAAACGCAAATTATACAGCATATATTTCCCTATTATACGGTATAAATGTTTTCCGAATATTTGCCTCAAAAGCTGAGTATTTCAACTAATAAACTAACGTCGTATACGACGTTTGTTGACATAACAAACTCATGTAAACAGGGTCAACGTCGATGCGTAATGCAATGAGTGTATCCTGACAGTATCACTCGCTTGTTATAGACTCCAATAGTGTAAATACATCAATTCAGGAGCGTAGTTGACAGTTAGATGAAATCCTACTTTCACTTTTGAGTGTTTGTATACCACAAAACAATGTTCATGTATAGAAAGTTGGGTTTCGAATGTTTCGGACGAATTTGTATTAGCAATGCTATTTATACGTAAGGAAGCATTTTTGTGGCATTTTGCAATGTAGGCCTAATGTCGCTTTAAGTTTGTTAACTTATCGAATACGGCTGGTTCTCATTATTTCAGTATGAAGTTAGATCAACAGTTAGTAACATGGTATATACAATTATATTAGTACTAGCATTGCTCACGTTTCAGTGACAATGCCGTACGCAGTAATAAATTGAAATGGATATGTTAATGAACTGGGAGGATGAAACCTATTTTGTGTGGTGACGTTTATGAGAAGGATGGTGAAACAACGCCCAATGTTATGCTAGTTTTACAGCTATTTGATAGCGTCTGTTTCAAAGTCAAATTAACTGCCCCTGATAAAACGTTAATGGTTCCCGATGCTGTCAAATAATATGTGCAAGACAATATTAAGCACACTTATTAGTACCTTTTTAAAGTTTGTAGTTAGTTTTATTTTATCACACGTCTATTGATTGAACTTCGTACAAATGAATGTTTATTCAAACGTAAGTGTTATATATATTGCCATAACAACCATTATTATTCATTCAGTTAAGAATTGAATACAGTCTACATCCGTTATGTCGAATTATGTCGGACCGAACACAATACTTCGACATAACTGAGGCTTGATTTAACGAAATTCGATATAAACGGAGCGACGCCTCTTGAAGAGATTAGTCATTTTAGATGTTGGAGGAATAGTGCAATGGTACAGACAGAGACCCATTCCAGAGCCTCCTCTGGTTCTGGTACGTGCACGGTGTACAGCACCGACACGAGACCTCGGTTTACCGTCCCATCTGAAAAACGCCAATACAATATGTATGTTCGTCAACTAATAGCTAGGGTTCCCCCCCCCCCCCCACATGGCTCCTACGACGTGCACACACCTCTGTCTCACAGGTGACCGATTTTATCATTTGTGTATAGCTAATGTTAGCCTGGGTGACAGTCTGTCGATTTTTCACTTTTTAACTTCTGGCAAATTGACATGATCAGAAACTCAATACGGCCCAATTAATAGTCTCGGTGTTAAAATATATTTATTTGACTGACAAAATATATCGACGCCTGTTCCCAGGCTATTCTAATGTAGCCGAATAACATAATCTATACTGTCACATTAATATCTTGCACCAATTCAATTAAAAGAGTGTCGGGTCTTGAGTTTTGTTGATTTGCGAACTTTGATTTTACAGTGTTGTTTGTTATTTTGTTAAGTTTTATACCTTTTTGTTTATCAATTGAAAAGAAATGGCTTGTATGTATGTATGGTATGTTGATTATATACACGGTCCAAATTAGAACGAAATCCATTCACAAATAATCCAATTGTACAGAATTATATAAGTGTCGGGTTAGTAATGGCCCCAACGTGTATGATCACTTAACCCTTTCCTTCATAGAGATTTAGGTTAATATACTATTATATCTCCATACAAACGACAACCATTTAGCTATCATGCAGTGAATAAGTAGTTGCCATATCTATCCCACCTCCATAGATATTACTGGGACTACATGAGATTCTGGCCTTTATTATGAACATTTGTTTGGCTACTTCATTGTCAATGAATGTCGTATTGGTAATGGCGTCCATATGTGCTTCTATGAGGGAAAGGGTTAATGTATGTCGTATTGGTAATGGCGTCAAGAGGTGCTTCTATGAGGGAAATGGTTAATGTATGTCGTATTGGTAATGACGTCAAGAGGTGCTTCTATGAGGGAAAGTGTTAATGTATGTCGTATTGGTAATGGCGTCAAGAAGTGCTTCTATGAGGGAAAGGGTTAATGTGTGTTGTATTGGTAATGGCGTCAAGAGGTGCTTCTATGAGGGAAAGGGTTAATGTATGTCGTATTGATAATGACGTCAAGAGGTGCTTCTATGAGGGAAAGGGTTAATGTATGTCGTATTGGTAATGGCGTCAAGAAGTGCTTCTATGAGGGAAAGGGTTAATGTGTGTTGTATTGGTAATGGCGTCAAGAAGTGCTTCTATGAGGGAAAGGGTTAATGTATGTCGTATTGGTAATGGCGTCAAGAGGTGCTTCTATGAGGGAAAGGGTTAATGTATGTCGTATTGGTAATGGCATCAAGAGGTGCTTCTATGAGGAAAAGGGTTAAAATAAATGCTGTTGGTGGGACTTTAAACCCAAATATCACGAAATAAACAAACAAACAAAAACAAGGAAGTTCGAATATTTGCACGTACAACATACGTCTCAAATTGTTCTCACCTGATTGCAATGGTGTGCATACAGTAAAGGTCACATGTTTGTTTGTCTTACATGACATTGTTCGCACCTGACTTCAATGGTGTGCAGAGAGATAAGGCCACATTTTGCCTTAGATGACATTTTGTCGCACCTGATTTCAATGGTGTCCACAACTGAAACGAACGCTCTACCACGGCGCTTCCTCACTATTCACCCCCGCAGATTAGAAATACCGTTAGTGTTACTGGCTGTGTGTGTGCGTGCGTCTGTCTGTC
>CM026386.1:20448477-20468477 GCA_014843695.1 Archivesica marissinica | reverse complement strand
TGAAAAATAGAGAAACTATATTTAATATGTAATGGAATATGATGATATATGGAATTGGCTAGCAGAGTAGAAAATGGGAATGAGACAATTAATGATGCTAGATCTATCTAACAATATGCAGATTTGACTTGTAGTGGTATCTTCAAAATATGTATGAAATCAACTTAAAGACAGCAATATTTACGATTCTAATAAATATAGCAATCGCAATACACGTTTATAATAACAGTAGAAGTGCGCGATTAGTTTGAATTGTTATAGGTCCACCTTAAGTAGAGAATTTTGAACTGTTGGATAGTTGGAGCATTTTGAACTGAGTGAGGCAATGAATTCCAAATAGATGATCCTGAAAATTCAAATGTATTACGACATAATTCACAATTTGGTCTTGGTGTGTATAATTGATATTCTGAGGTTGATCTAAGAATTCTAGGATGTATATCAGAAGTAAAAGTGAAGGATGATTTTAAATAGTCTGGAGCAGCTCCATGTAATGTTTTATACATTTGTATAGCCTTCTGATATATGACTCGTTCTGGAAAGGTCATCCATTTTAGTTGGGAGAATAATAATTGCGATGGAGTGTCAAAGTCCTGATCTAGAATTAGTCTAGCTGCTCTCTTTTGTAACCGAACTATTTTATCTTCTAAAGATGAGTTGCAGTTACCCCAAATCACACAACAAAAGTCTAAGTGAGGCAATATGTAAGCATTGTAGAAGAGGTTGCGATTGGGAATAGAGAGATACCTTTTTATACGAGACAATAAATATAAATAAGAGTTACATTTTTTGAGAACATTGTCAGTATGCTTATCCCAGGATAGTGTGTTGTCAATCATAACTCCGAGTAGTCGTTCAGCAGAACTCGGATGTATGACGGTGTTGTTCACTTTCACTTCAAGAGCAGACTCACTGATACTATGAGCTTTTGATTTAGAGGAAATATACATGATTTTGGTCTTAGAAGTATTGAGAATCATACGATTGTCTAAACACCACTGTTGAACATTTATCAAATCATTAGATAAAGAAGTAGTAATAGTGTCAAGAGATTGATCGGAGGAAGATATAGTTGTATCGTCAGCAAATATGTCTGCAACTGTGCTGGTAAGAGTCATAGGTAAGTCATTGATGTAAATTATAAAGAGAATGGGACCTAAGACAGACCCATGAGGAACACCAGAAACAACAGGTCCAGCATTAGAACGAGCACCAGAAACATTCGTTTGTTGGAACCTGTCAGCTAAGTACGAGGAAAACCAATTTTGTGATGATTCAGCAAGACCATAATAAGCTAATTTACGTATTAAGATAGAATGATCAACCAGATCAAAGGCTTTGGAAAGATCCAGAAAGACTGTGCCCACTACTTCATTATTATCAATTGCTGATATCCAGTCATCCAGTAAGCGTGTAAGGGCAGTTTGACATGAATGATTTTTACGGAATCCGGACTGTCGATTATATAATAAATTATGTTCCTCGAGAAATTGTTTCAAGTGAAAGCTGACATGGCGCTCAAGAATCAATGACATAACAGGTAATATTGATATAGGTCTGTAATTATTTTTATCTGATTTGTCACCTTTTTTGTGAATGGCTATAACTTTGGCTAATTTAAATGCTTTGGGAAATTTGTTGGAGTTTAAACTAGAATTGAATATTTGTGTTAAAATTGGAGCAATGATTTTGGCAGAAAGCTTTTGTCGGCATTGTTGGTTTTAGTCGGCATTTTTCGGCATTCCTTAACATAATCGAAACAGTTTTTCATAAATATTGTTTGGTGACCTCGTTTAGGGAGTAGTTCTATGCTCTAATAATGTCAAATTACCCACTAACCACTAAACCACATTCTTGTCATTCATAATAATTCGAATTTTTTTGTTTTTTTTGTTTTGTTAAAGTCAGGTTACATATTTCAGTAACATATAGTTATTCGTTCGCTTTATGTTCGCTTTATGTACGCCCGTGTATCTTCTTCAACAATGAGTTTGCACAATGATAACCGCCAATCTACAAACTTGTAATATAGTCTGTATCACACTGTGTTATCTCAAGTTTCAAAAGTTTCAAAGTTGTTTTTGTTTAAATCCAGAAGGTCTCAAACCCATGTGGCATACATGTATAGATAAAGAAATATGGCGACAGCAAATCACCATATCAATATATTTAATTAAAAAACGTAACAGTAAAGAAATATTGATATACATGTTGACTTACATGTAATTATTAAATTATTAAATATATAATTAATACATAAATAAAATTATTCTAAAAGCTTAAATTTATAACATAATGGGACATTACACACATATGTGTGTGTTCATTTTGTGCGGGTAAAATTTTTATTTATTTTACAACGATTGCGAAGCAAGTTTTAACAATATACACACTAATCCCTAAGTCCCGTTTCAGACACTATCATATTACATATAGTGCAGCGGTCAATGACCCAAAAGAGCTCTAATTAAGAGTTAGTGCTCCCCGAGGTAGAACAAAACGAAATTGGTATATTATCAAAATATATCTGGCTCCGTTTATTAAACATTCCGTTACGTCAAACTTCGGTTATGTCGAAGTATTTTGTTCGGTCTAACGGAATTCGACATAACGGGTGTAGACTGTACTTGTTATGAGGAAGAGTTAATTGTCCACATATCTCATGTGACATACTATCTATGGTTAACCCATTTCATTCTGGATACCGTTCAAACAGTATTTGCAAAGAACATGGAACCAGATCAACCGCCGTGGAACGTGCCGTCTGATCAGGTTCTACGCTGTTTGCTATTCAGATGATCTTGCTAAGACAATTGGCTATGTAGCAAACAACATAGATCCTGATCAGCACGTAGCGTGACAAACAACATAGATCCTGATCAGCACGCAGTATCACGCTGCGGCTGATCTGAATCTATGTTGTTTGCAAAAGCCTTTAACTGTATCCAGAATGAAATGGTTGTCTCAAATTAGCATATTATCGTAACAGTCTAAATCAGCAACCATACTTTGAATAAAAGAGGGTACATTTATATAGAGATTAAGTCAGGTCCAAATACACAGATTTCAATATGTGACAACAACGAACTAGCCTATCTTGATCACAGATAAGCTATCAGTGGTTAGTAGCCCTGTGGCCTTCATTGTAACTCAATGTACTTCATGGCAAGGTAGTTGCTTCTGACCACAGGTGTTTGCCGCACTGTCCGATTGGCGCAGTGGTTAGCGCGCTCGTTTCTTACCAATGCAACGCAGGTTCGATCCTCGGAGGGGGTAGTATGTGAGATGGTACGGTGGTCGCCAGATCGGGCAGGTGGGTTTTCTCCGGGTACTCCGGTTTCTTGCCACACTAAAGACCACATCCGTTCATCCGCGCCAACGAGAGTGATTAATATAGTACGTTCTTAAAGCTTGCTTCGCAATAGTTGTAAAAATAAAGTTTAAAATATTTTTTTTTTAAAAAGTACTTGACTAAATATATATAGATTGTTATGTTATGTTATATTTCGGGTTTTACGCCTGCATCAGCACCATTTTGGGATATATCGCCGGCGGGCAGTTTTACCTAACAACACGTTTCCTGGGCAGGCTCCAGCGGTTATGGTGCACCAACCTCGGTAAGAAAATGCCAACTTTTTCATATAAATGAGACACGGCCTGAGGGGGCTCGAACCCGTGACCACCAGTGATGATAGGTTACAGTGGTATACAAGTCAGCGACCTTAACCACTCGACCACGCAGGCGGACATATATAGATAGTATTAATGTTCACTATTCTCAGCTCCGTTTCTCCGTAACAAGTCATGCATTATTAATAGCAATTTAATTAACGATCTGTTTCTTCATACAAATTTATTTTAGCTCGATTGCGAAACAAGTTATTTCAACTTATATTAATCACTCTCGAGACCTCATTCCTGATGGAATCCATCGTCACGAGGGAGAGAGAAGAAGCAACGTGGAATTTAAATGCCTTACCTAAGGGCACGATCTGTTAGCAGGATTTATTATAAATACAGGCATGAACTATGGGTACTTTCATTCTAAAATGACTAATCTCTTCAGGAGGCGTCGCTCATATGGGCAACCGGTAGCGACGATAAATAAACGTAAAACACACAAAGGGCACTTTCATTTTGAACCTAACTGTGACTTTAAAGACACGCACTAGATTAGAGAAAAAATGTCTAAATAAGAAATATGTTAATAATTTATTTTAATTACTAGGTTAATATAGAACATAGAAACATTAATGCTTCGTACTCAATCGCGTACTAGGATGTGAACTACATGAGTTTATGAATGTGGATGTATGGCTTTTCAGCTTTGCTTTGTGCTCAGGTAGTACACATAACCATCCTAGCCACCATGTTGAATGCACATTCAATTTCAAATAGATGAACACTGTGATGAAATTACAGCCACTTATCTCGCCCTATAGAATGTAAATTCCTTTGATAATAAAACATGTATTTAAGTTTCTTTATTGTGTGTGTGCTATTTTCTTCAAATGGAAATTTAATACCATGATTCATTGACAATTTCAATATAATATTATACTGACATCATTAAAAAAACTGTGCACTGGTATATTGATCGTTACAAATGTTGTAATTATGGATTTTACTATCATGAGTGAAGAAAATAATCCTTCACACATTGCACTAATTATTAATTGCATTTATCCAATAGTTAAGCACTTAGACGTCCAAACACTGAAAGACTGTTAATTGTATTAGGGTCAGACGGGGGATCGAACCTGCGATCCCTGGATTATCAGTCCAGCGTGTTAACCACTGGACTACATATCCGGTCTATATGATAGAGCATAGGCTTGACACTATACATACAACTTGCTTAGCCGATATCCAAGCAAATTTAAAAATGACACCCGTCACTATAAAATGACACCCGTCACTATAAAATGACACCCGTCACTATAAAATGACACCCGTCACTATAAAAGCCATAGGCCTACACTGTCTTTGATATATATACGGATCTGTAGTCCAGTGGTAATACAGCTGGACTGGTAATCCAGGGATGGCAGGTTCGATACTCTCTCTGACCCTAATAAAATTAACAGTCTTTCAGATAGGACTTTAAACCGAGGTGTCGGCGCTTTACACTGTGCACGTATATGAAGCAGAGGTGATTCTGGAATGGGTCTGTCTGTATTATTGCACTATCCTCTAAAAATCTAAAATGACTAATCTCTTCAGGAGGCGTCGCTCATATGGGCAACCGGTAGCGAATATAAATAAAGGTAAAACACACACAAATAAAATTTCTAAAAAGATAAGTGTAGGCAAGTGTAGGCCTACAGTTTCTTTTTGGTGTCAGTATAGTTTTAGCGTCAGGGTACTGTTCAGAAAATTGAAATTACCGTGACACTTTTCTAATATCCATCTTTTATGCCACACATTTCAATGACATCATTATGTTGAACGTGAAATGCGCACATAGAATTAATACCTTTAAATAATATTTGTTAAAGAGAAACGGAGTTACGGACAGAGCCGAACAAAAAGCGGAGTTACGGACAGAGCCGAACAAAAAAACGGAGTTACGGACGGAGCCGAACAAAAAAACTGATATTATATTTAAAATAAGATTGTATATATTTGTTGCGTAATCCGTTTGGTTATCTAGTGACGTCCTATATATGGTCCTACAGACCAGGATTGCGTAGTGGATGCGTGTTCGCTTCAGGTGCGAAGGCCCGGAGCTTGAGCCCCGCTGGAGCCGTTGTGATGGCCCGGAGTTGGAGCCGCGCTGGAGCCGTTACGATTGTGCCCTTAGGCAAGGCATTTAAATTCCACATACCTCTTCTGTCTCCCTCGTGGCGATGGATTCCATCATGAACGAGGTCTCGAGATATAATATAAGTTATAAGAACTTGTTTCGTAATCGAGCTAAAATAATTTTGTATAAACTAAGAAGGAATGCTGGGACAGAATCGATCGTACCTGGCTGTGATGTATTCTTGTGTTCTGTCGATCATTAAACATGTTACGATACAACGTTAGTTTATACAAATTTATTCTAGATCGATTGCGAAACAAGTTCTTACAACTTATATTAATCACAATCGAGACCTCATTCCTGATGGAATCCATCGCCACGACGGAGAGAGAAGAGACATGTGGAATTTAAATGTGCTAACACATGTTTATTTGACTAACCAGGCAAACTATATGGACGTCTGTTCCCAGGCAAACGCACACAAACAGACACATCCAAAAACAGTAATTACCTTTCCTAACAGCGGAGTTTGATTAAGAAATAATAAGTATAACCCGGGTTATTCTGCAGTTCTTATGCGTAGAAATATATCACGAAGGCCTATATCACGAAGGCCTATATTTCTACGCATAAGAACCTCAAACTCGGGTTATTCTGCGATATACCACGGTTGATACTTATTATTTCGATTCTAACACGACTTACTTCTAATAATTTTAGACTAGAATCAAAGGAGTATTTTCTTCAAACACCGTGCATTTGACTTTCGAAATTTCCTCCCGGGTAAGGGGTGATGATGTTATGTTTTATGGAAAATATCAATCTAGTGCATAAATGAACAAAAGTTGTAACTGATCAATAATTTTATTTATTTTGTCAAATAAAACTGTACATAATAGTAACTGAAACGTTACTTAGCAGAAAAACAAGACGGACAAGAGATTATCTGATTCCAAAAATAGCTCACTTCCGCGAATTCCCACGGTAGTATTCTACAAACATCACTTGACTTTCATTCATAAAACTTTACACGCATTGTATAAATGGAATAGCCAAAACACGGGTGCGCGCGAAGCATAGTTCAAAATAGGTATATCGCAGAATAACCCGAGGTAGATTTTACTCTATAAGTGTGTATGTTATTAGCTGGGTCGTGTTAGAATATAAAATATTCATTTAATTTACATATCTCCTGGGGATCCTAAGAACACGAGCCAGTAGGTGAATGTTGTTGTATTTGACAGTTGTCAAAAACAAACCCAGTTTCTGTCGGGCGTGTTCCAGCAACAAGATGTCGGTTTCCTCTATAACGTCTCCAATATTTGAATATGTAAGATCTGCATACCGCGAACATCATCGCCTGAACATGTCATGTTACGGCAATATCATGTTGTATTCGATAGTACACCTATCCACAATGACCTACATATATCCATATTGTAATATTGTAAGGCATGTGAGACATTTAAGAATGTTCAGCAATCCTGGCCAAATAGTGTACAGTTACATCATTTATTCGATATATATGTTATACGGTTTCAGTTATCGCACTAGGCTGTCTCTCTTATTACATTGAACTAGAGATATACTCGATAGAGTAGAGGGATGTATGTATGTATGTTCCATTAATGTCAAACTCCTTCCGGGGATCTAGACATGTTTTCCTGGGCAGGCTTAGCCGACCTAGGTGGTTAACCAGTACTAAGCAATGTGTGTGAGGTGCCTTGCTCAATGACACTATATACGTGGCCTGACCGAGTATCGAACCCGGGACCGTTCGATTCCAAATCAGATGTTCTACCACTGGACCACGTTTAACCAGTACAAAGTAATGTGTAAATGCTCAATCACACTACGTATCGAACCCGCGACCCTTCAACACGAATATTTACTACTAGTCAACAGCTTAGGGCGACATAGACTACCCAGAAATACAAGGAAACTGCACACTCCAGTCTAGATTCCTGTCTAAAAATGTCTTTAATGCTTAACAACAGGAAGATGTATGTATGTTATTGTTATATTATGTTATATTTCGGGTTTTACGCCTGCATCAGCACCATTTTGGGCTATATCGCCGGCGGCCAGTTTACCTAACAACACCTTTCCTGGGCAGGCTCCAGCGGTTAACAATACTTGGGTGCACCAACCTCCGTAAGAAACTTCCAACTTTTTCATATAAATTGTATGTATGTATGTTCCATTAATGTCAAACCCCTTGCGGGGTCTTGACATGTTTTCCTGGGCAGGCTTATCCGACCTAAGTGGTTAACCAGTACTAAGCAATGTGTGTGTGTGGTGCCTTGTTCAATGACACTACATACGTGGCCTGACCGATCATCAAACCTGTGACCGATCGATTCCAAATCTGACTGTCTACCACTGGACCACAGATGCCACGGTTAACCAGTACAAAGTAATGTGCATGATGAGGTGGGGTGCCTTGCTCAATTACACTATGTATCGAACCCACGGCCCTTCAACAGCTTAGGGCGGTTAGGACTGCCCAGGAATACAATGACAATGCATACTCCAGCCTAGATTCCTGTCTAAAAGTGTCGTTAATGCTTAACCACAGGAAAATAGATAGACATTACATACGTGGCCTGACCGTGTATCGAACCCGGGACCGTTCGATTCTAAATTCGACGCTCTACCACTGGACCACGGACGCCACACACACGACATATACTCGGCAGAGTAGAGGTATACTCGGTAGAGTAGAGGTATACACGGTAGAGTAGAGGTATACTCGGTATATTCGATAGAGTAGAGGTATACTCGGTAGAGTAGAGGTATATTCGGTAGAGTAGAGGTATACTCGGTAGAGTAGAGGTATACTCGGTAGAGTGGAGGTATCTCGGTAGAGTGGAGGTATACTCGGTAGAGTAGAGGTATACTCGGTAGAGTGGAGGTATACTCGGTAGAGTAGAGGTATACTCGGTAGAGTAGAGGTATACTCGGTAGAGTAGAGGTGTACTCGGTAGAGTAAGAGGTATACACGGTAGAGTAGAGATATACTAGGTAGAGTAGAGATATACTCGGTAGAGTAGAGGTATACTAGGTAGAGTAGCAGTATATTCGGTAGAGTAGAGGTATATTCGGTAGATAGAGGTATACTCGGTAGAGTAGAGGTATACACGGTAGAGTAGAGATATACTCGGTAGAGTAGAGGTATACTAGGTAGATAGAGGTATATTCGGTAGATAGAGGTATACTCGGTAGAGTAGAGGTATACACGGTAGAGTAGAGATATACTCGGTAGAGTAGAGGTATACTAGGTAGAGTAGCGGTATATTCGGTAGAGTAGAGATATATTCGGTAGATAGAGGTATACTCGGTAGAGTAGGGGTACACTCGGTAGAGTAGAGGTATACTCGGTAGAGTAGAGGTATATTCGGTAGAGTAGAGGTATACTGTAGATAGAGGTATACTCGGTAGATAGAGGTATATTCGGTAGATAGAGGTATACTCGGTAGAGTAGGGGTACACTCGGTAGAGTAGAGGTATACTCGGTAGAGTAGAGGTATATTCGGTAGAGTAGAGGTATATTCGGTAGATAGAGGTATACTCGGTAGAGTAGGGGTACACACAGTAGAGTAGAGGTATACTCGGTAGAGTAGAGCTATACTCGGTAGAGTAGAGGTATACTCGGTAGAGTAGAGGTATACTCGGTAGAGTAGGGGTACACTCGGTAGAGTAGAGGTATACTCGGTAGAGTAGGTGTACACTCGGTAGAGTAGAGGTATACTCGGTAGAGTAGAGGTATATTCGGTAGAGTAGAGGTATATTCGGTAGATAGAGGTATACTCGGTAGAGTAGGGGTACACACAGTAGAGTAGAGGTATACTCGGTAGAGTAGAGCTATACTCGGTAGAGTAGAGGTATACTCGGTAGAGTAGAGGTATACTCGGTAGAGTAGAGATATACTCGGTAGAGTAAGAGGTATACTCGGTAGAGTAAGAAGTATACTCGGTATATAGAGGTATACTCGGTAGAGTAGGGGTATACTCGGTAGAGTATATGTATACTCGGTAGAGTAGAGGTATACTCGGTAGATAGAGGTATACTCGGTAGAGTAGAGGTATACTCGGTAGAGTAGAGGTATACTTGGTAGAGTAGAGGTATACTCGGTAGAGTAAGAGGTATACTCGGTAGAGTAGAGGTATTACATCTAACCTGTATTATCATCAATTGTATTTGTCACAGGATGAAATGTTAATGTTTTATATTCACGCGGACCATAACTTGTAATATAAATAAATACCATCAACTACCACTTGTCCCTGTGATTCTCTTTATATCATTACCATATGTCCCGTTATTTTTGTTCTTCCCACTTATCCTCAACTCCGATAGCCTATACTCTAACCGTTACTAACCCGGCACATGTAACTCGATCTACCATGTCCGGATACCTTGTGCAATGCTTCGTTGCACTTGTTATCTCGACGTTGTTGGGTCGAGTTACGATCACAATAAATATCTATGATATATATGAATAACTGTGTTGTTTCAGGTTAGTTACGTTTATTATCTCGTTATAGGTATCTTTATAACATACTTACTGTGACTGGGACATGTAAGAACTATGTGTTTATTAACTGTGCATTTCTTCACCATATATGTACATAGCCTGGTGTATCTTATGCATTTTGTAATACCTTGTGCAATGCTTTGTTGCACTTGTTATCTCGACGTTGTTGGGTCGAGTTACGATCACAATAAATATCTATGATATATATGAATAACTGTGTTGTTTCAGTTATCTACCCAGCATACCCACAGCGGACCCTCAATAAATGTATGCCGACTGGGCTACGTCGACATATTCGTTAGAAAATCAATATTACACAAGCTTTCGAGTAAAGAAATCCATTATTATTAACATTTTAATTGACTTCAACATAAATAAGCTTATTCTGCCTGGTATAGTCATTCTGTCATTAGACTCGTCGAAGCTCCAACACTCCGTAACCAATAATACTAGCAATGGCATTAATGAGCGTACATCACTTTTAATTCATTTTTAATATTGCTAGCATAAAACCATGGCTACTACAGTATATAATGCAATTTCGTTTTATAACAGGAAATATCTTTTAACATCACTCTATGTGTTTTACATCAAACATTAATGGGTGGAATGCGTTCATGCATGAAACTGTACGGCTGGGAACTATTGCTATTGAGGAAAACAGTTCTACAGCAAAGTGTGATGAATTATGAACTAGCCCTTCAGATAAAAACTTATAAAAACAATGTAAACATGTTAGGTTTTGTAGTATCGGACATGTGTAATTGCTTGGTTTCGGCTTGCCTTATGTTTAGGCTAGTAAAGTATATTAAGAAGTGTATCAGTAAACAAGTCCAACCTAAGACATCATTAATAATGTACTCGAAATTATAACATAGTGGTATGTTTCTGTTTAGGCTAGTAAGGTATATTAAGAAGTGTATCAATAAACAAGTCCAACCTAAGATATCTTTAATAATGTACTCGAAAGTATAACATAGTGGTATGTTTCTGTTTAGGCTAGTAAGGTATATTAAGAAGTGTATCAGTAAACAGGTCCAACCTAACATCTTTAATAATGTACTCGAAAGTATAACATAGTGGTATGTTTCTATTTAGGCTAGTAAGGTATATTAAGAAGTGTATCAGTAAACAAGTCCAACCTATGACATCTTTAATAATGTACTCGAAGGTATAACATAGTGGTATGTTTCTGTTTAGGCTAGTAAGGTATATTATGAAGTGTATCAGTAAACAAGTCCCAACATAAGACATCTTTAATAATGTACTCGAAAGTATAACATAGTGGTATGTTTCTGTTTAGGCTAGTAAGGTATATTATGAAGTGTATCAGTAAATAAGTCTTTAATAATGTACTCGAACGTATAACATAGTGGTATGTTTCTGTTTAGGCTAGTAAGGTCTATTAAGAAGTGTATCAGTAAACAGGTCCATCCTAAGACATCTTTAATAATGTACTCAAAAGCATAACATATTGGTATGTTTCTGTTTAGGCTAGTAAGGTATATTAAGAAGTGTATCAGTAAACAAGTCCAACCTAAGACAATATTCTGCAACAACAAACTTGTATGGTGTATTATCAATTTAGATGGATTGGTGACTTTGTTCAGTAATTGTGCCTTGTTGTATAATGAATTATTATAATATATAAGATTGCAATCTGTTTTGCAGGGTGTATTATGTACAATTAATACATATTATAATACATGTATGCCCAATTGCTAG
The DNA here is from genome assembly GCA_014843695.1 of Archivesica marissinica. Taxonomy (NCBI): domain Eukaryota; kingdom Metazoa; phylum Mollusca; class Bivalvia; order Venerida; family Vesicomyidae; genus Archivesica; species Archivesica marissinica. The sequence goes on along the minus strand of CM026386.1, from coordinate 20,456,469 downwards.
CACAATGATACAACGCTACATGAAGCCGTTACGAGTGTGCCCTTAGGCAAGGCATTTAAATTCCACATTGCCTTTTCTCTCCCTCGTGGCGATGGTGATTAATATAAATTGCAAGAACATACCCCGTGAACTCGATATTGTCATTTCAATGTCATGTGAAATGAAGCAGTAAATGCTTGCTTTTGTTCTGGTGTCAAATACCAGGGATGGGGGGTTTGCATCTCTCCGAGTGCGGTCCCCTAGTTGGCTTTGCAATTGCCAAACATTTATGCAGCCAGTGTGTTGAATGTCTTTGTCTTATTACACACACTGTTCGGTTGATTCTAGCACAGTTGGGCTCTATGCATTTGCGACAATTGCTACAACTAATGGTTCTGTAACATGCATACTTGATGATTTTGAATTTTGACAGAATTATACCGAATATTCGAATATCTTCCCGACCGAATATTCGAATAGCAAAATCGCTATTCGTTGCCATCCCTAGTATTAATTATATTAATTTTCAAAGGTGTTCACTTAGTTTGGGGACCAGGGCCTGCCAAAGTCTTATGAATGTACATATAACATATATTTAAAACATTTTTTAGATTGCGCAGTAGTGCTTATTTTGCTTTCAGTATTTTTCATTCCATTACATCTTAATAAGATTTTAAATTTCAATTAGCGACTGCTTTTCAGCTTTATCTCACACATGTAGTTATCACATGTACATGTATATAGTTTATACAAATTTATTTTAGCTCGATTGCGAAACAAGTTCTTTCAACTTATATTAATCACTCGCGAGACGGTCCGCCTCCGTGGTCGAGTGGTTAAGGTCGCTGACTTGTATACCACTGTAACCTATCATCACTGATGGTCACGGGTTCGAGCCCCGCTCAGACCGTGTCTCATTTATATGAAAAAGTTGGCAGTTTCTTACGGAGGTTGGTGCACCCAAGTACTGGTTAACCGCTGGAGCCTGCCCAGGAAAGGTGTTGTTAGGTAAACTGGCCGCCGGCGATATAGCCCAAAATGGTGCTGATGCAGGCGTAAAACCCGAAATATAACATATAACACTCGCGAGACCTCATTCCTGATGGAATCCATCGCCATGAAGGAGAGAAGAGGCAATGTGGATTTTAAATGCCTTGCCTAAGGGCACAATCGTAACAGCTCCAGCGGGGCTCCAACTCCGGACCTTTCGCAACTGAAGCGAACGCCTATCTACTGCGCTATCACGACTTCCACCATGTATATACTATAGTAGTGCAATATGTTATAGATGAATGATGTATATATGCATAGTCTCTTGTAACTCTGAATTGAGTGGCAATGTACGTTTTAATATGTAAACTATATTCTATGTTTGTTATATGCTGTACATTGATGAGACTGAAATAAAGAATAAAGAATGCTAGATACAGAATGCCTCATTGCGAAATACTGTTCCTATTTACGGACGATACTGGACGGTACTGGATATGGAACGCCGCCGGAACAATGTTCCTATTTAAGGACGGTACTGGACCGTATTGGATATGGAACGCCGCCGGAACAATGTTCCTATTTAAGGACGGTACTGGCCGGTATTGGATATGGAACGCCGCCGGAACACTGTTCCTATTTAAGGACGGTACTGGACGGTACTGGATATGGAACGCCGCCGGAACACTGTTCCTATTTAAGGACGGTACTGGACGGTACTGGATATGGAACGCCGCCGGAACACTGTTCCTATTTAAGGACGGTACTGGATGCTACTGGATATGGAACGCCGCCGGAACACTGTTCCTATTGAAGGACGGTACTGGATGCTACTGGATATGGAACGCCACCGGAACACTGTTCCTATTTAAGGACGGTACTGGACGGTACTGGATATGGAACGCCGTCGGAACACTGTTCCTATTTAAGGATGGTACTGGACGGTACTGGATATGGAATGCCGCCGGAACACTGTTCCTATTTAAGGACGGTACTGGACGGTACTGGATATGGAATGCCGCCGGAACAATGTTCCTATTTAAGGACGGTGCTGGACGGTATTGGATATTGAACGCCGCCGGAACACTGTTTCTATTTAAAGTCGGTACTTGGTATCGAACGCCACCGGAACACTGTTCTATTTAAAGTCGGTATTTGGCATAGAACGCCACCGGAACACTGTTCTATTTAAAGTCGGTGTTTGGCATAGAACGCCACCGGAACACTGTTCTATTTAAAGTCGGTATTTGGCATAGAACGCCACCGGAACACTGTTCTATTTAAAGTCGGTACTTGGTATGGAACGCCACCGGAACAATGTTCTATTTAAAGTCGGTACTTGGTATGGAACGCCACCGGAACACTGTTCTATTTAAAGTCGGTACTTGGCATAGAACGCCACCGGAACACTGTTCTACTTAAAGTCGGTACTTGGTATGGAACGCCACCGGAACACTGTTCTATTTAAAGTCGGTACTGGGTATCCAACCTACACTCCCTGGATTTGCGGTCAGAGGTCTTAACAACTGGACTATTGATCAGACTCGCTTTGGCTACGCGTATCATATACAATCTGATCTTTTTACGTTTATTTATCGTCGCTACCGGTTACCCATATGAGCGACGCCTCCTAAAGAGATTAGTTATTTTAGATTTTTGGAGGATAGTGCATGATACAGACAGAGACCCATTCCAGAGTCTCCTCTGGTTCTTTTACATGCACGGTGAAAAGCACCGACACGAGACCTCTGTTTAACGTCCCATCTGAAAGACTGTTAATTTTAAATTTTATTAGGGTCAGACGGGGGATCGAACCTGCGATCCCTGGATTACCAGTCCAGCGTTTTACCACTGGGCTACAGATCCGTCATATACAATGCACCCATATTATATACATCGTAAACTGTACGTGTCTTACCTTTCTCCATTCCATGTTACATGATAATGTGTCTAACTGACATATCTAATTATCGAGAAAACATGTATGTGTGTGTACATGTATAACATATCTCCATAAATTCCCCATACCATATGTGATGTATAACCTAAGTTTAAGCTTTATTTACTTTACAACGATTGCGAAACAAGCTTTAACAACTCTAGTTGGCGCGGATGAAAGCGTAAATGTGGTCATTCGTGTGGCGGAGTAACCGGAGAAAAGCCCACCTGTCCGATCTGGCGACCACCGTACCATCTCACATAATTCCCTGTCCGAGGATCGAACCCGGGTTGCATTGGTGAGAAGCGAGCGCGCTAACCATTGCGCTAATCGCAGCCATGAATAACATACACTCTCACATAAGCCGAGCATAACTGATCAAATACCAAAGGTGGCCCAGATAAGTGTATGTTTAAAGGCGACATTACTTTGACAAAAGGAAACCAAGTGGCACCAAAAAAGGGCATTGCTGCAAGGTTGTCCGATTAGCGCAGTGGTTAGCGCGCTCACTTCTCACCAATGCAACCCGGGTCCGACCCTCGGACCTGGAAGTATGTGAGAGTGTATGTTATTCATGGCTGCGATTAGCGCAGTAGTTAGCGCGCTCGCTTCTCACCAATGCAACCCGGGTTCGATCCTCGCACCGGGAAATATGTGAGACGGTACGATGGTCGCCAGATAGGACAGGTGGGTTTTCTCCGGGTACTCCGGTTTCCTCCCGCGCGAATGACAACATATACGCTTTCATCCGCGCCAACGAGAGTGATTAATATAAGTTGTTAAAACTTGCTTCGCATTCGTTGTAAAATAAATAAAATTTAAGCGAACAAATTCTTCCGAAACAATTCGAACACTATCATTCAACCAATAGACAATGTGTTTGCTCTCTGCAAACTATAAAACGTAGGAATTCATATAACGGTCAGCTACACTCCTGAATTGACGTTTGTTTGTTATTGGAATCTTTATTAAACACGTGATACCGTCGGTAATTTAAATCTGATTAGTCAAACCACAATACCGTTTACCACCCTAGGTCGATACGCTGTGTTTTCCAGTGTGATATTTTGATTGCTGATTTGATACGGTCACGAGCCCGTATCAAACCAGAAAATCCGTATCATAACTACAGTCAAACCTGTGTTAGTGGTCACCTCTATCAAGCAGCCAACCTGTATTAAGCAGCCAGTTTCCAGATTCCCAATATGTTGTTTTATATACATTTGACCTGTATTTAGCAGCCACCTGTGTTAAGCAGCTTTTATTTTATTCCCTTGACTGGCTGCTTAAGACAGGTTTGACTGTAGTTCCTGCGAAAACGCATGCGCACTCGGTAATGCATTTTTTGTATTTACTTCCTGAAGTCTCAGTGTGACAAATTTGTCAGATAACAGATGTTTGTAGTTTCGTGGTAATATTTCAATCGTGTTCGTTTATCTAATTCAGTAATTGTGCTTTATTCCTGATAAATGGATAACGGAGAGCAGGATTTCGATTAATCAATGTTCAAATCCATATCAAAGTAATAAAGACATTATTACGTGGCTAGTCCCATATCAGCCTATGTATCGACCCTCGGCATCAGATATCAAGCTACATCGGGTCGATGCCTATGCTGATATGAAACTAGTAGGGATGGCACCAAATAGCCAAATATTCGAATATTCGCTCGAACGTCCAGTTCCAGTATTCGAATATTCGATAACAAATATTATATTGTCCTCAAAAATGCCACCCGCTCAGTCACACGTTTGGAAATGCTTGAATCGCTCAGAGAATAAAAAAACTGCTTGGTGTATTCTATGCAAATTGGATTTAACATATTCGGGAACAATATCAATCTGAATAATCATTTGAAGAAGATGACATTTACGCGTAAAACAGAAATTAGGTTAGTTTGGCAATTTTTATAAGAGTTTGAGTGATTTTGAGTTTTTGATAGAATTCTACCAAATAGGGGCCTATTCGAATATTCGAATACCTTCCTGACCGATAATTCGAATAGTATAATCGCTATTCGTTGCCATCCCTAGAAACTAGCCACGTAATAACTTGTAAATAGTCAATTCTCAGTAATCAGCTGAACTGAATAAAATAGATTTAAATTAAATCTCAATGACCGATGTCGAATCGGCGTTTTACGTAAATATTGACAAAGCTTCCTATGTAGTAGTATATCTTTATTTTCGTCTCATCAATGTAGAATACAATATTACAGATATCAGGAAATGTCACTATGCGCTACCACAGAGGAATCACACACGATGGACGACAGCTTAGCATTAATATCATCAATGTCTGATGCTACTTCAGAGACGACATCGTGTTTGATGCTGTCAATCCGGGCGTCAACATCCTTGCGCATTTTCGTTATCTCACAGATTACCCGCTTGTCCAGTATGTGGATGACCTTGGCTGAGATGCGTTGCTCTAACCCAGACTCGAGCTTATCCATCCTTCTACTCAAGCTGTCAAACATGTTGTGCACATCCAACGAGAGCTTCATGATAAGAGCTTCTACCGAGGAGCCCGGTTTGGTCTGAGTGGTCGATTCCGTCACTGTAGAGTCCGATTTCGTTTGAGTGATCGATTCCGTCGCTGAAGAGTCCGATTTCGTCTGAGTGGCCGATTCCGTCGCCTCACCCTGGCTATGTGTAGGAGTGTCGTTATACAGCGCATGCATGGATACATCGATAACACCAATTGTATATACATGTAGCATATTACTCTATTGATCCATATAACTTAGATGCGTCTAATTCCCTCCGATGATTTCTGAAGAGCAGTTCTGATGATCGCGTGCGGGAAATTGTATTCTAGTCTGGTTCCCGATCACATTCCTACTGCCCGGCCTGACACTAATGACAGGGTTATTATCGGCGTGTACCAGTATAATTGTAAATACGCTTTAACAACAAAGGGAACAAGTCTTGCATTTTATGAACCTTTTGATAAGGTTTCTAAAGGTTTCTATAACAAGCGCTTGGGTTATATTGTGCATCAGTATTCATATATGCATTTAACGTCATGTTTTGGAACATACTGTTTAATAATTATGTATCCACTTTAAAATCTTGCAAAGTTTATGAAAGTAGAATGTTACGCCTCAACTGCTGAGCAGCTTACAGTGCATTGTGATTTACGGTTGCCCATATGAAGAGATTGGTAATTTTAGATTGTGTATGATATTGCAATGATACAGACAGAGACACATTCCAGAGTCTCCTCTGGTTCCTTTACATGCATGGTATAAAGCATTGACACGAGACCTCGATTTACTATCGTATTCGAAAGACTGTGTATGTAACTTTGTATTATGTGAGCATATATAGCGTAGAACTGACGAACAATCACACACTGTCACTTGACCGAAACGCACTCACAGTCATGTGATTATCATTATATGCACCGATAATTCGCACACACAATGTTGTGCCAAGTATCGTTAAGACATACGTTCGACTCGGCTTAGGCAAAAATACTAACGTGACGCACATAACTTGACATTATTGTGGAGTATGTATGTATAGGATATAAACCGAAAACGATCCAATATGTAAAATAGTTGACTGTGTGAGGAAAATAGCGCCGAAGATTGTACCAATATTTAACATATTGGATCCGTTTGAGGCTTATATCTTACTTAAAACACACACTTATGTAACAAGATCCTACTAATTAAAATTGTTGATTTCGTACATTTACGCGTAGGATTTAATATAATACTCTGGCCTTTGACAGCAGTCCAATATTAATAATAATGGACTGTTAAGTACAAAGGTATGACGTCACGATATAGATACGGTATAGAATACGGTATAGAATATAGATCAGCGGTCACACATCTTATGACGCGTTCGTGTCAACGTCACTTTTCATCTGTGCATAGAAATTATATACCAAATTTGGAATCATTTTCAAAAATGCATCGGCATTTGAACGTATAAAACGTACATTAAAATGAGTCAGGGTGCACCATCGACTTTCTATTAATTAAATGGTTCCCCCATATGCACCCCCAAACCCTTCACACATAATAAAGAGGTCAAAGCATATGATAAGTATATAAACTCTTGGTCAACCAAGATAAACAATGTCATAGGTCCTTCTGGACGCGGGCGGAATAAATTGAGAGTATATAATTTGCTTAAAACTGACTATATTGCAGAGCAATATTGCAAAATTGTATTACCACCCAGACATCGTTCTGCTTTTTGCAAATTTCGACTGGGGATCGCCCCCATTAGGATAGAGACTGGTCGGTATGAAGGTTTGCCAGAGGAATCTAGGATTTGTCCGTTTTGTGATACTGCTACTATTGAAAATGAGACGCATGTAATATTGAATTGTCCAGTTTACAATGATTTAAGACAGATATTATTCTCAAAGTCATATGCGTGTAATATCAATTTCTACTCAATGTCTGATTATGATAAATATTGTTTCCTGTTTTCAAACCAAGAGATGATTCGTAATTGTGCCAAAACCTGTTTTATTATTCTACAGAGGCGTCAGTTTTTATTATGTAAATATGTTTTTAATTTGTGAATAATGTCATTATTACTTGTATCTCTAACTGCATTTTTTAGTTCGTCTGTAATATCACTGCTAATCATATTCGCTATGATCTGATCAAAGCGAAGTTAGATTTCATATGACCAATTCTTAATCAGTGTGCAATAGTACCCATTTTGTATTTCAGTGTTTTATAATTGTCTTAGAGCAGTTTTTAATATCCGATTAGCAGGGATATTGCAGCTTTATCCCTAACACACTGTGATAAATGAGTATGTATACTTGTGTTCATCTCTTATAACTCCATGTCGGGGTGGCATTGTACTTTTATTATGTAAACTATACATGTAATATTATTGTAAATATTGTACGTATAATGATGAGATGTAAATAAAGATTACTACTACTACTACCCCTCCAGCACAACTTCATTAGTCACGTCTACACATTGAAATCGACTAGCTACGCCACTGTCATCAAAGAAATCCAACCTCACACATTTTAATGCGCTTGATGATATATTTTCTTTTATGTTTTCCAATGCCTGATAGAGTTTTCTCAGAAAACTC
>CM026386.1:20418477-20443477 GCA_014843695.1 Archivesica marissinica | reverse complement strand
GAGGCGTCGCTCATATGGGCAACCGGTAGCGACGATAAATAAACGTAAAACACACACACACACACACACGCACAAATCTAGTGAATTCAATAACAGTTAGGTCGTCTGATCAACTCACAATAAAATAGAGTTTAAGTTACCCAAATAACCCAATGCAATCCCATTTTCATTTAGCGTCTTTATTATGAGCATAACGGTGAAGCCTCACCCTTATCAGTAGTCTGGTTTAATAGCTTATGAATAGCATTGACCATCAGTACAGCAGTCAAATTTTGTTCTCAAAATAGACGTTTTGACGAAAACGCTCTACTCTGAGATGTATATTTACCCTTTTGGTCGCCTAGTAGCAAAATATGTCTTGCAAGATGAATATATAATGTGTCGAAACTAGGGATGGCAACGAATATATTCGCTCTAACGTCCGAATATTCAGAAACAAATATTATATTGTTCTCAAAAATGCCACCCGCTCAGACACACGTTTGGAAATGCTTGAATCGCTCTGAGAATAAGAAAACTGCTAGGTGTAATAAAAATTATATGCAAATTGGATCTAAGATATTCGGGTACAATATCAATCTGAATAATCATTTGAAGAAGATGACATTTACGCGTAAAACAGAAATTAGGTTAGTTTGGCAACTTGTATAAGAGTTTGAGTGATTTTGAGTTTTTGATAGAATTCTGTCGAATTAACAAATAATCGAATATTCGAATACCTTCCTGACCGGATATTCGAATAGTTTATTCGCTGTTCGTTGCCATCCCTAGTCGAAACAAATGTGTTCTTTCCTCAACATGATTGTGTATCACATAATGTAGCCGATCCCCCGGTCCAGCCCTATACATATGAGGCTCGCTTCTCACCAATGCAACCCGGGTTCGATCCTCGGACCTGGAAGTATGTGAGATGGTACGGTGGTCGCCAGATCGGACAGGTGGATTTTCTCCGTGTACTCCGGTAACCACATTAAAATTGTACGCTTTCATCCGCGCCAACGAGAGTGATTGATATAAGTTGTTAGACCTTGCTTCGCAATCGTTGTAAAATAAATAAAGTTTAATCTATACACATGAGGCTACTGCCACACCTAAACAGCTTCACACACTAATATTGTCATATGTGCTGGCTCAACGAAATATATATGTATTGAATCATATACCAGGGGATGGAGTATCCAGTCTAGTACCATATAGTTCTATACTGACACCAAACAAAAGTGTGCACTTTTATACTGAGCGTTACTTTTTTCGTTACAAATTTTAGAATTATGGATTTTACTATCATGAGTGAAGAAAATAATCCTTCACACATTGCACTAATCTACCCAATAAGCCTTCACACATTGCACTAATCTACCCAATAATCCTTCACACATTGCACTAATCTACCCAATAATCCTTCACACATTGCACTAATCTACCCAATAATCCTTCACACATTGCACTAATCTACCAAATAATCCTTCACACATTGCACTAATCTACCAAATAATCCTTCACACATTGCACTAATCTACCCAATAATCCTTCACACATTGCACTAATCTACCAAATAATCCTTCACACATTGCACTAATCTACCAAATAATCCTTCACACATTGCACTAATCTACCCAATAATCCTTCACACATTGCACTAATCTACCCAATAATCCTTCACACATTGCACTAATCTACCAAATAATCCTTCACACATTGCACTAATCTACCAAATAATCCTTCACACATTGCACTAATCTACCCAATAATCCTTCACACATTGCACTAATCTACCCAATAATCCTTCACACATTGCACTAATCTACCCAATAATCCTTCACACATTGCACTAATCTACCAAATAATCCTTCACACATTGCACTAATCTACCCAATAATCCTTCACACATTGCACTAATTTACCAAATAATCCTTCACACATTGCACTAATTTACCAAATAATCCTTCACACATTGCACTAATTTACCCATAGCCTTCACACATTGCACTAATTTACCCAATATCCTTCACACATTGCATAATTTACCCAATATTTCGCACATTTTGATACCACATTGGACTATATTTGTTTCTAAAAGGATATAAATTTTACTTCTAAGGAAAGTGCACCGTTTCTTTTTGTTGTCATTATATATCGATATTACTTTATTGAAACTGTAGGTGCCGGTCGATCTCCTCACGACGTGCACGTCGTGACCGGTGCACATCCCGCAGCAGCAGCGTAGGATACTGGGATCTTCTGTCGTCGATCTTGCGAAGGGGGAATCTCTCCAGTATGTGGATCCACGGCTATGGCACATCAGGACAGATCTGCCATCTCTTCCAGATGGTGTTTGAGGTGAAACACTGGTTTTTCGATCTTTCGTTTAGAAGAGATGGCGGACCTGAGGGAGCGGCAACGGTCGTGGATCCACGCTCCCCCGATCTACACTGGAGTAGAGTAGACACACTTGCGACAATCGACGACCAGATGTCTAACTGTCAGATCCGTATAAATGCTGCTGCGGGGTGACCAACAGTGAGAAGGGTGGCCCTACAAAGGACCACGTACAGACCAGGCATTGTCACCCTGGCACGGAAAGAAGTAACCACCAGAGGACGTCTTCATAAGATTCATAGAAGAAGAATCGCCAGCAAATACAGAAATAATCAACGTAGAAGAATAGGACTAATCATCGTAGAAGAATAATCATCGTAGACCACGGATATAATCATCATTGAACAACCATCACAGAAGAATCACCTTAGGATATAACCAACTTAGAGAATACAGTCGCCCAAATGCATTTATGCGGTGCCGACTTTAAATAAAATTACATCGTTCGTTCGAAACTGTTGGTCAACATTGCGCATGTATTTACCCTGCAAAATGCTTACGTCAGACGTTGACGTCGCTATTAAACGTCACTGGTAAATACATATATATCATAATGCTCTATAAATATAAAGGACTATTTCATATCATGCAAAATGCTTACGTCAGACGTTGACGTCGCTATTAAACGTCACTGGTAAATACATATATATCATAATGCTCTATAAATATAAAGGACTATTTCATATCATGCAAAATGCTTACGTCAGACGTTGACGTCGCTATTAAACGTCACTGGTAAATACATATATATCATAATGCTCTATAAATATAAAGGACTATTTCATATCATGCAAAATGCTTACGTCAGACGTTGACGTCGCTATTAAACGTCACTGGTAAATACATATATATCATAATGCTCTATAAATATAAAGGACTATTTCATATCATGAAGAAAACTAAAGCAGTGACAATAAGTGAGCATTAAACAAGGATAAATGATTTTCAAATAAAGATGTTTGCATAAGTCGAGAAGAACTATTCAAGTTTAAAATAAATGTTAAAGCATTACCTTCCACCGCAAAAAGAGTGTCGTGTATTTTACAAATATGTAATATCCCTACACGTTATTGTCCTACAATACGAATGACTGGACCTTATTCGAAATATAGTTAAAGTTTAAACAATGTCAAAGTAAGGCGGAGCAGTCATGCTTGTTTGAATATCCGCCCAAGTTTGTACTGGAATAGTATCGTGTTACTTTTATTTTCAGTGCTATTTTTAAGCGGGTATAAAAACAGCGTGTGAATAGCTATAACAGTTATTCCTCGGGTACTAGTTGTTGCTGGTGTACGGGAAATCAATATCGGTAGGACGTCACCGAACCCATAATCAATGGTAGTAAATCTTCCCTTACATCCAAGCGTTTGCAGAAAATTGCTTCTTATCAAAAACAGTCGTGGAACCTATGCACGGCGTAAATCCCACATATAATGACCAGTATAAAATGTTAATTGCACTTGCCGTATATTATTATTTTCTAAAGTCGTGAAGTCAACTTTTTGCAAAACCCTCTTGTTGATAGTTTTAGCTGCTCTTGTTCGTGACCTTGCTGCTCAATACATTTATCGCAACATAGTGTGTGTGTGTGTGTGTGTGTGTGTGTGCGTGCGTGCGTGTGTGCGTGCGTGCGTGCGTGCGTGCGTGCGTGCGCGCGCGCGCGCGTGTTAGGTGTAGATTTTTAAAATTCGGATAGCTACATACACCGTATCAGTTTCGGTGGAAATATTCTCCCACTGATTTGTTTGTTTATATTCGTCTGCTGGACCAGTCACGTGGCAGTTACATCAGGCTACCGATACACGCAACGAAATGCTATTGAACCATGCTTCAGTTCTGTCAGCGAAATTAGCCTAGAACTATATAAATATTTAAAATACGGATGTAAATAGACAAATACGCCGAGCATAGGAATACGCCGAGCATAAGTTCCACCACTCTAGCCATCGTCACATTTGTTCTTGGACATTTATACAGTGCTGGCTTCACGACATACCCTGGTTATCACTTACGTAAATACTTACATAAACAAGGTATAATTTGGATTTATTATATAAATAATTATGCTATTCTATAACGGACTGGACTTTAAACCGAGGTCTCGTGTCGGCGCTTTACACCGTGCACGTAAAAGAACCAGATGATACTCTGGAATGGGTCTCTGTCTGTATCATTGCACTATCCTCCACAAATCTAAAATGACTAATCACTTCAGGAGGCGTCGCTCATATGGGCAACCGGTAGCGACGATAAATAAACGTAAAACAAACACACAAGATAACGGAAATCCAATGTGGTTGGAAGGAGCGTTCTAAACTGAATCGGGTATCCATATTTAAATATACTCTATGATTGTATTGATTCAAAAGTATTACATTGGAAATAAACCATTCGATCCATCAGCACAAAACGATGAAGAAGAGAAAGTACATGGTAAACATGATGTTGCTGTACACATTGAATCACCATAGTCTCCGTGCCCGTGTGGTCTAGCACCGCTATCATCCGGGTCGTGAGTTCGCTTGCTGTCAGGGGCATTTATCATAGTCTCCGTAGCCGTGTGGTCTAGCACCGCTATCATCCGTGTCGTGAGTTCGCTTGCTGTCAGGGGCATTCACCATAGTCTCCGTGCCAGTGTGGTCGAGCACCGCTATCATCCGGGTCGTGCGTTCCCTTGCTGTCAGGGACATTAACCATAATCTCCGTGGCCGTGTGGTCTAGCACCGCTATCATCCGTGTCGTGAGTTCGCTTGCTGTCAGGGGCATTTATCATAGTCTCCGTAGCCGTGTGGTCTAGCACCGCTATCATCCGTGTCGTGAGTTCGCTTGCTGTCAGGGGCATTCACCATAGTCTCCCTGACCGTGTGGTCTAGCACCGCTATCATCCCGGCCGTGCGTTCCCTTGCTGTCAGTGGCATTCATCATAGTCTCCGTGGCCGTGTGGTCTAGCACCGCTATCATCCGTGTCGTGCGTTCCCTTGTTGTCAGGGGCATTCATCATAGTCTCCATGACCGTGTGGTCTAGCACCGCTATCATCCGTGTCGTGAGTACCCTTGATGTCAGGGGCATTCACCATAGTCTCCCTGACCGTATGCTCTAGCACCGCTATCATCCGTGTCGTGAGTACCCTTGCTGTCAGGGGCATTCACCATAGTCTCCGTAGCCGTGTGGTCTAGCACCGCTATCATCCCGGCCGTGCGTTCCCTTGCTGTCAGGGGCATTCATTATAGTCTCCGTAGCCGTGTGGTCTAGCACCGCTATCATCCGGGTCGTGAGTTCCCTTGCTGTCAGGGACACTCATCATAGTCTCCGTGGCCGTATGGTCTAGCACCGCTATCACCCGGGTCGTGAGTTCCCTTGCTGTCAGGGACACTCATCATAGTCTCCGTAGCCGTGTGGTCTAGCACCGCTATCATCCGGGTCGTGAGTTCCCTTGCTGTCAGAGACAATCAACATAGTCTCCGTGGCCGTATGGTCTAGCACCGCTATCACCCGGGTCGTGAGTTCCCTTGCTGTCAGGGACACTCATCATAGTCTCCGTAGCCGTGTGGTCTAGCACCGCTATCATCCGTGTCGTGAGTTCCCTTGGGGCATTCACCATAGTCTCCGTGGCCGTGTGGTATAGCACCGCTATCATCCGTGTCGTGAGTTCGCTTGCTGTCAGGGGCATTTATCATAGTCTCCGTAGCCATGTGGTCTAGCACCGCTATCATCCGGGTCGTGAGTTCCCTTGCTGTCAGGGACATTCATCATAGTCTCCGTGGCCGTGTGGTATAGCACCGCTACCATCCGGGACGTGAGTTCCTTTGCTGTCAGGGACATTTATCATAGTATCCGTGACCGTGTGTTCTAGCATCGCTATCATCCGTGTCGTGAATTCGCTTGCTGTCAGGGGCATTTATCATAGTCTCCGTAGCCGTGTGGTCTAGCACCGCTATCATCCGTGTCGTGCGTTCGCTTGCTGTCAGCGGCATTCATCATAGTCTCCGTAGCCGTGTGGTCTAGCACCGCTATCATCCGTGTCGTGTGTTCCCTTGCTGTCAGGGGCATTCATCATAGTCTCCGTAGCCGTGTGGTCTAGCACCGCTATCAGCTATCATCCGTGTCGTGAGTTCCCTTGCTGTCAGGGGCATTCATCATAGTCTCCGTAGCCGTGTGGTATAGCACCGCTATCATCCGGGTCGTGAGTTCCCTTGCTGTCAGGGGCATTCATCATAGTCTCCGTAGCCGTGTGGTCTAGCACCGCTATCATCCGGGTCGTGAGTTCCCTTGCTGTCAGGGGCATTCATCATAGTCTCCGTAGCCGTGTGGTCTAGCACCGCTATCATCCGGGTCGTGAGTTCCCTTGCTGTCAGGGGCATTCATCATAGTCTCCGTGACCGTGTGGTCTAGCACCGCAATCATCCGGGTCGTGAGTTCTCTTGCTGTCAGGGGCATTCATCATAGTCTCCGTAGCCGTGTGGTATAGCACCGCAATCATCCGGGTCGTGAGTTCTCTTGCTGTCAGGGGCATTCATCATAGTCTCCGTAGCCGTGTGGTCTAGCACCGCAATCATCCGGGTCGTGAGTTCTCTTGCTGTCAGGGGCATTCATCATAGTCTCCGTAGCCGTGTGGTCTAGCACCGCAATCATCCGGGTCGTGAGTTCTCTTGCTGTCAGGGGCATTCATCATAGTCTCCGTAGCCGTGTGGTCTAGCACCGCAATCATCCGGGTCGTGAGTTCTCTTGCTGTCAGGGGCATTCAACATAGTCTCCGTGGCCGTGTGGTATAGCACCGCTATCATCCGGGTCGTGAGTTCCTTTGCTGTCAGGGACATTTATCATAGTATACGTGACCGTGTGTTCTAGCATCGCTATCATCCGTGTCGTGAGTTCCCTTGCTGTCAGGGACACTCATCATAGTCTCCGTGGCCGTGTGGTCTAGCACCGCTATCATCCGGGTCGTGAATTCGCTTGCTGTCAGGGGCATTTATCATTGTCTCCGTAGCCGTGTGGTCTAGCACCGCTATCATCCGTGTCGTGCGTTCGCTTGCTGTCTGCGGCATTCATCATAGTCTCCGTAGCCGTGTGGTCTAGCACCGCTATCATCCGGGTCGTGAGTTCCCTTGCTGTCAGGGACATTCATCATAGTCTCCGTGGCCGTGTGGTATAGCACCGCTACCATCCGGGACGTGAGTTCCTTTGCTGTCAGGGACATTTATCATAGTATCCGTGACCGTGTGTTCTAGCATCGCTATCATCCGTGTCGTGAATTCGCTTGCTGTCAGGGGCATTTATCATAGTCTCCGTAGCCGTGTGGTCTAGCACCGCTATCATCCGTGTCGTGCGTTCGCTTGCTGTCAGCGGCATTCATCATAGTCTCCGTAGCCGTGTGGTCTAGCACCGCTATCATCCGTGTCGTGTGTTCCCTTGCTGTCAGGGGCATTCATCATAGTCTCCGTAGCCGTGTGGTCTAGCACCGCTATCACGCTATCATCCGGGTCGTGAGTTCCCTTGCTGTCAGGGGCATTCATCATAGTCTCCGTAGCCGTGTGGTATAGCACCGCTATCATCCGGGTCGTGAGTTCCCTTGCTGTCAGGGGCATTCATCATAGTCTCCGTAGCCGTGTGGTCTAGCACCGCTATCATCCGGGTCGTGAGTTCCCTTGCTGTCAGGGGCATTCATCATAGTCTCCGTAGCCGTGTGGTCTAGCACCGCTATCATCCGGGTCGTGAGTTCCCTTGCTGTCAGGGGCATTCATCATAGTCTCCGTGGCCGTGTGGTCTAGCACCGCTATCATCCGGGTCGTGAGTTCTCTTGCTGTCAGGGGCATTCATCATAGTCTCCGTGGCCGTGTGGTCTAGCACCGCAATCATCCGGGTCGTGAGTTCTCTTGCTGTCAGGGGCATTCATCATAGTCTCCGTGGCCGTGTGGTCTAGCACCGCTATCATCCGGGTCGTGAGTTCCCTTGCTGTCAGGGGCATTCATCATAGTCTCCGTAGCCGTGTGGTCTAGCACCGCTATCATCCGGGTCGTGAGTTCCCTTGCTGTCAGGGGCATTCATCATAGTCTCCGTAGCCGTGTGGTCTAGCACCGCAATCATCCGGGTCGTGAGTTCTCTTGCTGTCAGGGGCATTCATCATAGTCTCCGTAGCCGTGTGGTCTAGCACCGCTATCATCCGGGTCGTGAGTTCCCTTGCTGTCAGGGGCATTCATCATAGTCTCCGTGGCCGTGTGGTATAGCACCGCTATCATCCGGGTCGTGAGTTCCTTTGCTGTCAGGGACATTTATCATAGTCTCCGTGACCGTGTGTTCTAGCATCGCTATCATCCGTGTCGTGAGTTCCCTTGCTGTCAGGGACACTCATCATAGTCTCCGTGGCCGTGTGGTCTAGCACCGCTATCATCCGGGTCGTGAGTTCGCTTGCTGTCAGGGGCATTTATCATAGTCTCCGTAGCCGTGTGGTCTAGCACCGCTATCATCCGTGTCGTGCGTTCGCTTGCTGTCAGGGGCATTCATCATAGTCTCCGTAGCCGTGTGGTCTAGCACCGCTATCATCCGTGTCGTGTGTTCCCTTGCTGTCAGGGGCATTCATCATAGTCTCCGTAGCCGTGTGGTCTAGCACCGCTATCAAACGCTATCATCCGTGTCGTGCGTTCCCTTGCTGTCAGGGGCATTCATCATAGTCTCCGTAGCCGTGTGGTATAGCACCGCTATCATCCGGGTCGTGAGTTCCCTTGCTGTCAGGGGCATTCGCCATGGTATCCGTGGCCGTGTGGTCTAGCACTGCTATCATCCGGGTCGTGAGTTCCCTTGCTGTCAGGGGCATTCATCATAGTCTCCGTGACCGTGTGGTATAGCACCGCTATCATCCGGGTCGTGAGTTCCCTTGCTCTCAGGGGCATTCATCATAGTCTCCGTAGCCGTGTGGTATAGCACCGCAATCATCCGGGTCGTGAGTTCTCTTGCTGTCAGGGGCATTCATCATAGTCTCCGTAGCCGTGTGGTCTAGCACCGCAATCATCCGGGTCGTGAGTTCTCTTGCTGTCAGGGGCATTCATCATAGTCTCCGTAGCCGTGTGGTCTAGCACCGCTATCATCCGGGTCGTGCGTTCCCTTGCTGCCAGTGGCATTCATCATAGTTCCGTAGCCGTGTGGTCTAGCACCGCTATCATCCGGTCGTGGTTGCATCATCGTCGTGAGTTCCCTTGCTGTCAGGGGCATTCATCATAGTCTCCGTGCCCGTGTGGTATAGCACCGCTATCATCCGGGTCGTGAGTTCCCTTGCTGTCAGGGGCATTCATCATAGTCTCCGTGACCGTGTGGTATAGCACCGCTATCATCCGGGTCGTGAGTTCCCTTGCTGTCAGGGCATTCATCATAGTCTCCGTAGCCGTTGGTCTAGCACCGCTATCATCCGGGTCGTGAGTTCCTTGCTGTCAGGGGCATTCATCATAGTCTCCGTAGCCGTGTGGTCTAGCACCGCTATCATCCGGTCGTGAGTTCCCTTGCTGTCAGGGGCATTCATCATAGTCTCCGTAGCCGTGTGGTCTAGCACCGCTATCATCCGGGTCGTGAGTTCCCTTGCTGTCAGGGGCATTCATCATAGTCTCCGTGCCGTGTGGTCTAGCACCGCTATCATCCGGGTCGTGAGTTCTCTTGCTGTCAGGGGCATTCATCATAGTCTCCGTAGCCGTGTGGTCTAGCACCGCAATCATCCGGGTCGTGAGTTCTCTTGCTGTCAGGGGCATTCATCATAGTCTCCGTAGCCGTGTGGTCTAGCACCGCTATCATCCGGGTCGTGCGTTCCCTTGCTGTCAGGGGCATTCATCATAGTCTCCGTAGCCGTGTTGTCTAGCACCGCTATCATCCGGGTCGTGAGTTCCCTTGCTGCCAGGGGCATTCATCATAGTCTCCGTAGCCGTGTGGTCTAGCACCGCTATCATCCGGGTCGTGCGTTCCCTTGCTGCCAGGGGCATTCATCATAGTCTCCGTAGCCGTGTGGTCTAGCACCGCTATCATCCGGGTCGTGAGTTCTCTTGCTGTCAGGGGCATTCGCCATGGTATCCGTGGCCGTGTGGTTTAGCACGGCTATCATCCGGGACGTGAGTTCTCTTGCTGTCAGGGGCATTCGCCATGGTATCCGTGGCCGTGTGGTCTAGCACCGCTATCATCCGGGTCGTGAGTTCTCTTGCTGTCAGG
The DNA here is from genome assembly GCA_014843695.1 of Archivesica marissinica. Lineage (NCBI taxonomy): Eukaryota > Metazoa > Mollusca > Bivalvia > Venerida > Vesicomyidae > Archivesica > Archivesica marissinica. The sequence goes on along the minus strand of CM026386.1, from coordinate 20,432,913 downwards.
GGCATTCGCCATGGTATCCGTGACCGTGTGGTCTATCACCGCTATCATCCGGGTCGTGAGTTGCCTTGCTGTCAGGGGCATTCATCATAGTCTCCGTGACCATGAGGAATAGCACCGCTATCGTCCGGGTCGTGCGATCCCTTGATGTCAGGGACATTTATCATAGTCTCCGTAGCCGTGTGGTCTAGCACCGCAGTCATCCGGGTCGTGAGTTCTCTTGCTGTCAGGGGCATTAATCATAGTCTCCGTAGCCGTGTGGTCTAGCACCGCAATCATCCGGGTCGTGAGTTCTCTTGCTGTCAGGGGCATACATCATAGTCTCCGTAGCCGTGAGGTCTAGCACCGCAATCATCCGGGTCGTGAGTTCTCTTGCTGTCAGGGGCATTCATCATAGTCTCCGTAGCCGTGTGGTCTAGCACCGCAATCATCCGGGTCGTGAGTTCTCTTGCTGTCAGGGGCATTCATCATAGTCTCCGTAGCCGTGTGGTCTAGCACCGCAATCATCCGGGTCGTGAGTTCTCTTGCTGTCAGGGGCATTCATCATAGTCTCCGTAGCCGTGTGGTCTAGCACCGCAATCATCCGGGTCGTGAGTTCTCTTGCTGTCAGGGGCATTCATCATAGTCTCCGTAGCCGTGTGGTCTAGCACCGCTATCATCCGGGTCGTGAGTTCCCTTGCTGTCAGGGGCATTCATCATAGTCTCCGTGGCCGTGTGGTCTAGCACCGCTATCATCCGGGTCGTGAGTTCCCTTGCTGTCAGGGGCATTCATCATAGTCTCCGTAGCCGTGTGGTCTAGCACCGCTATCATCCGTGTCGTGCGTTCGCTTGCTGTCAGGGGCATGCATCATAGTCTCCGTAGCCGTGTGGTCTAGCACCGCTATCATCCGTTTCGTGTGTTCCCTTGCTGTCAGGGGCATTCATCATAGTCTCCGTAACCGTGTGGTCTAGCACCGCTATCAAACACTATCATCCGTGTCGTGCGTTCCTTTGCTGTCAGGGGCATTCATCATAGTCTCCGTAGCCGTGTGGTATAGCACCGCTATCATCCGGGTCGTGAGTTCCCTTGCTGTCAGGGACATTCATCATAGTCTCCGTGGCCGTATGGTATAGCACCGCTATCATCCGGGTCGTGAGGTCCTTTGCTGCCAGGGACATTTATCATAGTCTCCGTGACCGTGTATTCTAGCATCGCTATCATCAGTGTCGTGAGTTCCCTTGCTGTCAGGGACACTCATCATAGTCTCCGTGGCCGTGTGGTCTAGCACCGCTATCATCCGGGTCGTGAGTTCGCTTGCTGTCAGGGGCATTTATCATAGTCTCCGTAGCCGTGTGGTCTAGCACCGCTATCATCCGTGTCGTGCGTTCGCTTGCTGTCAGGGGCATTCATCATAGTCTCCGTAGCCGTGTGGTCTAGCACCGCTATCATCCGTGTCGTGTGTTCCCTTGCTGTCAGGGGCATTCATCATAGTCTCCGTAGCCGTGTGGTCTAGCACCGCTATCAAACGCTATCATCCGTGTCGTGCGTTCCCTTGCTGTCAGGGGCATTCATCATAGTCTCCGTAGCCGTGTGGTATAGCACCGCTATCATCCGGGTCGTGAGTTCCCTTGCTGTCAGGGGCATTCGCCATGGTATCCGTGGCCGTGTGGTCTAGCACTGCTATCATCCGGGTCGTGAGTTTCCTTGCTGTCAGGGGCATTCATCATAGTCTCCGTGACAGTGTGGTATAGCACCGCTATCATCCGGGTCGTGAGTTCCCTTGCTCTCAGTGGCATTCATCATAGTCTCCGTAGCCGTGTGGTATAGCACCGCAATCATCCGGGTCGTGAGGTCTCTTGCTGTCAGGGACATTCATCATAGTCTCCGTAGCCGTGTGGTCTAGCACCGCAATCATCCGGGTCGTGAGTTCTCTTGCTGTCAGGGGCATTCATCATAGTCTCCGTAGCCGTGTGGTCTAGCACCGCAATCATCCGGGTCGTGAGTTCTCTTGCTGTCAGGGGCATTCATCATAGTCTCCGTAGCCGTGTGGTCTAGCACCGCAATCATCCGGGTCGTGAGTTCTCTTGCTGTCAGGGGCATTCATCATAGTCTCCGTAGCCGTGTGGTCTAGCACCGCAATCATCCGGGTCGTGAGTTCTCTTGCTGTCAGGGGCATTCATCATAGTCTCCGTAGCCGTGTGGTCTAGCACCGCAATCATCCGGGTCGTGAGTTCTCTTGCTGTCAGGGGCATTCATCATAGTCTCCGTAGCCGTGTGGTCTAGCACCGCAATCATCCGGGTCGTGAGTTCTCTTGCTGTTAGGGGCATTCATCATAGTCTCCGTAGCCGTGTGGTCTAGCACCGCTATCATCCGGGCCGTGAGCTCCCTTGCTGTCAGGGACATTCATCATAGTCTCCGTGGCCGTGTGGTATAGCACCGCTATCATCCAGGTCGTGAGGTCCTTTGCTGTCAGGGACATTTATCATAGTCTCAGTGACCGTGTATTCTAGCATCGCTATCATCCGTGTCGTGAGTTCCCTTGCTGTCAGGGACACTCATCATAGTCTCCGTGGCCGTGTGGTCTAGCACCGCTATCATCCGGGTCGTGAGTTCGCTTGCTGTGAGGGGCATTTATCATAGTCTCCGTAGCCGTGTGGTCTAGCACCGCTATCATCCGTGTCGTGCGTTCGCTTGCTGTCAGGGGCATTCATCATAGTCTCCATAGCCGTGTGTTCTAGCACCGCTATCATCCGTGTCGTGTGGTCCCTTGCTGTCAGGGGCATTCATCATATTCTCCGTAGCCGTGTGGTCTAGCACCGCTATCAAACGCTATCATCCGTGTCGTGCGTTCCCTTGCTGTCAGGGGCATTCATCATACTGTAAAAAATCGGAACACCTTACATGTTCCTTCCGTACACGTTACGTGTTACTATACGTGTTTTCTCTTCCATAAGGTGTGCAATTTCGATTCTCTACTGATTGTAGGGTGTTTAAGGTGTTTTGGGCTTCTGAGTAAAACGTCACCCGTTTTGCTTTTGCACACCTCCTACTGCTAGTAAAACATGTGGTGTTTTCATAGGTGTGCAGATAGCCACTAAAATAGATAATATAATCTCTAAATATAGAAAGTTGTAAACTATCATATCCCTGGCATAAACTTGCATTATATTATAATTTTGAGATATATATATATAATCTGCTTTAGTAAGAGTTTGAAATACACACGAAATAAAACTTATATATCCTAGGTAAATAAATATTATTTGATTAATCTCTAATCAGATAGTGGAAACTGAAACAGTGTGAAAGGCGCTAAAACTGTTTCTGTTGCAAGAAATTAGAACAAAAAGTTTAAATAATATTAAGCTTAAATACAGTATTTTACCTTGGTAACAGGCCGGTAACAGTATACCCATTATCCATTGAAATACACTATTGTAGTCGATATATTGACTTAACTGCTGAATAAATTCTAGGTTTTTCGAAACATACCCCACCCACTAATTTTTACATTAAAAATTATTTCATATTGTTTGTATGTGGCATCGCTCGTGACAAGGCGTCAACATGGTCAACATAATATTATGTTCCATTCGAATATTGAATATTTACTGATTTATTAAGAAACATTGTTATGCCCCCACCAATTTATTGAGGGGGGCTTTATGTGTTAGCCCTGTCCGTCTATCCATCCAACAATGTTCGCCCTGACAAGTTGTGCGTTCAAGTCTCTCTTTTTTATGCATCTAGGAGTACCCTTGTCCGTTCGTCCCGTCCGTAACAGTGATTTGCAACAGTCCGGTTTTTGCCTCGTTTACTATCAAAGCGGAAGGTGGGGCATAATCCAGTTTATTTCTACACATACACAGCGTTCTAGGAATTCATGAAGACAAAATGTTTTTCTGTAGTATGTGTAGCTTCACTAGTGCAAACTTTGCAAGTTGCAACAGCCACATTATCAGGCTTCATAGAAATGATGCAAACTTCATAGTGAACTGTTGCATAAATGACTGCCAGTATGTAAGTAGGAGTTGGAATGCTTACAAAATGCATGTTTCAAGAACACACAGGGAAGCTGACATTGACGATGCTCATGTACATGATGTAGATCTAAATGGCCACGATGCGGACCTACAGGCAGATCCTGCTGATGTCAATCACGACGGTCAGGCTGATCAGGAAGAACACCGTGACAATGCTTTGGATCAAAAGTATTTTGATGCAAAATTTTTGCTGGCATTAAAGGTTGACCATAATTTATCAGACCGCGGAGTACAGTCTGTTATAGGGAACATGACAGACTTGGTGTCAAATCACTTGATGGCATACAAAACAAAGATTGCGAATGCACTGACATGACAGCTAATGGACATCATGCAGAATTCCTAAATGATATTGCAACTGGTGAGAATAGTTTGGAGCTGTTTTCAAAGCACAAACATTTGAAATTTCTTGAAAAAGAATGTGGACTTGTCCGAAGTGTCCCAGTATTGATGGGCGAAAAACTCTGTGAAATCCGAGGTAATGTTCGGGTGGTAAAGAAGTTTGCGTACATCGTTCCATTTGTGTCCAACTTGACTAAACTTTTGTCTATGCCTGAAGTTTGGCATTGGGTGGTGCGATCACATCGTAGTAGAGACGGTATCATGCGGGACATTTGCGATGGATCTTACATGCGTGAAGTCCGAGCAGAATTAGGTGTGAATGACATATATTTAGAGCTGATACTGTATATGGATGATATAGAAGTAGTAAATCCAATTGGAAGTCACGTGAAGAAGCATAAAGTCACGATGATATACTTCACAATTTCGAATATTCCGCCTGAATTTCGTTCAAAATTTGAATCTATTCAGTTGCTGGCTGTAGTTAAAAGCTTAGACATAAAGAGCTTTGGTCTGAAGAATGTTTTGAAGGACTTCATCGATTCGATGAATCTATTGAAGGGCATTGGAATAGTTGTTACTGTTGACAATAACAATGTGACTGTAAAGGGGTCGTTAGTTATTGCACCAGCCGATACACCGGCAGCGCAGTTTTTAGGAGGTTTCAAAGAGGGTGTTGGATTTGCGACCAAGATTTGTCGAACATGCGATGCTTCGAAAACTGACATTAAAGGAAAGTTCATTGATGGGAATGTTCGTAGAAGAACACATGCAGAACACATAGAAAGACTTGAAGTTATGGAAGAAATGAGTGCAAATGCACGTATGTACTGGAGTAGAAATTGGGGCATCAATTCCAGGAGCCCATTGTTGGATATTGGTGGAGTCGATTTGGCAGATTGTCTTGTACACGATCCGATGCATGTTTTGAGCGAGGGTCTTCTTGGAAAAGAAGTTTGTCTCATGCTGTATGACTTTGTTAAGGTTAGGAAATATTTCAGTTTGACATTTTTGAACCATTCGCTGGCTGGGTTCAGTTTTTCCTACTTGGAAGAAAAGGATAAGCCTCAGATCATTACCATCGAAGAAGTTTCAAATGGGAAATTAAAGCAGACCGCAGCAGCGATGATGTCACTTTGTTGCAGCCTACCACTGGTTATTGGGCCAAAAGTTCCTGAAGATGATGGAAAATGGAAGAATTTTCTCCGGATGATTCAAATATCACTACTAGCAACGAGCCCATACACATCAGAAGACACAGCAGCACATTTGGAGCAATTGGTATATACTCATCATCAAGAATTCAAAATTGAATATCCTAAATCAAATCTGACTCCCAAGTTTCATTTTTTGGTGCACATCCCGAGGCAGTTAAGAAGATTTGGACCTGGAAGGAATCAGTGGGTCATGAGATTTGAAGGCAAACATCTGTTCTTTAAGAATATCAAATGGAAATGCTTCAAAAATATTGCATTGAGCTTGTCTATGAGACATCAACTTTGGATGTGTTGGCGGCAACTAGGTGTGACTGGAAAGCCTAGTGAAAATTTTCTTTACAGCGGTGATGTTGTAACTAAAATGCAGCCTTCGTGTGTTGATCAGGTTGATGCTGAGGTTCACGAGTACCTTGTCGCTCTCAATATGCATTTAAGTCCTTTATACTCGACTACAGAATTTGAAATTAAAGGCCACAGGTACAAAATTGGATGTGTCATTGTGCTGGATTACATAGACAGTCTGCCGACATTTGGTGTTGTCGACCAGTTATTTGTAACTAATCAGGAGAAAGTATTTGTTGTAGATCAGCTGGACATAGAATCTTTCGACTCTCATACATTGTATTACAGAATTACCAGATCAAACACAAAAATCTGTCTGAAATACACTGATTTGAAATTCGTTTGGCCATTGTCCATGCACACTTTCAATGGATATACTGTTGTCTTGGATAAATACTGTTTTTTCTGTGAAGCTATTTAATTTTTATGCGTGTACAGTGGGACCTCATTATATCACGCTTCATTATAACACGATTTTGGATATAACACTATTAAGTTGTGGCTCCCAAATGCATTTGGGAGCTACAACTTAGTAGTGTTATATGTATTTAGCATGGATATAACACGGTTTCACTTATTGACACAGTAGTGTAGCATGGACCCCAACAATAGTGTTATAAAGGGGTTCCACTGTACCAGCAATTTATTTGGCGGGTCATCATTTTAAATTTTATACCCATGTCCGCAACTAAATTTTTATCTGTCATATTCACCATGTCCATGTTACTTTTTTTTGTTTATGATCTACCGTAATTACCCTAAATATTCGGACATCACCGTCTGAGCAAACAGTGTAGACCCAGACCAGTCTGTTCCTGAAGGAGCAGTCTGATCAGGGTCTGCACTGTTTCCATTTTGACAGAATGTTGCTGGTCAGGGCATCCTCATTTGAGCCGCGTTGCGATGAAACCAACAAAGTGGCATATGCGTAAAGCATCGACCCAAATCAGGCTAATCCGGGCCGACACTGTCCGCATTTTTGTGATATTCTACTTCAGGAAACTATACATATATCACCTGTAGGTGGGAAATGACCGATGGGGTCTGACTGCGTGACGCAGGCTGCACAAGGTGGTCGGGATCAACACTTTACGTAGATGCCACATTGTTGGTTCTCGCGACGCGGCTCATTTTCTTCTGGCGCATTTATATCCTCATGTATGCTAACGTATAATATTTGTGTTCAGCAACAGTTTTAGCCTATCAGTATTTTACTTACTTAAGTACACAGAAGTAATTGCCAATTACTATTTACCGGTCGCTGGTGTACAGACAGTAAACATGAGTGCAAATCGATTGTACAAGGTCTGGGATCACATGCGGACAACAAAGAAGTGTGTGGTAGCCAGTTCACTGGATGAACTAATAGTCAAATGTAAGTATGGGTTTGCTTTTTATCGTCCATTCACATTCGCCATTTTCCAACCTACATTACTATATATGTGTACATGTATGTAATTCAGTATCAGTAGATCCAGACGCGTCACAAGGAAAATGGCCCAAATGTGGTCTTGACCTGATCATCTATAATGCATCCTGAACATGATAATGATCTGCAGTGTTCAATAGAAGCATCATGGGGGCTTCCTTGACAAATTGTGACCAGTGTAGTCCCTGATCAGGCTGATGTGCATGCAGGCTGATCTGGGACTATACTGGTTACAAACCGCATATGGGCCATTGATATGAATCAACGAACCAACACTGCAAGCGGCTCGTATATTTGGTTACATCAGTATTGTGTTGCGCATTATCTATATCCAACAGGTACAGTAGTCGGCAATATGTTAAAATTGTGAGATGCGATACCTCGAATGCTGCGATGGCTCGAAATTATCACGAACTCCAGTGGAATCTCAAGCGATCGCGATTTCACTGTATTTGTGAACATGTTTTCTAGTTTTACTTTCAAAGCTTATATATATATAATTTTTGCTGAGCGAATAGTTGTTATCATATGTGTCGGTCGACTGATATTTTGACATTCCTTACTTTTCAGCTTGCGCCAAGCTCGGCATTGCAACAATACGGCTAGTGATGGAAAAGGACGGTACGGATGTTGACGAAGAGGAGGTTTTATTTGAATTCATAACCAAGGACGATGTGCTGATGGCCCTGGAACCAACACAGCACTGGACGGCCATTGAAACAGTCGTCAATTTGTTCACTGAGCCAGCAACAGGTACATTTATTATGCTACCCGAAATTTTCGGAAGAGCATATAGTTGCCGCTTCGTCCGCCGTCAGTGCAAGTTTACGCTAAAGTTTTTCAAATTGCTATATATTTTCATTTAATCCACTGCCCATGCTGCCCAGAAGCCCAAGGTCAAATGACGTTAATGATTTTCAAAATGCAATATCTTGTGATATCTTGATATAAACTTGAAACTTCATATACACATTGATCACCATCTATATGTTTATTTTATATCCTACCCATGCTGCCCAGAAGCCAAAGGTCAAATGACTTACATTAAACGTTTTCCAAATTGCTATGTCTCTGTAACCGCTTGGGGTATCAACTTGAAACTTCATATACACATTGATCACCATATTTTCATTGAATTCCCTACTCGTGCTGCCCAGAAGCCCACGGCAAATGACGTTAAAGATTTTCAAAGAGAATATCTTTGATTGTTTGGGATATCAACTTAAAACTCTACATAAAATATCACATTGTGATTACATGTTGCCATGATAAGTTTATGCAACAAGTATACATTTATAAGTTTATTTATAATCAGGTACAGACGTGGGACCATCACATGATCAGCTATCCACATCTGCTCTCCCCCCAGCTGCAACGTCCGCTATCCCCCCAGCTGCAACATCCACTACATCCGCTACCACATCAAAGTCTGTTCCACCAGCAACAACTTCTGTACCAGTACCTACTACCACGTCGCAATCACTGCCCATCTTCAGCGATTACGTGGTGGCAAATGTGCTGTCCAATGACACTCATCTTGTATGGAATAAGATGATCAACGAGACGGCCTATTATTACATGGCCATGAATCCTGAGATGGGCCGCGACAACAGTTCGAGTGACTACAGGCATGTGGGGCAAGCCATGTACAAAAAGTACCCGTACATCGGACGTTCGGGAACTCAGCCTTGGGTAAGAAAACTCATGTTTAACAGGGTTGACCAAATGTCCGGAGATTTTTTTATTGGCAGATTGTCCAAGATCGTCCGTTCAAATGTCACGCAGGCCTTTTCATTGGCCCCAATATACAGCGCAATTGCATTTTTAATGGCCATATTATGACCTATGTATGTTACCATGATTAAGTCCATTCGTATCAAACCACTACTCGCGTAGAGTAAACAAATTTCTAAGCGCGACATGATTGTTTGGACTGGTTTTTGTCCCGCCTGCTTTAGCAGAAGCGGGACATAGGGATAGCTATTCCGTCGGCGTCGGCGGCGGCGTCAACATTTCATGTTAAGTTTTTGCGTTTAGCTCAGTAACTTGAAAACTATGAGTCCTAGGGCCACCAAACTTGGAATACATCAACACTGTGGGCTACCCACCTCAAACAGAGGAAGACCATGTAGCCTTGACCTAGTTTTCATGGCCCATTGACTTAGTTTTTACATGCATCCAACGTTAAGTTTTTGCGTTTAGCTGTGTTTGGAAAAGGTAATACTCTGGTTAATTTGTTGTAACTTCTGTTTCCCTCAATGGAATGCTTTAATATTTCACAGATGCATTTGTAACAACATCCCGCATAACTCTACAGAAAGCCCATGGTGGCTGCTAACCCCAAAGGTCAAGGTCACGGACTTACAACAAAATGCTCAGTTTTACGTTAAGTTTTTGCGTTTAGCTCAGTTTTTTGAAAACTATGAGTCCTAGTGCCACCAAACATGGAATACATCAACAATGTGGGCTACCCACCTCAAACAGAGGAAGCCCATGCAACCTTGACCTAGTTTCCATGTTCCATTGACTTAGTTTTTACATGCATCCAACATTCAGTTTTTGTGTTTCGCTCAGTTTCTTAGTTTGGCTCAGACCTAGGGCCACCAAACTTGGAATACATCAACAATGTGGGCTACCCACCTCAAAAATAGGATGCCCAATTAACCTTTACCTAGTTTTCATAGTCCATTGACTTAGTTTTACATGCATTTAATGTTAAGTTTTTGCGTTTAGCTCTGTTGACAAAATAAGTGGTTGTATTTTGCTTTGTTGTCACGTCCGCTTGAAAAGTGGATAGCACGATATAGTCAGCACTTTGGCATGCATGCAGACATGCGTCCGTCTGTACGCATGTGAGAATGTCTGTCCGTCCGGATTTGCATTAAAGCTTTTGGGTACCCATTATCTCTGTAACCGTAAGTCTGATCGACTTCAAACTTCATATACTTCTTTATCATCATCCATATTTTCATTCCATACCCAGCCCGTGCGGCCCGCATGCAGAACGTCAAGGTCAAATTGCTTAGAAATTTACATTAACATTTTTTCGTTAAAGTTTTTAAGTACCTAATATCTCTGCAACCTTAACTTGGATGAACATAAAACTTTGTATGCTTGTGCATATTTTCATTCTATACCCAACCCGTGCAGCCCACATGCCCAAGGTCAAGGTCAAATTACTTTGATTTTTTTAGTAACTTGTCCAGTGTACTAGCAAAGCTCGTTCAGTATTATCAAATGCCTCAACATGCGGGCCGCCGCCAATCTAGTTTCTGGTAAACATAAGTCCTAGGGTCACCATACTTGAAATATATCAAGACAATGATGTACATCCAAGCTGAAGGTTGCATAATCAGACATTAACATTTGCGTTTACCAAGTGCATTTAGCTCTATTTCTGTTCAATAACTTCTGAACCTCTTGATGCATTTCAATAACATTTGGCAGCAATGTATGTCTCCACATAATGGAGTGTCACATACATACATACATACATACATACATGGTTTCCTACACCCAAGGTCAAGGTCGCATAATCGGACTTTACCTGACCATTTGCATTTAGCAAATGTTTTTAGCTCCATTTCTGTTCAATAACTTTTGAACCTCTTGATGGATTTCAATAACATTTGACAATAATGTATGTCTAAACATAATAGAGTGTCACATATGTATCCGGGTTCCTACGCTCGATGTCAACGTCACGTAATCGGCCTTAGTTGTTTTGTTGCTATCTAACTCTGTGACCCCTGCTAGCCCCAAGGTCAAAGTCGCGTAGAAAATGCTCGGTATCAAAAACTTAATGCTCAAGTTAATTCATTATAAGTTCTGTTTCCCTTGATGGAATGCTGATGCATTTGTAACATGATCATGCATCATTGTACAGAAACTGTTGCCCCATAGGTCAAGGCCACAGACTTAAAAAATACATACATTTGCGATCAAGCTTCGGCAGGCGGGACATCTCGCTCCGCGGAGCTCTTGTATGTACAATAGTTGTATACAGAGCGCGTTTTGTCGATCGTGATAAATGTTTTACCAAACATGTGTACCGTTAATTACCACTTGGTAAATACTACTAGGTAAGTACATGTCACGGTCACAAAGTTACTTGTGCTTTCAGACCTTGTTTACCACCAACCTCAGCCAAAAAATCCGGAGAGTCCGATGGGACAACAAAAGAAAAAGTGCGTCAGATGACAACAGGCAGCCTCCAGATCCCTCAAAAAAAACGACGACCCCGGTGACTCCAAAACGGTTCAGATTCACGCCGGACTCTGCTGAAGGTGGTCCGGATGACGACAACTATGACGCACATGTTGCCGAAATATCCACCGAGATGGGGAAGCGTGACCCCAATCTGGCCCATGTGAAGACTCTTCTTCAGGCATCACAGCGGCAACGTCGTCTGTGGATTTCCAATCTGCCAGACGGGAATGTGTCCGTTATCATGGACAAGTTCCCATGCTTCAGGAAATCTGCATTTGTAAGTCATTTCAGTGATTTTAAACATATTCTCAAAATTGACATGACCAACACTGAGGACAGAGTTACATGTACCTCGACCAATAGTACATTCTAATTTCGAACTGGAGAATGTTTCAGCCAATCAAAATTTCTGATCATTAAAAATGTTTCGAAAATTCTAAAATCAGTGGTCGTCCTCTTCATGCCGAGACAAATCTTTTATCCACATACCGATAGGCAGGCAGTGATACAAGTTAGTTCATGTACGCCCATATGTACTTGACGTACATTACAAACAAACTTACCGCTCCGGTAAATCCATTCTTCTTTATATTGCACAAATGCATTCCTCCAAATCACTTCAGAATGATGGTATTGTCAATGTTTATTTAATTTTTGTTGCAAAGTCGGCTGGCTTATCTTTGCTGATGTTGACATCTGGTGATGACACAGACTGGGTACACTTTTTGGGGTTATTAATATAGATTAACCCTTTGCATGCTGGAAAACATAATGGCTAAACTATTTCAAATATGGCATTTTTCGGTGCTATTTTCGTCGCTAAAAGAGTTAAACATGTGTACAAGAATAAATGTAGATGGTTTACATTATCACTCGCCATTGCAGTTGATGACTGAACTGAAGCAGCTCCTGAAACTAAAATCGATCAAACCCGTGTTCAGGAGATTCGAGCAACTCTTTGAGGCTGGAGCATCTCTGAGGAAAAACAAGAAGGTACGGATGAAAATGTTACCGTAATTACCCTAAATATTTTTTGTTTATAGTTGTTGGCTGAAGATCAAATCGTTTATCCATCACTTTTTCTTAAAGGGAAAAAGTCAAGGTTCACTGTCATAATTCTTTATAAAGTACTACGAGGCATATGGATTCAAATACTGATGCCATGGTGTCATAATTGATAGCTCCAAATAGGGAATACATATCTTGATCAGAAAAAAATCTTTTGACCAAAACTTCAAAAAGTGCTCATTAATGTGAGGCAATCACTCGATGACATTATTGATTGTCATGTTTAAGACATTGCACATACATATGCGACAACTTTGTTATTGTCAGGCAGATGATGATGACCTCGACACCCTCGCCTATCTGGAGAATGAGACCAGTTACCGGCATGGTAAAGGCCAGAAGACAAAGTCTGTCTTGCAAACAGTTGTAGTGAGTATTGTTCATCCTTGTGAATGTCTCTGTGCATGAACCCTCCTATATGGAGTATGTCCCCCCCCTCCCCAAAATAATGGAAGTGTATAATTGCCGCATCGTGTCTACAAAAACGTAGCCCGTGATTATTATATTTTGTAACATAGACTATCTTGATATATGCAACATCGTCTACATGTATGGAATTTTATATAAGCCAACCAATTATATTTTCTCCTATGCTATCACTGGAATAAAAACGTATTGAATGATCTTTACCGACCATCTAGTTATCCCCGAGCCGATAGGCAAAAGGGGATATAGCGTCAGTCCATGTGTGCGTGTGGGTGGGTGTGTAACACTTTTAATTATTTTCATATCTTCTCAACGGATTCACCGATTTTGATAATACTTACCACAATGTGTATCTGGGGATGATGCTTTGTTTCACGCACGACCCACGTCCGAACACCCAAGGTCAAGGTCACTCACGACTTGTGTTCACCTACTTTGTAAGGCAAAATGTAAAAGTTTTTTATATTTTTTTATTATCAAGGCTGAACAATGCCTTTTCTTGTTATATATGTTTCGATATACTCTGAATGTTGTATTCCAGTGTCTGAGTATGCCTTTAATAAATGCTATTGCTACTTTTCAGATTGGAGAAACTTCAAACGTTGAAAAGGCCTTGTCATCAACAAAAGGAGCCCCGCCCAGCCTGGCTGTTGTGAAAAATGAGAAAGAGGTGGTCAATTTTGCCATCCTTGCGGATGGAGTTTCCATCGTGTTACATACACACTGTGTGCCAGAAGCCGTCTCACAATTAATGGCGTTTTATTATACCATGGACCTGGATTACCCACGGTGCTTCGCCCAATTGCTGGGGTTTATACAGCAAGTTGCACTCCAGCAACCATTTCAGGCGCAGAAGACGGCTGGATTTCTGCAGCTCTTAAAAAAATAAAGATTGAGTAAAAGTATTTACACTACCAATAATTTCAAAATGTAAACGCCCATCCAACCTACTGCGTTTATACTTCAATAAATGACGTTGCGTGACATTGTTGGTTGGTTAAAGTTTGACTAACGTTCTTATTCTTCAAGACGTCATTAACATCACACGTTTGACCGGCAATGTCGCTGTTCCAAGAATTACGAGAACATGACGTAAAGCAATACGAAACTTGATTTATACTAAAATTTTGAAACTATCGAGAAATGAAGTGTAAATATAAGTAATAAAACCCCTGGCTATTGCGTTTACTGCGGTATTAATTACATTTGGTCTGCAGTAAATGCAATAGCCCGGGGTTTTATTCCTATAATGATCAGGGTCTGCACTGTTTGCCATTTTCTTTACGCTAATCAATTTGTATTGTTGTCTTTGTAATTCCGTTGACCATGGGCAACACAGGTACTGACGTGGCATTCCTGTGAGTGAATGTGTCTGTCCCACG
>CM026386.1:20347665-20407828 GCA_014843695.1 Archivesica marissinica | reverse complement strand
GTAGTCTCCGTAGCCGTGTGGTATAGCACCGCTATCATCCGGGTCGTGAGTTCCCTTGCTGTCAGGGGCATTCGCCATGGTATCCGTGGCCGTGTGGTCTAGCACTGCTATCATCCGGGTCGTGAGTTCCCTTGCTGTCAGGGGCATTCATCATAGTCTCCGTGACAGTGTGGTATAGCACCGCTATCATCCGGGTCGTGAGTTCCCTTGCTCTCAGTGGCATTCAACATAGTCTCCGTAGCCGTGTGGTATAGCACCGCAATCATCCGGGTCGTGAGTTCTCTTGCTGTCAGGGGCATTCATCATAGTCTCCGTAGACGTGTGGTATAGCACCGCAATCATCCGGGTCGTGAGTTCTCTTGCTGTCAGGGGCATTCATCATAGTCTCCGTGCCCGTGTGGTATAGCACCGCTATCATCCGGGTCGTGAGTTCCCTTGCTCTCAGTGGCATTCATCATAGTCTCCGTAGCCGTATGCTCGCTCTAGCACCGCTATCATCCGGGTCGTGAGTTCGCTTGCTGTAAGGGGCATTCACCATAGTCTCCGTAGCCGTGTGGTCTAGCACCGCTATCATCCGGGTCGTGAGTTCCCTTGCTGCCAGGGGCATTCATCATAGTCTCCGTAGCCGTGTGGTCTAGCACCGCTATCATCCGGGTCGTGAGTTCCCTTGCTGTCAGGGGCATTCATCATAGTCTCCGTAGCCGTGTGGTCTAGCACCGCTATCATCCGGGTCGTGAGTTCCCTTGCTGTCAGGGGCATTCATCATAGTCTCCGTAGCCGTGTGGTCTAGCACCGCTATCATCCGGGTCGTGAGTTCCCTTGGGGCATTCATCATAGTCTCCGTGGCCGTGTGGTATAGCACCGCTATCATCCGGGTCGTGAGGTCCTTTGCTGTCAGGGACATTTATCATAGTCTCCGTGACCGTGTATTCTAGCATCGCTATCATCCGTGTCGTGAGTTCCCTTGCTGTCAGGGACACTCATCATAGTCTCCGTGGCCGTGTGGTCTAGCACCGCTATCATCCGGGTCGTGAGTTCCCTTGCTGTCAGGGGCATTTATCATAGTCTCCGTAGCCGTGTGGTCTAGCACCGCTATCATCCGTGTCGTGCGTTCGCTTGCTGTCAGGGGCATTCATCATAGTCTCCGTAGCCGTGTGGTCTAGCACCGCTATCATCCGTGTCGTGTGTTCCCTTGCTGTCAGGGGCATTCATCATAGTCTCCGTAGCCGTGTGGTCTAGCACCGCTATCAAACGCTATCATCCGTGTCGTGCGTTCCCTTGCTGTCAGGGGCATTCATCATAGTCTCCGTAGCCGTGTGGTATAGCACCGCTATCATCCGGGTCGTGAGTTCCCTTGCTGTCAGGGGCATTCGCCATGGTATCCGTGGCCGTGTGGTCTAGCACTGCTATCATCCGGGTCGTGAGTTCCCTTGCTGTCAGGGGCATTCATCATAGTCTCCGTGACAGTGTGGTATAGCACCGCTATCATCCGGGTCGTGAGTTCCCTTGCTCTCAGTGGCATTCATCATAGTCTCCGTAGCCGTGTGGTATAGCACCGCAATCATCCGGGTCGTGAGTTCTCTTGCTGTCAGGGGCATTCATCATAGTCTCCGTAGCCGTGTGGTATAGCACCGCAATCATCCGGGTCGTGAGTTCCCTTGCTGTCAGGGGCATTCATCATAGTCTCCGTGACCGTGTGGTATAGCACCGCTATCATCCGGGTCGTGAGTTCCCTTGCTCTCAGTGGCATTCATCATAGTCTCCGTAGCCGTATGCTCGCTCTAGCACCGCTATCATCCGGGTCGTGAGTTCGCTTGCTGTAAGGGCATTCACCATAGTCTCCGTAGCCGTGTGGTCTAGCACCGCTATCATCCGGGTCGTGAGTTCCCTTGCTGCCAGGGGCATTCATCATAGTCTCCGTAGCCGTGTGGTCTAGCACCGCTATCATCCGGGTCGTGAGTTCCCTTGCTGTCAGGGGCATTCGCCATGGTATCCGTGGCCGTGTGGTCTAGCACCGCTATCATCCGGGTCGTGAGTTCTCTTGCTGTCAGGGGCATTCGCCATGGTATCCGTGACCGTGTGGTCTAGCACCGCTATCATCCGGGTCGTGAGTTCCCTTGCTGTCAGGGGCATTCATCATAGTCTCCGTGGCCGTGTGGTATAGCACCGCTATCATCCGGGTCGTGAGGTCGTGAGGTCCTTTGCTGTCAGGGACATTTATCATAGTCTCCGTGACCGTGTATTCTAGCATCGCTATCATCCGTGTCGTGAGTTCCCTTGCTGTCAGGGACACTCATCATAGTCTCCGTGGCCGTGTGGTCTAGCACCGCTATCATCCGGGTCGTGAGTTCCCTTGCTGTCAGGGGCATTTATCATAGTCTCCGTAGCCGTGTGGTCTAGCACCGCTATCATCCGTGTCGTGCGTTCGCTTGCTGTCAGGGGCATTCATCATAGTCTCCGTAGCCGTGTGGTCTAGCACCGCTATCATCCGTGTCGTGCGTTCCCTTGCTGTCAGGGGCATTCATCATAGTCTCCGTAGCCGTGTGGTATAGCACCGCTATCATCCGGGTCGTGAGTTCCCTTGCTGTCAGGGGCATTCGCCATGGTATCCGTGGCCGTGTGGTCTAGCACTGCTATCATCCGGGTCGTGAGTTCCCTTGCTGTCAGGGGCATTCATCATAGTCTCCGTGACAGTGTGGTATAGCACCGCTATCATCCGGGTCGTGAGTTCCCTTGCTCTCAGTGGCATTCATCATAGTCTCCGTAGCCGTGTGGTATAGCACCGCAATCATCCGGGTCGTGAGTTCTCTTGCTGTCAGGGGCATTCATCATAGTCTCCGTGCCCGTGTGGTCTAGCACCGCTATCATCCGGGTCGTGAGTTCCCTTGCTGTCAGGGGCATTTATCATAGTCTCCGTAGCCGTGTGGTCTAGCACCGCTATCATCCGTGTCGTGCGTTCGCTTGCTGTCAGGGGCATTCATCATAGTCTCCGTAGCCGTGTGGTCTAGCACCGCTATCATCCGTGTCGTGTGTTCCCTTGCTGTCAGGGGCATTCATCATAGTCTCCGTAGCCGTGTGGTCTAGCACCGCTATCAAACGCTATCATCCGTGTCGTGCGTTCCCTTGCTGTCAGGGGCATTCATCATAGTCTCCGTAGCCGTGTGGTATAGCACCGCTATCATCCGGGTCGTGAGTTCCCTTGCTGTCAGGGGCATTCGCCATGGTATCCGTGGCCGTGTGGTCTAGCACTGCTATCATCCGGGTCGTGAGTTTCCTTGCTGTCAGGGGCATTCATCATAGTCTCCGTGACAGTGTGGTATAGCACCGCTATCATCCGGGTCGTGAGTTCCCTTGCTCTCAGTGGCATTCATCATAGTCTCCGTAGCCGTGTGGTATAGCACCGCAATCATCCGGGTCGTGAGTTCTCTTGCTGTCAGGGGCATTCATCATAGTCTCCGTAGCCGTGCGGTCTAGCACCGCAATCATCCGGGTCGTGAGTTCTCTTGCTGTCAGGGGCATTCCTCATAGTCTCCGTGCCCGTGTGGTATAGCACCGCTATCATCCGGGTCGTGAGTTCCCTTGCTGTCAGGGGCATTCATCATAGTCACCGTGACCGTGTGGTATAGCACCGCTATCATCCGGGTCGTGAGTTCCCTTGCTCTCAGTGGCATTCATCATAGTCTCCGTAGCCGTATGCTCGCTCTAGCACCGCTATCATCCGGGTCGTGAATTCGCTTGCTGTAAGGGGCATTCACCATAGTCTCCGTAGCCGTGTGGTCTAGCACCGCTATCATCCGGGTCGTGAGTTCCCTTGCTGCCAGGGGCATTCATCATAGTCTCCGTAGCCGTGTGGTCTAGCACCGCTATCATCCGGGTCGTGAGTTCCCTTGCTGTCAGGGGCATTCGCCATGGTATCCGTGGCCGAGTGGTCTAGCACCGCTATCATCCGGGTCGTGAGTTCTCTTGCTGTCAGGGGCATTCGCCATGGTAGCCGTGACCGTGTGGTCTAGCACCGCTATCATCCGGGTCGTGAGTTCCCTTGCTGTCAGGGGCATTCATCATAGTCTCCGTGGCCGTGTGGTATAGCACCGCTATCATCCGGGTCGTGAGGTCCTTTGCTGTCAGGGACATTTATCATAGTCTCCGTGACCGTGTATTCTAGCATCGCTATCATCCGTGTCGTGAGTTCCCTTGCTGTCAGGGACACTCATCATAGTCTCCGTGGCCGTGTGGTCTAGCACTGCTATCATCCGGGTCGTGAGTTCCCTTGCTGTCAGGGGCATTTATCATAGTCTCCGTAGCCGTGTGGTCTAGCACCGCTATCATCCGTGTCGTGCGTT
This sequence comes from Archivesica marissinica, assembly GCA_014843695.1. Classification (NCBI taxonomy): domain Eukaryota; kingdom Metazoa; phylum Mollusca; class Bivalvia; order Venerida; family Vesicomyidae; genus Archivesica; species Archivesica marissinica. The sequence continues at coordinate 20,403,488 of CM026386.1, read as the reverse complement.
CGCTTGCTGTCAGGGGCATTCATCATAGTCTCCGTAGCCGTGTGGTCTAGCACCGCTATCATCCGTGTCGTGTGTTCCCTTGCTGTCAGGGGCATTCATCATAGTCTCCGTAGCCGTGTGGTCTAGCACCGCTATCAAACGCTATCATCCGTGTCGTGCGTTCCCTTGCTGTCAGGGGCATTCATCATAGTCTCCGTAGCCGTGTGGTATAGCACCGCTATCATCCGGGTCGTGAGTTCCCTTGCTGTCAGGGGCATTCGCCATGGTATCCATGGCCGTGTGGTCTAGCACTGCTATCATCCGGGTCGTGAGTTCCCTTGCTCTCAGTGGCATTCATCATAGTCTCCGTAGCCGTGTGGTATAGCACCGCAATCATCCGGGTCGTGAGTTCTCTTGCTGTCAGGGGCATTCATCATAGTCTCCGTAGCCGTGTGGTCTAGCACCGCAATCATCCGGGTCGTGAGTTCTCTTGCTGTCAGGGGCATTCATCATAGTCTCCGTGCCCGTGTGGTATAGCACCGCTATCATCCGGGTCGTGAGTTCCCTTGCTGTCAGGGGCATTCATCATAGTCTCCGTGACCGTGTGGTATAGCACCGCTATCATCCGGGTCGTGAGTTCCCTTGCTCTCAGTGGCATTCATCATAATCTCCGTAGCCGTATGCTCGCTCTAGCACCGCTATCATCCGGGTCGGGAGTTCGCTTGCTGTAAGGGGCATTCACCATAGTCTCCGTAGCCGTGTGGTCTAGCACCGCTATCATCCGGGTCGTGAGTTCCCTTGCTGCAGGGGCATTCTCATAGTCTCCGTAGCCGTGTGGTCTAGCACCGCTATCATCCGGGTCGTGAGTTCCCTTGCTGTCAGGGGCATTCGCCATGGTATCCGTGGCCGTGTGGTCTAGCACCGCTATCATCCGGGTCGTGAGTTCTCTTGCTGTCAGGGGCATTCGCCATGGTGTCCGTGACCGTGTGGTCTAGCACCGCAATCATCCGGGTCGTGAGTTCTCTTGCTGTCAGGGGCATTCATCATAGTCTCCGTAGCCGTGTGGTCTAGCACCGCAATCATCTGGGTCGTGAGTTCTCTTGCTGTCAGGGGCATTCATCATAGTCTCCGTAGCCGTGTGGTCTAGCACCGCAATCATCCGGGTCGTGAGTTCTCTTGCTGTCAGGGGCATTCATCGTAGTCTCCGTAGCCGTGTGGTCTAGCACCGCAATCATCCGGGTCGTGAGTTCTCTTGCTGTCAGGGGCATTCATCATAGTCTCCGTGCCCGTGTGGTATAGCACCGCTATCATCATGGTCGTGAGTTCCATTGCTGTAAGGGGCATTCACCATAGTCTCCGTGGCCGTGTGGTCTAGCACCGCTATCATCCGGGTCGTGAGTTCCCTTGCTCTCAGTGGCATTCATCATAGTCTCCGTGGCCGTATGCTCTAGCACCGCTATCATCCGGGTCGTAAGTTCCCTTGCTGTCAGGGGCATTCACCATAGTATCCGTGGTCGTGTGGTCTAGCACCGCTATCATCCGGGTCGTAAGTTCCCTTGCTGTCAGGGGCATTCATCATAGTCTCCGTGGCCGTATGCTCTAGCACCGCTATCATCCGGGTCGTGAGTTCCCTTGCTGTCAGGGGCATTCACCATAGTCTCCGTAGCCGTGTGGTCGAGCACCGCTATCATCCGTGTCGTGCGTTCCCTTGCTATCAGGGGCATTCATCATAGTCTCCGTAGCCGTGTGGTATAGCACCGCTATCATCCGTGTCGTGAGTTCCCTTGCTATCAGGGGCATTCATCATAGTCTCCGTAGCCGTGTGGTCTAGCACCGCTATCATCCGTGTCGTGAGTTCCCTTGGGGCATTCACCATAGTCTCCGTGGCCGTGTGGTATAGCACCGCTATCATCCGGGTCGTGAGTTCCCTGGGGCATTCATCATAGTCTCCGTGGCCGTGTGGTATAGCACCGCTATCATCCGGGTCGTGAGTTCCCTTGCTGTCAGGGGCATTCATCATAGTCTCCGTGGCCGTGTGGTCTAGCACCGCTATCATCCGTGTCGTGAGTTCCCTTGCTGTCAGGGGCATTTATCATAGTCTCCGTAGCCGTGTGGTCTAGCACCGCTATCATCCGGGTCGTGCGTTCGCTTGCTGTCAGGGGCATTATCATAGTCTCCGTAGCCGTGTGGTCTAGCACCGCTATCATCCGGGTCGTGAGTTCGCTTGCTGTCAGGGGCATTCACCATAGTCTCCGTAGCCGTGTGGTCTAGCACCGCTATCATCCGGGTCGTGAGTTCCCTTGCTGTCAGGGGCATTCGTCATAGTCTCCGTAGCCGTGTGGTCTAGCACCGCTATCATCCGGGTCGTGAGTTCTCTTGCTGTCAGGGGCATTCATCATAGTCTCCGTAGCCGTGTGGTCTAGCACCGCAATCATCCGGGTCGTGAGTTCTCTTGCTGTCAGGGGCATTCATCGTAGTCTCCGTAGCCGTGTGGTCTAGCACCGCAATCATCCGGGTCGTGAGTTCTCTTGCTGTCAGGGGCATTCATCATAGTCTCCGTGCCCGTGTGGTATAGCACCGCTATCATCATGGTCGTGAGTTCCATTGCTGTAAGGGGCATTCACCATAGTCTCCGTGGCCGTATGCTCTAGCACCGCTATCACCCGGGTCGTAAGTTCCCTTGCTGTCAGGGGCATTCACCATAGTATCCGTGGTCGTGTGGTCTAGCACCGCTATCATCCGGGTCGTAAGTTCCCTTGCTGTCAGGGGCATTCACCATAATCTCCGTGGCCGTATGCTCTAGCACAGCTATCATCCGGGTCGTGAGTTCCCTTGCTGTCAGGGGCATTCACCATAGTCTCCGTAGCCGTGTGGTCGAGCACCGCTGTCATCCGTGTCGTGCGTTCCCTTGCTATCAGGGGCATTCATCATAGTCTCCGTAGCCGTGTGGTATAGCACCGCTATCATCCGTGTCGTGCGTTCCCTTGCTATCAGGGGCATTCATCATAGTCTCCGTAGCCGTGTGGTCTAGCACCGCTATCATCCGTGTCGTGAGTTCCCTTGGGGCATTCACGATAGTCTCCGTGGCCGTGTGGTATAGCACCGCTATCATCCGGGTCGTGAGGTCCTTTGCTGTCAGGGACATTTATCATAGTCTCCGTGACCGTGTATTCTAGCATCGCTATCATCCGTGTCGTGAGTTCCCTTGCTGTCAGGGGCATTCCTCATAGTCTCCGTGCCCGTGTGGTATAACACCGCTATCATCCGGGTCGTGAGTTCCCTTGCTGTCAGGGGCATTCATCATAGTCACCGTGACCGTGTGGTATAGCACCGCTATCATCCGGGTCGTGAGTTCCCTTGCTCTCAGTGGCATTCATCAAAGTATCCGTGGCCGTATGCTCTAGCACCGCTATCATCCGTGTCGTGAGTTCCCTTGCTGTCAGGGGCATTCACCATAGTCTCCGTGACCGTGTGGTCTAGCACCGCTATCATCCGTATCGTGAGTTCCCTTGCTGTCAGGGGCATTTATCATAGTCTCCGTAGCCGTGTGGTCTAGCACCGCTATCATCCGGATCGTGAGTTCGCTTGCTGTCAGGGGCATTTATCATAGTCTCCGTAGCCGTGTGGTTTAGCACCGCTATCATCCGGGTCGTGAGTTCGCTTGCTGTCAGGGGCATTTATCATAGTCTCCGTAGCCGTGTGGTCTAGCACCGCTATCATCCGTGTCGTGCGTTCCCTTGCTGTCAGGGGCATTCATCATAGTCTCCGTAGCCGTGTGGTCTAGCACCGCTATCATCCGGGTCGTGAGTTCCCTTGGGGAATTCACCATAGTCTCCGTGGCCGTGTGGTATAGCACCGCTATCATCCGGGTCGTGAGTTCCCTTGCTCTCAGTGGCATTCATCATAGTCTCCGTGGCCGTATGCTCTAGCACCGCTATCATCCGGGTCGCGAGTTCGCTTGCTGTCAGGGAAATTCATCATAGTCTCCATGCCCGTGTGGTATAGCACCGCTATCATCCGGGTCGTGAGTTCCCTTGCTGTCAGGGGCATTCATCATAGTCTCCGTGCCCGTGTGGTATAGCACCGCTATCATCCGGGTCGTGAGTTCCCTTGCTGTCAGGGGCATTCATCATAGTCTCCGTGCCCGTGTGGTATAGCACCGCTATCATCCGGGTCGTGAGTTCGCTTGCTGTCTGGGACATTCATCATAGTCTCCATGGCCGTGTGGTATAGCACCGCTATCATCCGGGTCGTGAGTTCCCTTGCTCTCAGTGGCATTCATCATAGTCTCCGTGGCCGTATGCTCTAGCACCGCTATCATCCGGGTCGTGAGTTCGCTTGCTGTCAGGGACAAGCTTTTATGATTATATCTGAAAAGGGTTGTTAATTTAATAATATTTTATTGCAACTTTTCCCATAATGACGAATTTGAAGTTCTGAGCGCAGAACGTATGTCTTAAAGTACTGTAAGAGCTACATTAGTTAATGTGTTGTTCAGTCATGTATGCGATCACATGACTGAGTGGTCAAACAGGTTTTTGGCGCTAACACGCCACGAGGAAATCGTTTAGTAGAATCAGTTCTAGTTCTGACTGTGATACACACGGACGTTTATTTAAATTTCGCTATTCAAATTCTCATATGTACAAAGATATATTGAAAAGTAATATTAACATTTATTTAATGCAAGCAACACAAGCTCTCAACGAGGTTGAGCGACGAAAAAAGTAAAGTAATGGTTGAATAATACTATGTAATGGTTAAATAATACTATATGTATGCAAGATGGGTGGAATGTGGTGGACCAGGTGCAGTTTTTTAGTATTATTTTTCATAACTACAGTGGGTGAAGTTTTCTCTCTGGTTTTTACCCTGGCTTGGTACATCACATGTCGCATAGTTATATAGCGTTTAGAAAGATACAGTATACTATATGCAAAGCATTTTGGAAAGTATGTTATTATGTATATTTACTAGTATGTATAGTTATAACAGGGTCGTACCCAGGGGGCCGTAGGGGGCCTCGCCCCCCCAAACCAAACTTGCACCGGTAAAGATTGAACTTCAACAACCTTGGACTAAATTTAACATAAAAAGTTTTGAATAATGCTATATAGGTCCCATTGTAATAACCTGTTGAAGTTTTCTCATCCTTTGAGAGGTGTAAAAATCATGCTAAACCCTATTGTAAAAGACTCTTTGAAAATTTGTCACCTTTCAGAGGTGTATAATAATCAAACACAGCCCCTATTGGCCTTGTTTCTCATCTTTACATGTGTGCTTCAGAACTTTTTCACATGCGTGAAAGGTGTGTTTATGCCGATTGTGCATCATTCACACCTTTCCTTTAGAACTGTTCTCACCTCTGGAAGGTATTTTCACACTCACCCTGTGGAGTAACACCTTGTGATTGGACAATTACTTTGCATGAATCATTCTGGTGGATTATCAGTTTTCACACCTTGTGAGTGAGAAGGCCCTATAAATATGAGAGTCAATCTCAGTTCAAGTAATCCAGGGATCGCGGGTTCAATCCCCCGTCTGACCCTAATAAAATTAACAGTCTTTCAGATGGGACGTTAAACCGAGCTCTCGTGTCAGTGCTTTACACCGTGTACGTAAACGAACCAGAAGAGATTCTGGAATAGGTCTCTGTCTGTATCATGCACTATCCTCCAAAATCTAAAATGACTAATCTCTTCAGGAGGCGTCGCTCATATGGGCAACCGGTAGCGACGATAAATAAACGTAAAACACACACAAAGTTCAAGTCATATGGTTTGCCGGCGGCGAGGATAAATAAACTGAATCATCATCATCAGTTGCAGTCACACTAGTGTGCAAAACCCCAATTTGCACGAAATGTTTATTATTGTTATATATAAATGCATAAAAATACATTAAACTGTTTCTATATATGGCCAAATGTTTACCATGTAATATATATATATTTGTTTTATGCATAATCGTCTGCTATTATTTTCGCGCCTAAATTTATCAATCTCGCTTCGCGCGGGAAATGACTTAAGATGTTAGGCCTAATCTCAGTTTATCAAGGCCGTGGTTGCAGGTGTCCAGTTATGTAATACAAAGGCACCGAACTGGTTTGATGGTGTAATATTAGATAACAGGCCGTGGTTGCAGGTGTCCAGTTATGTAATATAAAGGCACCGAACTGGTTTGATGGTGTAATATTAGATAACATAACAGATGTTTAGGAATAACAGATGTTTTAGGAATTGTTATATCATATATACACTGATTCAATCATGTATATAAGAAATGGATTTTATTAACATAAATCAGACACACTAGAGCCTAACTCCAGGAGCGAGAAAGGTCGTGATCTCAATCTAGTATATAGAACATATAAACTGTATTTATGATACTTAGATATTATGGACATTATAAGAAATATAACTTATAAAGATTTGTCGAATAATTAAATTGTTCAGCCATAGAAGAAACAGAGAGTTTCGGCGAACCATACCAGGTGATTAAAAGTTAATCTAATCAGAAACAGTGATTAGATTATAGTGATATTGAGTAATGACGGATTAGAAAGATTGGATGTTAAATATACTGTGTAAGCGCATAGTCGGCTCACACAAATGGATTGTTAAATAAGCTTTTAATGATACGATGTATATATATATAGATCACTGATTATATATATATGGATATTTCTGATGCCAATTTAAACAAGATATTATATAGAAGAAATGTAATACTGTGTTGAGTTATCATTAATACATATAATAACGAAGAAACCCCCTAGACAACTCCAGCGAGTCTACAATAGGATAGACCCTGGTAAGAGCCGTAGCAACCGAGACATATTATTACGAGAAGAAAAAGGAGAGTTTGCGACACTAGCCACCACCATGGCTCTGCGACAGTCTTCCATGTTCAAGTTTATGCAATGGCCTTCTACCAGACCTTCTACCAATCAGTTTCCTGATTACTCTCAGGAGTTCTCATCTGTCAGGTGTGACCCTGTTCCTACAGTTGAGACAAGTGAACCTAAAGACTGTGACATTGCTACTTATGCTTCATATAATGAAAGGCGCACAATGACTAGTGAAAAGAGGTTCAAGATGCTGACTAACCACTACATCCCACCATCTAACTTCCAGTTTCCAGGCAGACCAGACAAGCGTGGTTCCCAGAGACGTTTCCAGTCAAGCTGGTTGCAGAGGTATAGCTGGTTGGAGTATAGTGTGCAAGCTGATGGAGGTTTCTGCTTACCTTGTATACTGTTTGGTGTTGGTCGTGAGGGTATAGACCTGGGTGTGCTTGTGGGCAGAACACTCACTAACTTCAAAAAAGCTCTAGAGGAGCTGAAGGCACATGACACCAAGTTTAACTGGTCATGTCTAGTAATGTGTACACCTACGCTGTTTTAGCTCGGCCAGCCAATCTCGGCACCCCCTCAGAAAATCCTGGGTACACCCCTGGTTATAAGTACACGAATAAACTAGTGGCGTCTGTCTATCGCACGTCATTGCCCATCGCAAAAATGTGTTGTTTTGTGCGTAAAGGAGTTAAAGACTACAATCTACAAATCACAATAACATTACTGTCACATTAATAACATACATAAATCCTGATAATATCCATATACATGACATTTTCAAAGTGCAAAAGGATTATGCTACAAGTTTTTTGAAAACATTAGCAACAGCCCTTTCCAACAGAACATTGGTTTAAACATATTTATTCATCATAATATACACACTATTCATATACATAATTTACACAAATATATTTACAATGACTAGTGGATTGAATTGAAAGCTATAATAGCTTAATGAAATTCTCTCCACCGCATAAAACACTGGTGCAAGAAGATATGGCGATTAATCTAGTAAGCATGATTCAAGATATATTACGGCTGTGTATGTTAAATTTAATTTAATAAAAAAGGAGAAAAGAGATAAACAAAACCTATTCAATACATTTAAATAGGTATGACAAAGAAAGGTAATACTGTTGGTGATGTAACTAACGAGCCAGAGTGAATATGAATGACATGAAATGTGCTATATATTTTTAAATAAGAAGAAACAAGGACAGAGCTATTACACATAAGAAGCACGATTTGGAAAATGATGGAATGTGGTGAATTGATGAAACTTTATAACAATTTATATTTTAATTAAAAGAAATACCACAGCAAAATTGTTTTTATACGAATGACTCTATGCGTTAACAGAACTGCTACCTGTTTGTTACTAGTAATGCTACTACTACTACGACGACTACTACTACGACGACTACGACTACTATGACTACGACCAACAACAACACAAACATTACAAAATATGAAGGTAATGGAATATGAACAAACACTGTATATGCATTTATGCGGGTATGACTTACTAAATACTGTAGCAAGAGACAACTCTAACAAAGTCGTTACTTGTCTTTCTTACTAAATTTATTGTTGGACCACAAGTACAGCCTATAAAGAAACGAAAATGCGTTACCAATATTCCCCATAATAAATGCAATATCTATGTCAATTGATTACACTTATGTTTTATGTGTTTTGCGTTTATTTATCGTCGCTACCGGTTGCCCATATGAGCGACGCCTCCTGAAGTGATTAGTTATTTTAGATTTTTGGAGGATAGTGCAATGATACAGACAGAGATCTGGTTCTTATACGTGCACGCGGTAACGCACCGACACGAGACCTCGGTTTAAAGTCCCATCTGAAAGACTGTTAATTTGATTAGGGTGGGACGGGGGATCGAACCTGCGACCCCTGATTTGTAAAGAATCACACGATGAATGTTATAGTATTTATATTTTTTGGTGACGTTCATACTGTAACGTATTAGTGAAGGAGGAAGTAGCCGGGTTCAACACATTTAATTTATTCATACCTGGTTCAACACATTTAATTTATTCATATTGCATCAGTATTAGATCGCCTGTAACACGTGACATGACTTAGCTTGCCTGGGTGCGTAAAAGGTCCACACAAAGGGATTTACACTATTACAAGTGTATTTAAACTATTTCTATTTCTTTTATGCTTTCGAATGAATGACAAAGAAATGTGTGTTTTACGTTTATTTATCGTCGCTACCGGTTGCCCATATGAGCGACGCCTCCTGAAGAGATTAGTCATTTTAGATTTTTGGAGGATAGTGCAATGATACAGACAGTGACCCATTCCAGAGTCTCCTCTTGTTCTTTTACGTGCACAGTGTAAATGAAGAAGAACGATTATCGGTTTTTAATAAAAATGTGTATTATATTATATTATATATAAGGGCATACATCATATAGCGAAAACAGAAAGAAACATGTTATATACAATGAACATAATGAACTATGAAATAGCAGTTATATATGAATATTTCAAAATTAAAAACAAATACTCGTTATTTAAAAGAATAAATAACATATTTAATACTCGTTTATAGAAATCGATATATGCGTACATGTACATTACTAACTAAATCCTAGTAGTAGTTCATATCATGTATGTATTTATCATCGATAATCATGTAATATTCAGGTAAATATTTGTACATAAATATAAAAAAAGTTTAAATAAATAAATTGTATTATATAACTACAGTCTACACCCGCTATGTCAAAATCGGTTATGTCGAATTCTCCGGTTATCTCGAAGTCGGGTCAAAGTTCCGTTTCAGACACTATCATATCTATCTATCTATCTATCTATCTATCTATCTATCTATCTATCTATCTATCTATCTATCTATCTATCTATCTATCTATCTCTATCTATCTATCTATCTATCTATCTATCTATCTATCTATCTATCTATCTATCTATCTATCTATCTATCTATCTATCTATCTATCTATCTATCTATCTATCTATCTATCTATCTATCTATCTATCTATCTATCTATCTATCTATCTATCTATCTATCTATCTATCTATCTATCTATCTACTCTATTCTATCTATCTGTCTGTCTGTCTGTCTGTCTGTCTGTCTGTCTGTCTGTCTGTCTGTCTGTCTGTCTGTCTGTCTGTCTGTCTGTCTGTCTGTTGTCTGTCTGTCTGTCTGTCTGTCTGTCTGTCTGTCTGTCTGTCTGTCTGTCTGTCTGTCTGTCTGTCTGTCTGTCTGTCTGTCTGTCTGTCTGTCTGTCTGTCTGTCTGTCTGTCTGTCTGTCTGTCTGTCTGTCTGTCTGTCTGTCTGTCTGTCTGTCTGTCTGTCTGTCTGTCTGTCTGTCTGTCTGTCTGTCTGTCTGTCTGTCTGTCTGTCTGTCTGTCTGTCTGTCTGTCTGTCGTTGTCTGTCTGTCTGTCTGTCTGTCTGTCTGTCTGTCTGTGTCTGCTGTCTGTCTGTCTGTCTGTCTGTCTGTCTGTCTGTCTGTCTGTCTGTCTGTCTGTCTGTCTGTCTGTCTGTCTGTCTGTCTGTCTGTCTGTCTGTGTCTGTCTGTCTGTCTGTCTGTCTGTCTGTCTGTCTGTCTGTCTGTCTGTCTGTCTGTCTGTCTGTCTGTCTGTCTGTCTGTCTGTCTGTCTGTCTGTCTGTCTGTCTGTCTGTCTGTCTGTCTGTCTGTCTGTCTGTCTGTCTGTCTGTCTGTCTGTCTGTCTGTCTGTCTGTCTGTCTGTCTGTCTGTCTGTCTGTCTGTCTGTCTGTCTGTCTGTCTGTCTGTCTGTCTGTCTGTCTGTCTGTCTGTCTGTCTGTCTGTCTGTCTGTCTGTCTGTCTGTCTGTCTGTCTGTCTGTCTGTCTGTCTGTCTGTCTGTCTGTCTGTCTGTCTGTCTGTCTGTCTGTCTGTCTGTCTGTCTGTCTGTCTGTCTGTCTGTCTGTGTCTGTCTGTCTGTCTGTCTGTCTGTCTGTCTGTCTGTCTGTCTGTCTGTCTGTCTGTCTGTCTGTCTGTCTGTCTGTCTGTCTGTCTGTCTGTCTGTCTGTCTGTCTGTCTGTCTGTCTGTCTGTCTGTCTGTCTGTCTGTCTGTCTGTCTGTCTGTCTGTCTGTCTGTCTGTCTGTCTGTCTGTCTGTCTGTCTGTCTGTCTGTCTGTCTGTCTGTCTGTCTGTCTGTCTGTCTGTCTGTCTGTCTGTCTGTCTGTCTGTCTGTCTGTCTGTCTGTCTGTCTGTCTGTCTATCTATCTATCTTCCTTTAATGTCGAACCCCTCGCGGGGACGTTGACATGTTGCGCGTCAAAAACCACAAAGAAGTTAAAAGTATGAGTAGTTAAAAGTATAATTTGAGAAGGTGTGAAAATAAGTTGTGGTAAAAGTTTAAAAGCAGCTACGCAGAACAACTAGGGACTGGCATGTTCAATATGACAAACTGCCGTATTGAATTGCTCTATGGTAGGGAGATGGACAATGTCAGGAAGGAGGTGGTTCCAATGATAGATTGTTCTTGGAAAGAAGGAAAACTTGTAGTAGTCTGTAGTTGCTGTAATTAACCTATAGCTTAAGGAATGGCAATGGCGAGTTGGACGGGAGAGAGGAACTAGGTAATTTTCAATGGGAATAGCAACAAGATCATTATGAATTTTATACATAAGGGATAACCTATTGTCAATACGCCGTTGATCTAGTCTGCGTAGATTTAGGGAATGTAGCATGTCTGTAACACTAGAGGTACGATAGAAGGCAGCCTTTATCCAACGGGCTGCTCTTCGCTGGACACCTTCAATTTGGTCTATCAATGTTTGGGTATGGGGCGACCAGATCTCGGAGCCATATTCAAGCTGGGGTCTCACTAGTGTCTGGTAAGCCATGGACTTAAGGGGTTCAGATTTGACCTGGAGGTTTCTACGTAGAAATCCTAATGTTTGGTTTGCTTTCTTTGTTGACCTTTTTATGTGGGTGTCCCACGACAGGTTATTTGAGATATCCACGCCAAGGTATTTGGCTGAGGTGACCGACTCAAGTAGGACTCCATGGAGTTTATATTTGCTGGGAATAGGATGTTTCCTTCTGGTGACGTGGATAACTTGACATTTGGTGGGGTTAAATTCCATGTCCCACTCCAACACCCACTCTTCTAATCTCTTAAGACCATTTTGGAGTGTGACCGATTCATTTGCAGATGTCAGTGATAGATATACTGCAGTATCATCTGCAAAGATGCGGACTTTGGAACTGATGTTTTGTGGGATGTCGTTTATGTAGGCTAGGAAAAGCAGGGGTCCAAGTATGGATCCCTGTGGGACTCCAGAGGACACCGGAATGGCATCTGAACTAATACCATTAAGGACAACTGACTGGAGTCTATTATCTAGAAAACTCTTAATCCACCTTAATGTTTGACCTCTGACTCCATATTCATGCATTTTTAGTAATACTTTCTCGTGATTGACCTTATCGAAAGCCTTACTGAAGTCTAATAGGATGAGATCTACCTGATGCTTATTGTAGACAGAGGTAACCTATACCTATGCCATACACTATCCATATAACTGGCTCCGTTTATATCGAATTTCGTTAAGTCAAACTTCGGTTATGTCGAAGTATTGTGTTCGGTCCGACGGAATTCGACATGTAGACTGTTGACAACTGGGCAACTTTCCCGTCTCCTCACACTCGCTCGAGTACAATTATTCATGACACGAGTGCATTGGCTTCAAATCCAATGATTGCATATTCATTAAAGTGTGTGTGTACGAAATCGAATTGTTGAACGTGACCCGTTGTTTAGCAGCCCGTATGATTAAGTTGAATTAAAGATAGCAAACATAACAGTTTAAAGATATGGATCAATCGACGGGCCAGGTGCATAATTAGAGGGATATAATAATTAAATGACCTAGCCTAAAGCTGTCTTCATCCCCCTTCCAGCTGACCTTCTTCACCCGTCCTACAACTGACCTATGAAACAGTCTGCACCGTACTTCAGAACCAGTTCATCGAGGTCTAAAAGTTTAATGGTGATGTGGTTTATTCAACGTGTGAATGTTCCTTCCCACCCAACAGATATAATAAAAGGTACACATAAGCATTAATTACCTTTCAAACATTTTTCTACAGACGGATCTGTAGCGACGATAAATAAACGTAAATCCAACCTTCAACCATTTTGTTTACACATGTAAAACAAGTGTATTCTAAATACTATTTTCCAATACTGGTATAAAATATTGGCTAAGAATGCATTCTACAATTTTCCTTCTCATAAGACATGACGATAATGTGTAATAAATTCATTTGTTTTGTCGTTATATGCGATTTATGTCTTGCAATACATACTGTTTAACTCTTTCACCGCCAATGTCGCATAAAAGCGACTTTGTAAAAAGCCGAGAACCTGATCAGACAGAACAGAACGTGTCGTCTGATCAGGCTGTATGTTGATTGCTCTTCAGACAGTGGAGCTGAAGCACCTATCCGAATAGCAAACAACATAGATCCTGATCAGACGCGGCGTTACGCTGTATTCGGCGCTGAAAGAGTTAAAGCAAACTGCTGTCTATTCCTCGTAATGAATTTTGCATTTGTATTAGTGTAAACATTTTATAATACCAGTTATTTTAAACAGATATTCTTTTAACAAGTTATAAAACACATTTGTAAGTGGTCTATATAGTGTTTCTACGAGGAGCTGGTACAGGAATATGAGATGTTTGCATTAACATGAACCTGTACATCTATAGCGGCCAATCTACGAGGAGCTTGTACATGAATATGAGATGTTTGCATTAACATGAACCTGTATATCTGTAACGGCCAATCTACGAGTAGCTGGTACAGGAATATGAGATGTTTGCATTAACAAGAACCTGTACATCTGTAACGGCCAATCTACGAGGAGCTGGTACAGGAATATGAGATGTTTGCATTAACATGAACCTGTACATCTGTAACGGCCAATCTACGAGGAGCTGGTACATGAATATGAGATGTTTGCATTAACATGAACCTGTACATCTGTAACGGCCAATCTACGAGGAGCTGGTACATGAATATGAGATGTTTACATTAACATGAACCTGTACATCTGTAACGGCCAATCTACGAGGAGCTGGTACAGGAATATGAGATGTTTGCATTAACATGAACCTGTGCATCTGTAGCGGCCAATCTACGAGGAGCTGGTACAGGAACATGAGATGTTTGCATTACATGAACCTGTACATCTGTAGTGGCCAATCTACGAGGAGCTGGTACAGGAACATGAGATGTTTGCATTACATGGACCTGCACATCTGTAGCGGCCAATCTACGAGGAGCTGGTACAGGAACATGAGATGTTTGCATTACATGAACCTGTGCATCTGTAGCGGCCAACCTGCGAGGAGCTGGTGCAAGAATCTGAGATGTTTGCATTACATGGACCTGTGCATCTGTAGCGGCCAATCTACGAGGAGCTGGTACAGGAATCTGAGATGTTTACATTAACATGAACCTGTGCATCGGTAGCGGCCAATCTACGATGAGCTGGTACAGGAATATGAGATGTTTACATTCACATAAATCTGTACGTCTGTAGCGGCCAATCTACGAGGAGCTGGTACTGGAATCTGAGATGTTTACATTCACATGAATCTGTACGTCTGTAGCGGCCAATCTACGAGGAGCTGGTACAGTAATCTGAGATGTTTGCATTAACATGAACCTGTACGTCTGTAGCGGCCAATCTACGAGGAGCTGGTAGAGTAATATGAGATGTTTGCATTACATGAACCTGTACGTCTGTAGCGGCCAATCTACGAGGAGCTGGTACAGTAATCTGAGATGTTTGCATTAACATGATCCTGTACGTCTGTAGCGGCCAATCTACGACGAGCTGGTACAGTAATCTGAGATGTTTGCATTAACATGAACCTGTACATCTGTAGTGGCCAATCTACGAGGAGCTGGTACAGGAACATGAGATGTTTGCATTACATGAACCTGTACATCTGTAGTGGCCAATCTACGAGGAGCTGGTACAGGAACATGAGATGTTTGCATTACATGAACCTGTACATCTGTAGCGGCCAATCTACGAGGAGCTGGTACAGGAACATGAGATGTTTGCATTACATGCACCTGTACATCTGTAGTGGCCAATCTACGAGGAGCTGGTACAGGAACATGAGATGTTTGCATTACATGGACCTGTACATCTGTAGCGGCCAATATACGAGGAGCTGGTACAGGAATATGAGATGTTTGCATTAACATGAACCTGTACATCTGTAACGGCCAATCTACGAGGAGCTGGTACATGAATATGAGATGTTTGCATTAACATGAACCTGTACATCTGTAACGGCCAATCTACGAGGAGCTGGTACAGGAATATGAGATGTTTGCATTAACATGAACCTGTGCATCTGTAGCGGCCAATCTACGAGGAGCTGGTACAGAAACATGAGATGTTTGCATTACATGAACCTGTACATCTGTAGTGGCCAATCTACGAGGAGCTGGTACAGGAACATGAGATGTTTGCATTACATGGACCTGCACATCTGTAGCGGCCAATCTACGAGGAGCTGGTACAGGAACATGAGATGTTTGCATTACATGAACCTGTGCATCTGTAGCGGCCAACCTGCGAGGAGCTGGTGCAAGAATCTGAGATGTTTGCATTACATGGACCTGTGCATCTGTAGCGGCCAATCTACGAGGAGCTGGTACAGGAATCTGAGATGTTTACATTAACATGAACCTGTGCATCGGTAGCGGCCAATCTACGATGAGCTGGTACAGGAATATGAGATGTTTACATTCACATAAATCTGTACGTCTGTAGCGGCCAATCTACGAGGAGCTGGTACTGGAATCTGAGATGTTTACATTCACATGAATCTGTACGTCTGTAGCGGCCAATCTACGAGGAGCTGGTACAGTAATCTGAGATGTTTGCATTAACATGAACCTGTACGTCTGTAGCGGCCAATCTACGAGGAGCTGGTAGAGTAATATGAGATGTTTGCATTACATGAACCTGTACGTCTGTAGCGGCCAATCTACGAGGAGCTGGTACAGTAATCTGAGATGTTTGCATTAACATGATCCTGTACGTCTGTAACGGCCAATCTACGAGGAACTGGTACAGGAATATGAGATGTTTGCATTAACATGAACCTGTACATCTGTAGTGGCCAATCTACGAGGAGCTGGTACAGGAACATGAGATGTTTGCATTACATGAACCTGTACATCTGTAGTGGCCAATCTACGAGGAGCTGGTACAGGAACATGAGATGTTTGCATTACATGAACCTGTACATCTGTAGCGGCCAATCTACGAGGAGCTGGTACAGGAACATGAGATGTTTGCATTACATGCACCTGTACATCTGTAGTGGCCAATCTACGAGGAGCTGGTACAGGAACATGAGATGTTTGCATTACATGGACCTGTACATCTGTAGCGGCCAATCTACGAGGAGCTGGTACAGGAATATGAGATGTTTGCATTAACATGAACCTGTACATCTGTAGCGGCCAACCTACGAGGAGCTGGTGCAAGAATCTGAGATGTTTGCATTACATGGACCTGTGCATCTGTAGCGGCCAACCTACGAGGAGCTGGTGCAAGAATCTGAGATGTTTGCATTACATGGACCTGTGCATCTGTAGCGGCCAATCTACGAGGAGCTGGTACAGGAATCTGAGATGTTTACATTAACATGAACCTGTGCATCGGTAGCGGCCAATGTACGATGAGCTGGTACAGGAATATGAGATGTTTGCATTAACATGAATCTGTACATCTGTAGCGGCCAATCTACGATGAGCTGGTACATGAATCTGAGATGTTTGCATTAACATGAATCTGTGCGTCTGTAACGGCCAATCTACGAGGAGCTGGTACAGTAATCTGAGATGTTTGCATTAACATGAACCTGTACGTCTGTAGCGGCCAATCTACGAGGAGCTGGTACAGTAGTATGAGATGTTTACATTCACATGAATCTGTACGTCTGTAGCGGCCAATCTACGAGGAGCTGGTACTGGAATCTGAGATGTTTACATTCACATGAATCTGTACGTCTGTAGCGGCCAATCTACGAGGAGCTGGTACAGTAATCTGAGATGTTTGCATTAACATGAACCTGTACGTCTGTAGCGGCCAATCTACGAGGAGCTGGTAGAGTTATATGAGATGTTTGCATTACATGAACCTGTACGTCTGTAGCGGCCAATCTACGAGGAGCTGGTACAGTAATCTGAGATGTTTGCATTAACATGAATCTGTGCGTCTGTAGCGGCCAATCTACGAGGAGCTGGTACAGTAATATGAGATGTTTACATTCACATGAATCTGTACGTCTGTAGCGGCCAATCTACGAGGAGCTGGTACAGTAATCTGAGATGTTTGCATTAACATGAACCTGTACGTCTGTAGCGGCCAATCTACGAGGAGCTGGTAGAGTAATATGAGATGTTTGCATTACATGAACCTGTACGTCTGTAGCGGCCAATCTACGAGGAGCTGGTACAGTAATCTGAGATGTTTTCATTAACATGATCCTGTACGTCTGTAGCGGCCAATCTACGAGGAGCTGGTACAGGAATCTGAGATGTTTGCATTCACATGAATCTGTACGTCTGTAGCGGCCAATCTACGAGGAGCTGGTACAGGAATCTGAGATGTTTGCATTACATGAACCTGCACATCTGTAGCGGCCAATCTACGAGGAGCTGGTACAGGAATCTGAGATAGGCTTAGGTTATTATGCAATGATAGAGTAACTTTCTTGATCAATTTCTTTAATCAGAACCGATTAGGCAGAGGAAACGGAAACAGTTCTTGTTCGTGTAGCTGTTGGTGTAGTAGAGATTGCACATATCCCCGGAGAGCCCACTAGATTCAACGTAATCTTCCGTATCACCGTTGATTTCAGTAAGCGTGTTTGATGCTAGGCCAAATAGATATTCCTCAGTGTCCAGAGATATTATTATATTTTCTTGTTTGAGTCATAAACCGAGTGGTTAAAGCAGCCCTATATCATATGAAATAAAGGATATTTGAAAAATTCAAATTTTACGTATGGATAGCAATGCTGCTGCACATTCTTACATTATTCTTTGTATAATTATGTTCAATTGGTAGACAGTTTTTGTTTGCGATAAAACAAACTCGAAACCGAAAGTAGGACTTTCCGAGTCGATCGATCACGCACTTGTTTACATTCGGAAAGCATCGTCCGCACTTGTTTACATTCGGCATGCATCGTCCCCATTTGTCCCACGTTGTCTTTTTTAAATGAATTACTTGAGATGTTAGTTTAAACTTTATTTATTAAAGTATACATTTTACAAATACGTATATATAATATACACAAATTACATAATGTAAGTATTGGATTGGAAAACAAGTTTTAACAACTTATATTAATTCCTATCCAGAGTGGAGTTTTTAGTTATATCGTGTATTACGGTAGCGATCAGTACGACGAGCGAGTTGTAGTCGGATTAAGACAGCGACTTACGAGTTGTGAGATGCATTGACGAGTTATTAAATATACTAAGATATAGATACATACTATGAATTGGTTGATAGTTATATATTGGTTTCAAAATAGAGTGTTGGAGTTACTCTATGATTTATTCATTGCCTGAATGTAGTTTAACAATTATTCAATATATAAGAAACGGGGTCACACTCTTCAATGGGGGCGAGGGGCAACGACACTGGGCACACACAACCGCAAACTAAGTGTTGAATCGTTTTGTGGCTTCGATGTAACTCTGGACGCGCAGAAAGATTGTACTGTTCTGCTCGAATGGTAGGTGTTCGTCTCCAAATAAGATGTTATTCACAGTTAGGGCACATGGAAGATTGACAAGGAAGCGTTGACGAAAAGGGATATAATGATGACACTGGAGGAGATAGTGATTGGTAGATTCGATTGCTCCACACTCGCAAACTGGTGATTCGACTATGTTCTTCCTATGGAGGTCGTGATTTAAGGAGCTGCATCCAAGGCGAAGGCGTGTATGTAGTATTTGGTTTCTTCTATTGCCGATGTTGTACAGCGGTGATGGTGCTGTTGTGTTCCTGTTCAGATTGGCCTTGAAGGATCCAATAGTGTTAGAGTTGCGGATGTCAGTTGGCAGTGTGTTCCAATCTTTTATCGTTAATGGTAGAAATGATGAGCTCTATGTTTGTGTTCTCGTATGGATCAATGGAATGTCAGATGCATTTCTAAGTTGATATCTTTGGGCCTGTGTCGGAATTAAGTCGGTTAGGTATGCTGGAGATATGCTTGATTCCATCTTGTAAAGTAATGTGAGTCTGTGTTTCTTTCGCCTTGCTGCCAAAGTGTCCCATTTCAGTTCATTTAGTAGAGATTTGATGTTACAGAGTTTTGTGGCACCAGACACTATTCTTGCTGCCTCGTTTTGGATCGATTCGATTTCGCTCTTAAGTTGAATGGTACAGTTGTCCCACACGGTGTCACCGTACTTGAGATGTTGATGCATACCTCTGTTATCTAAGTCTTTTAGGAACATGCCTACATCCCCGCGAGGGGTTCGACATTAGAGGAAGATAGATAGATAGTTGTTCATGTTTAAAATATTGTTGACATTCCAACGTTGTTTTCTACATCCACTGTTGTTTCACGCATGCGCGCTGTGCGTGTTTATATGTCATGTGTTGATAATCATAATTATTCCGTATGTTGATAAACAAATCCCGTATACGACGGTTTATATGTATTGGAATGTTATCGTTTCTGAGTGACTATTTCAATTTTTGTAAACACACACACACACACACACATTAGTATTTATATTTTACCAAACACATCATGTATTACGATGTAATGCTGCTTTAAGGTTGCTGAGTTGTATACCACTGTAACATATCATGCCCTGTGGTCACTGGTTCGAGCCCTGCGTATGCCGTGTCTCTTCATATGAAAATGTTGGCCGTTTTTTACGGAGGTTTGTGCACCTAGTACTAGGTAACCGCTGGAACCTGCCCGGGAAAGGTGTTGTTAGGTAAACTGCCCACCGGCTAGGCTATATAGACCAACACTTGTGCTGGTGAAGGCGAAAACCCCGGACAAAGAAACAAACCAAACTCTCAGCAATCACTCGGTTATATATATAGGCCTATTGTGGTTTTAATCAACGAAGTTTGTATTGTATTACTTCATTTTAATAGTGTTATCTCTGCGCATGCGCCAATCATGCTGTCATTTGAAGGAGGAGTTATAGACGAGACTGGTTTCATTTCTCCGGATACTTTGTCTTTGACGAATTGTGTCCCCTTCACTCGTTTCCACTTCATTCTCCGATTCTGGAACCAGACCTTTATCTGTAAATAAAAAAGAAACTCAGTCGTGTAGAGCAAGTAACTTGTGTTGTTGTTGTTGTTGTTGTTGTTTGTTAAAAAATTGGTTCAATTAATTAAAACGATTTTGATAAAATTACATTTATCCTAACGCAACATATGTTTAGACGACAACAGTAAAAACAAAGGATTCCAACTAAAAGGACCAATATACATTTATGGATAAATCTGACATTATCCATCAAAGAAGGTAGTAAAACAACCAGTAATGTATCTCATTAACTGATACCAAACACAGGGATTCGGTACGTTTGGGTGTTCTAGTATATATATTTAAGTACAGGGATTCTACTCTGTGGGATGTCAGATTTCGCATCGATCAGTAAACATTAATGGCCCTATCTGAAACAATTTTGATTATTCTTCATAAAAAAACAAACATCTAGTTACATTCTAATAATCCAATCAGAACGCTCGTTTCAACGCAAAACAAATTGAAAAATTCTACGAAATCTCTTTTTGACGTACATTTTTGCCGAATAAACCTACACGCATTGTCCCCCGAATAAACCTACACGTTAGTGGAAACACATTTTATTGATAATGTTATTCACTGTTAAAACTCTCCCGTCGAAGATTTGTATTTGTTGCTGACAGAACCCGTGTCCTAGTATGGAAATGTGACCTGCTATGGCCAATGTATGTGGCAATTGTTTGCAAAGTATACATGCATGCAGTTTAAAGTTGTGTTTTATTTGAAGAACAATATAAAGACTCGGGATAGGCGTTATATTTGGACAGATTTGTTCAACATTGTTTCAGATAGGGCCATTTTACTGATCGATGCGAAATCTAACATCCCACAGAGTAGAATCCCTGTAGTTAAATATATATAATAGTACCCGAATCCCTGTGATGCCAAATGAGCTAGTGAACTACCCATTGGATATACTGAGGAACATCTTTCAACATTTATTAATAGGAATGAAACTTTACAGCATGTGGTGCAAAGGAAATAAAGATAAAACCAAAGGAAAGCGGACCTATCTACTTTTATGAGTATTCAGGGGCAGTAACTGACCAATGCCTCTCATTGGGCACACTAACTCAGTTCCGTTCGACGTTCACAAACGTGGTAATAATAAATGTTCAGCTGTATGTGACCGTATGTATATTTGTAATTATTGTTATGTGCCAAGGGAGATAATCGTGATCGTATTATTGGACACAGATTTATGGAGTAGCGATGCCTGTTGGAATTCTAGGATAGAAGTATCAATTTTTGAAATGGTAGTATAGTGTAGTTATGCATGTGACCCCACTGGGGGATTGGTTCCGGGTTGTTGTACTTCCGGGTCGTTGTACCCTAGAAAGTAGTTTTTACAATCAAGCAGACCATAATTTGATGATGTTTTACTGTAGAACCAGAGACTGTTTGCATTTCTTACTGTGATTGTGGTGCATCTGTGTGGCATTTGTGCTCATTTAAGAAGATTGTTTGTGCATTTATTTCAGTATTACTTGCTCCAGCGCATTGATGAGTAAACAGCCCTACATGACAGCTAGGATTCCTACGCGCTCCATTTTTAACCGGTGTTTGTTTACATTTGAAAATTGTGAAAAACTTTAATGGTGATGCCATGACAAGCAGCAGCCCTGGAGTTTACAGAACTGCATACGGTAAATGTCGAGTCTTGTTTGGAACTGAGCATTTTACTGTGACAGTTGATCGATTTACTATAGCGCGAAGAAGGAGAAATTCAGTGGTGTGCATCCTATGGATGTTAGCTAATATTTGATAATCTATTCAAAGCTAATGCAGTACCAATTATTGTCAGAAAGTATATATCTATACAATAATAGATTTATGCAAAAGTAATTTCAGCCTCTCCGTTGTTACATCAAAACCCGCTTTAAGGAGAACACCTCTATAAGCTATAATAGTTTTCTGGTCTAATCCCTTTTCATTCATGTATCTAAATTTTGTGTAAACTGTATATTTGTATATGCTGTATGATTTGAAATAAACTATGCTTAAACTAAAACCCGCTATTTTTTATATGAAAAATTTGGCAGTTTCTTACTGAGGTTGGTGCACCAAGTACTGGTTAACCACTGGAGCCTGCCAATAAAATGTGTTGTGAGGTCAACTGCCCGTTGCTGAAATGGGCAACCGGTAGCGACGTTAAATAAACTTAAATTAAAATACAATACAAACACGTTAATACACCTTATCATTGAATGTGTGTGTGTTCACATCTTTAAGGAACCGTGTCATAGAATGTTGATGTGTTCACATCTTTAAGAAACCGTGTCATAGAATATTGCTGTGTTCACATCTTTAAGGAACCGTGTCATAGAATGTTGCTGTGTTCACATCTTTAAGGAACCGTGTCATAGAATGTTGCGGTGTTCACATCTTTAAGGAACCGTGTCATAGAATGTTGCGGTGTTCACATCTTTAAGGAACCGTGTCATAGAATGTTGCTGTGTTCACATCTTTAAGGAACCGTGTCATAGAATGTTGCTGTGTTCACATCTTTAAGGAACCGTGTCATAAAATACTGATGTGTTCACATATTTAAGGAACCGTGTCATAGAATGGTGCTGTGTTCACATCTTTAAGGAACCGTGTCATAGAATGTTGCTGTGTTCACATCTTTAAGGAACCGTGTCATAGAATGTTGCTGTGTTCACATCTTTAAGGAACCGTGTCATAGAATGTTGCTGTGTTCACATCTTTAAGGAACCGTGTCATAAAATACTGATGTGTTCACATCTTTAAGGAACCGTGCCATAGAATGTTGCTGTGTTCACATATGTAAGGAACCGTTTCATAGAATGTTGATGTGTTCACATCTTTAAGGAACCGTGTCATAGAATAATGCTGTGTTCACATATTTAAGGAACCGTGTCATAGAATACTGATGTGTTCACATCTTTAAGGAACCGTGTCATAGAATGTTGATGTGTTCACATCTTTACAGTACCGTGTCATAGAATAATGCTGTGTTCACATCTTTAAGGAACCGTGCCATAGAATACTGATGTGTTCACATCTTTAAGGAACCGTGCCATAGAATGTTGATGTGTTCACATCTTTAAGGAACCGTGCCATAGAATTGTGCTGTGTTCACATCTTTAAGGAACCGTGTCATAGAATGTTGCTGTGTTCACATCTTTAAGGAACCGTGCCATAGAATGTTGCTGTGTTCACATCTTTAAGGAACCGTGTCATAGAATGTTGCTGTGTTCACATCTTTAAGGAACCGTGTCATAGAATGCTGATGTATTCACATCGTTAAGGAACCGTGTCATAGAATGTTAATGTGTTCACAGCTTTAGGAACCGTGTCATAGAATATTGATGTGTTCACATCTTTAAGGAACCGTGTCATAGAAAGGTGCTGTGTTCACATCTTTAAGGAACCGTGTCATAGAATAATGCTGTGTTCACATCTTTAAGGAACCGTGTCATAGAATGGTGCTGTGTTCACATCTTTAAGGAACAGTGTCATAGAATAATGATGTGTTCACATCTTTAAGGAACCGTGTCATAGAATGGTGCTGTGTTCACATCCTTTAGGAACCGTGTCATAGAATGTTGATGTGTTCACATCCTTTAGGAACCGTGTCATAGAATGGTGCTGTGTTCACATCTTTAAGGAACCGTGCCATAGAATGTTGATGTGTTCACATCCTTTAGGAACCGTGTCATAGAATGGTGCTGTGTTCACATCTTTAAGGAACCGTGCCATAGAATGGTGCTGTGTTCACATCTTTAAGGAACCGTGCCATAGAATACTGATGTGTTCACATCTTTAAGGAACCGTGCCATAGAATGGTGCTGTGTTCACATCTTTAGGGAACCGTGCCATAGAATACTGATGTGTTCACATATTTAAGGAACCGTGTCATAGAATGTTGCTGTGTTCACATCTTTAAGGAACCGTGCCATAGAATTGTGCTGTGTTCACATCTTTAAGGAACCGTGTCATAGAATACTGATGTGTTCACATCCTTTAGGAACCGTGTCATAGAATACTGATGTGTTCACATCTTTAAGGAACCGTGTCATAGAATGGTGCTGTGTTCACATCTTTAAGGAACCGTGTCATAGAATGTTGCTGTGTTCACATCTTTAAGGAACCGTGTCATAGAATGCTGATGTATTCACATCGTTAAGGAACCGTGTCATAGAATGTTGATGTGTTCACAGCTTTAGGAACCGTGTCATAGAATATTGATGTGTTCACATCTTTAAGGAACCGTGTCATAGAAAGGTGCTGTGTTCACATCTTTAAGGAACCGTGTCATAGAATAATGCTGTGTTCACATCTTTAAGGAACCGTGTCATAGAATGTTGATGTGTTCACATCTTTACAGTACCGTGTCATAGAATAATGCTGTGTTCACATCTTTAAGGAACCGTGTCATAGAATGTTGATGTGTTCACATCTTTAAGGAACCGTGTCATAGAATGTTGATGTGTTCACATCTTTAAGGAACCGTGTCATAGAATGCTGATGTGTTCACATCGTTGAGGAACCGTGCCATAGAATGTTGATGTGTTCACATCTTTAAGGAACCGTGCCATGGAATGTTGCTGTGTTCACATCTTTGAGGAACCGTGCCATAGAATGTTGCTGTGTTCACATCTTTGAGGAACCGTGCCATAGAATGTTGCTGTGTTCACATATTTAAGGAACCGTGTCATAGAATGGTGCTG
This sequence comes from Archivesica marissinica, assembly GCA_014843695.1. Taxonomy (NCBI): domain Eukaryota; kingdom Metazoa; phylum Mollusca; class Bivalvia; order Venerida; family Vesicomyidae; genus Archivesica; species Archivesica marissinica. The sequence continues at coordinate 20,378,598 of CM026386.1, read as the reverse complement.
TGTTCACATCTTTAAGGAACCGTGCCATAGAATTGTGCTGTGTTCACATCTTTACAGTACCTTGTCATAGAATAATGCTGTGTTCACATCTTTAAGGAACCGTGTCATAGAATGTTGATGTGTTCACATCTTTACAGTACCGTGTCATAGAATAATGCTGTGTTCACATATTTAAGGAACCGTGTCATAGAATGTTGATGTGTTCACATCTTTGAGGAACCGTGTCATAGAATACTGATGTGTTCACATCTTTAAGGAACCGTGTCATAGAATGGTGCTGTGTTCACATATTTAAGGAACCGTGTCATAGAATGTTGATGTGTTCACATCTTTAAGGAACCGTGTCATAGAATACTGATGTGTTCACATCTTTAAGGAACCGTGTCATAGAATGGTGCTGTGTTCACATCTTTAAGGAACCGTGCCATAGAATTATGCTGTGTTCACATCTTTACGGAACCGTGTCATAGAATGTTGCTGTGTTCACATCTTTAAGGAACCGTGTCATAGAATGTTGCTGTGTTCACATCTTTAAGGAACCGTGCCATAGAATGTTGCTGTGTTCACATCTTTAAGGAACCGTGTCATAGAATGTTGCTGTGTTCACATCTTTAAGGAACCGTGTCATAGAATGCTGATGTATTCACATCGTTAAGGAACCGTGTCATAGAATGTTGATGTGTTCACAGCTTTAGGAACCGTGTCATAGAATATTGATGTGTTCACATCTTTAAGGAACCGTGTCATAGAAAGGTGCTGTGTTCACATCTTTAAGGAACCGTGTCATAGAATAATGCTGTGTTCACATCTTTAAGGAACCGTGTCATAGAATGGTGCTGTGTTCACATATTTAAGGAACCGTGTCATAGAATGTTGATGTGTTCACATCTTTAAGGAACCGTGTCATAGAATACTGATGTGTTCACATCTTTAAGGAACCGTGTCATAGAATGGTGCTGTGTTCACATCTTTAAGGAACCGTGCCATAGAATTGTGCTGTGTTCACATCTTTAAGGAACCGTGTCATAGAATGTTGCTGTGTTCACATCTTTAAGGAACCGTGTCATAGAATGTTGCTGTGTTCACATCTTTAAGGAACCGTGCCATAGAATGTTGCTGTGTTCACATCTTTAAGGAACCGTGTCATAGAATGTTGCTGTGTTCACATCTTTACGGAACCGTGTCATAGAATGCTGATGTATTCACATCGTTAAGGAACCGTGTCATAGAATGTTGATGTGTTCACAGCTTTAGGAACCGTGTCATAGAATATTGATGTGTTCACATCTTTAAGGAACCGTGTCATAGAAAGGTGCTGTGTTCACATCTTTAAGGAACCGTGTCATAGAATAATGCTGTGTTCACATCTTTAAGGAACCGTGTCATAGAATGTTGATGTGTTCACATCTTTACAGTACCGTGTCATAGAATAATGCTGTGTTCACATATTTAAGGAACCGTGTCATAGAATGCTGATGTGTTCACATCTTTGAGGAACCGTGCCATAGAATGTTGCTGTGTTCACATCTTTAAGGAACCGTGTCATAGAATGTTGCTGTGTTCACATCTTTAAGGAACCGTACCATAGAATGATGCTGTGTTCACATCTTTACAATACCGTGTCATATAATAATGCTGTGTTCACATCTTTAAGGAACCGTGCCATAGAATGTTGCTGTGTTCACATCTTTAAGGAACCGTGTCATAGAATGTTGCTGTGTTCACATCTTTAAGGAACCGTGTCATAGAATGCTGATGTATTCACATCGTTAAGGAACCGTGTCATAGAATGTTGATGTGTTCACAGCTTTAGGAACCGTGTCATAGAATATTGATGTGTTCACATCTTTAAGGAACCGTGTCATAGAAAGGTGCTGTGTTCACATCTTTAAGGAACCGTGTCATAGAATAATGCTGTGTTCACATCTTTAAGGAACCGTGTCATAGAATGGTGCTGTGTTCACATCTTTAAGGAACCGTGTCATAGAATAATGCTGTGTTCACATCGTTAAGGAACCGTGTCATAGAATGGTGCTGTGTTCACATCCTTTAGGAACCGTGTCATAGAATGTTGATGTGTTCACATCCTTTAGGAACCGTGTCATAGAATGGTGCTGTGTTCACATCTTTAAGGAACCGTGCCATAGAATGTTGATGTGTTCACATCCTTTAGGAACCGTGTCATAGAATGGTGCTGTGTTCACATCTTTAAGGAACCGTGCCATATAATGGTGCTGTGTTCACATCTTTAAGGAACCGTGCCATAGAATACTGATGTGTTCACATCTTTAAGGAACCGTGCCATAGAATGTTGATGTGTTCACATCCTTTAGGAACCGTGTCATAGAATGGTGCTGTGTTCACATCTTTAAGGAACCGTGCCATAGAATGTTGATGTGTTCACATCCTTTAGGAACCGTGTCATAGAATGGTGCTGTGTTCACATCTTTAAGGAACCGTGCCATAGAATGGTGCTGTGTTCACATCTTTAAGGAACCGTGCCATAGAATACTGATGTGTTCACATCTTTAAGGAACCGTGCCATAGAATGGTGCTGTGTTCACATCTTTAAGGAACCGTGCCATAGAATACTGATGTGTTCACATATTTAAGGAACCGTGTCATAGAATGTTGCTGTGTTCACATCTTTAAGGAACCGTGCCATAGAATTGTGCTGTGTTCACATCTTTAAGGAACCGTGTCATAGAATACTGATGTGTTCACATCCTTTAGGAACCGTGTCATAGAATATTGATGTGTTCACATATTTAAGGAACCGTGTCATAGAATGGTGCTGTGTTCACATATTTAAGGAACCGTGCCATAGAATTGTGCTGTGTTCACATCTTTAAGGAACCGTGTCATAGAATGGTGCTGTGTTCACATCTTTAAGGAACCGTGCCATAGAAGTGTGCTGTGTTCACATCTTTAAGGAACCGTGTCATAGAATACTGATGTGTTCACATCTTTAAGGAACCGTGTCATAGAATACTGATGTGTTCACATATTTAAAGAAACGTGTCATAGAATACTGATGTGGTCACATCTTTAAGGAACCGTGTCATAGAATAGTGATGTGTTCACAGCTACCAGCAACAGTTTCATAGAATACTGATGTGTTCACATCTTTATGGAACCGTGCCATATAATGGTCATCTAATTCATTTAGCTAGCTTGATGACATAGTGTGTGATATGGTTCGATGTTACAGCTAATAACAATACCTAAACCTGTCATGAAAATCACATATTCAACTAACGTTGAAGTCGTGCTAGCGCAGTGGATGTGCGTTCGCTTCAGGTGCGAAAGGTCCGGAGTTCGAACCCCGCTGGAGCCGTTACGATTGTGCCCTTAGGCAAGGCAATTAAATTCCACGTTGCCTCTTCTCTCTCCCTCTTGGCTATGGATTCCATCAAGAATGAGGTCTCGATGGTGATTAATATAAGTTGTAAGTAAGAACTTGTTTCGCAATCGAGCTAAAATAAATCTGTATAACCTAAACTAGCTCTAGTTATCGCCCTGCAATGCTCACCTGTCTTTCCGTTAGATCGAGAGAGACAGCGATCTCGTAGCGGCGGAGACGAGAGAGGTAGTTCCTCTGACCAAATTCCCTTTCTAGTTCTCGGATTTGATACTTGGTAAACGCTGTCCTTTCTTTTCTCTGCTTCAGCGACATGTCCAGCTTGACATATTCACTGTCCCGTTCACCACATCCAGTGTCACGCTCACATCCAGTGTCGCGCTCACATCCAGTGTCACGCTCACCTATTTTGGATAATGAGAATAAGAAAAATAAATAAATATATAGGATTGCAAAGTTTTGCGTAATTTTTTCCATGACCATCTCCAGATGTGTTCGACAGAATCGGTGACGAGAAAGAAAACAAGATCAAGACGTATTCCGACGTGCTTTGTGTTCGTTTGTTTTTGGGTTTTTTTTTTTAACTTGATTTATTTTACAACGATTGCGAAGCAACTTTTAACAACTTATATTAATCACTCTCGTTGGCGCGGATGAAACAGTATATGTGGTCAGTCATATGGGAGGAAATGGAGTACCCGGAGAAAATCCACCTGTCCGATCTGGCGACCACCGTACCATCTCACAAACTTCCCGATCCGTGGATCGAACCCGGATGACATTGGTGAGAAACGAGCCTGCTAACCACTGTGCTAATCGGAGAGCCTAATTAACAATTTGGGGTTTAAAGTCACAGCAACAGTTTAGGTAATAATAGGCGAATATGTACGTATAATTGGTGGATGAAGGATCCGAGTTCCACGCTGAGCAGGATCGGACAACCACCGACATTCTGCTGGATAGCATGCAAGATTCAAACCTACAACGATGACTGGCAAGTGATTTGAAATCCTTAGCACCAGTCCCTCATCGGAGATACTTGATATGTTACACTACAGTCAGGCCCGTCGCTGGGCATACGCAAGTACGCACGTGCGTATCATTGGTCTCAGAAAATGAAAAAAATGAAAAAATCCAAAAATGCAATAAAACCCCAGGGGGGTAGTAGGGATACATAGGCGCCGTGATGTGTGGAGTGGTGGAATAATTGAGCCCATTGCAAATATGGTGCATCTCGAAATTTAGTGTGTGCTAGTTTACGTGCTTGTTTAATTGATAAGGGCGATAGATCATGTATATTATACATCTAGCCTTAATTTATACCTTTATACGGATTGTCGTAAGAACTTTAGTCCTGTACGTTACAAAATGCACTGAAATGCAGGAAATTGCTTCCTCATTTCAAACAATTTCAGGGGAGGGGCATGCCCCCGGACCCCCCTAGCGTACTCGCTCGCTATGATCACTCGACAAACAAGCATATTTGGCCGTGCGTATCATAAAAATAGCTCCAGCGACGGCCCTGACAGTAATATGTATAGTTATTGTGTTAATATATATTCTACTGTGAGCCATTACGCACTGGTCACATGACCACAATACATGCCGAAGACGATTGGAATAAACCTTATATCGAATGCGAATTTACAGTTTATTTATCGTCGCTAGCGGTTGCCCATATGAGCTACGCCTCCTGAAGAGATTAGTCATTTTAGATTGTTGGAGGATATTGCAACGATACAGACAGAGACCCATTCCAGAGTCTCATCTGGTTCTTTATCGTGCACGGTGTAAAGCACCGACATGAGACCTCGATTTAATGTCCCATCTGAATGACTGTTAATTTGCTTAGGGTCAGACGGTTACCAGTCGAACGTGTTAACCACTCGGCCACATATCCGTCTGTCACGCTGGACAGGTAATCCAGGAATCGCAGGTTCGATCCCCTGTCTGACACTAATAAAATTAACAATATTTCAGATGGGACGTTAAACAGAGGTCTCGTGTCGGTGCTTTACACCGTGCACGTAAAGGAACCAGAGGGAACTCTGGGATGGGTCTCTGTCTGTATCATTGCAATATCCTCCAAAATCTAAAATAACTAATCTCTTCAGGAGGCGTCGCTCATATGGGCAACCGCTAGCGACGATAAATAAACGTATAAAACACAAACATATGTAGAGCAGCCTACAACATGTAAGCATTCCACAAATCTAAATGACAAATATGCTAATTGACCTTTGACCAAGTGCCTGTAATGTGTATATGGAACTTATCAAATTCAGCAAATGTCCTATTAGTTCATACAAGTTTACTTTAGCTCGATTGCGAAACAAGTTTTTACAACTTATATTAATCACTCTCTAGACCTCATTCCTGGTGGAATTAATCGCCACTAGGGAGAGAGAGAGAGAGAGAGAGATAGAGAGAGAGAGAGAAGAGGCAACGTGGAATTTAAATGCCTTGCCTAAGGGCACAATCGTAACGGCTCCAGCGGGGCTCGAACTCCGGACCTTTCGCACCTGAAGCGAAAGTGGCATCCACTGCGCTATCACGACTTCCACCCAACTTCAATCCTAATGTCCTATTGAGAACGGGATTGACAATATTATATTCTGGCAACTTTAACTAGCCTTTTAACTAACCCGACGATTTCGCTATCGGGAATGTTTACCCGTATTATTTTTAGTTTATACAAATTTATTTTTAGCTCGATTGCGAAACAACAAGTTCTTATAACGTTACATTATTTTTATATTTAAGTTTATTCAACGTCGCTCCCGGTTGCCCATTTGAGCGACGGGCAGTTTACCTGACAACACATTTCCTGGGCAGGCTCCAGCGATTAACTTTTTCATATAACCCGTGACCATCAGCGATGATATGTTACAGTCAGCGATCGTAGCCACTCGCCCACGTAGGCGGACGCATGTTTAAACCGTGTGTGCTTTACGCTTATTTATCGTCGCTACCGGTTGCCCAGTCAGCGACCTTAACCACTCGACCACAGATGTGGCTACAGCTGGGCGCGATTTCGGGCAGTTCGCACCTGCAGCGAACATGCTACCATTGCGCTATCACGATTTCTACAACGATCAGCTTGATCTTGAAGCCTAATTGAAATACTCTATGTTAATCGAGACTCATTTAAACGAAATTAAGTGTAAAATTTCCAGTAATTCAATTTAGATTGAATGCAAAGCACACGTCTACTTAATTATTGGCCAATTAGAGTTGCGATGCGGAACACAGGTATGTATATACATTACATACGGTATGTGGGATGCTCAATACGTTCATCACAACCTTGTCCTTTTCCCGAGCGTGCGTGTATATACATGTAATATGGTTATTTATAGAAACAATAGATTATGTAAATTATGCAATCAAAATTTAAATGAATCAGAATACCATTTTATATTATGTTGTGAAAAATACAGAGATATAAGATTGAACTATTTGGGCTACATAGCGCATGGCCACCAATGAATAAGTTTATATCTATCATGTCATGCAAAACTGACAATATGACCGCGATTACTTGCAACATGACAATGTGACCGCAACTACTTGTAACGTGACAATGTGACCGCGACTGCTTGCAACATGACAATGTGACCGCGACTGCTTGCAACATGACCATGTGACCGCGACTGCTTGCAACATGACCATGTGCCCGCGACTGCTTGCAACATGACAATGTGACCGCGACTGCTTGCAACATGACAATGTGACCGGCTTGCAACATGACCATATGACCGCAATTACTTGCAACATGACAGTGTGACCGCGACTGCTTGCAACATGACCATGTGACCGCGACTGCTTGCAACATGACAATGTGACCGACTTGCAACATGACCATATGACCGCTATTAGTGACCGCGACTGCTTGCAACATGACAATGTGACCGCGACTACTTGCAACATGACAATGTGACCGCGACTGCTTGCAATGTGACCATTTAACTGCCACTGCTTGCAACATGACAATGTGATCGCGACTACTTGCAACATGACAATGTGACCGCGACATTGTGACCATTTAACTGCCACTGCTTGCAATGTGACCATGTTGTATACCGGAATCTGTACTGCATGTGTTTTTCAATATTCGGATTTAATTGTACAGCTAGACATCGGGCTTCGAGAACTGACGAAAGGTGTAGGTTTGGTTCACTAACATAATTGAGGTACACAGAAGAGTTGCAATAACATACAGAACCCAGTAAATACATAAAGTAAATAAAGACCCTCCTTATTCTAAGATAGACAATACTGTGAACGGTGTCGGACTATTTCACTGTATGCCAATAATGGTCAGCTTGCACATGGTTCGCCGGAGGCGAGGGTAAATAAGCTCAATCATCATCAATGGTCAGCTAACCCCGCATGTACAAACCCCAATCCACCCTTGCATATAATTTCTACAGCCTACTGTATTATTATTATTATACATTATATAATTTCTACAGCCTACTGTTATATTATTAGTATACATTATACTTACGCCCGAAATGTTAATAATAACCCAGCTTGAATCCAGTTTAAAGAAATAATCGATATCTCATTTCGCCAATCAAGAATAATTTAGCTTACAATATCTGCAGACGTACCTTCATCTTGTACCTCGTGTTCACGAATGGCGGTCGTCTCCTTTATTTGCACACCGCCACTGTGTTCATAACTGGTATCTAAATATCTCCTATTAAAATCTCCGTTCTCAGAATAGTTATATCTATCATTTTCTGATCCTGGATACGCGCACCATTTCGAATATTGTCCGGAAACGTCGCTTCTACCTTGCACTGAAAAATTATCACCTCGTTCACTTGTTATGTTTTTCTTCGTTATTGGTATTTGGTTTGAGAAAGAATAATTCGAATGAAATGAAGAAATATTCCATATGTGTGAGAAGCGTCCGTGATCATGAGGTGCTCCTGGCGAACTGTGTAAAAGTTTCGAGTCGTAAACTTGCCCGCCAAAGTCATTATGTCTAGTATGGTACGCAGACGATATGTCATAATGTGGCTGCAAAGTGGTCGGACCTTGATTTAAGGTAGATCCATTCATGCTATATAGATGATAATCCATTTTTCAGGCCTGTTTTGCATTCGACTAGTATAATGATGATATGTTTTCCAATGTTTAAATTGTTTTCCAAGCACTTGGAATTAGCGAAGTAATAAATTATGTGCTACTGCCGAATCCATCCAAGAAATACAACCACTTTCTAAATTGCCAACATATGAATTCTAGCCGACTAATGAGTCTTTTGACCAAACAGACGACTGATTAAGAACTACTGATCACTTCACAGCCCGTGTCATTTAATTGTTTTGGAAACGGAATTCCATAAATTACACAAATAGTTGATTTCGAATATAAGATTAATTACCGCCAACGAGCACTTTGTAAATTCTAAAAGCTATTCGTTTCAGAAATAATTACTTTTAAGTCCATTTGCGTCTTTGGTTAAACCATCATTTCCAAGAAATCATCAATAAAGTGAAAAATTACGTTAGCAGACTTCTCCCTTAGCGCATCACTGCGCAAGGCATAAAACCAGACGTGCGGACTACTTTCTGTTAAAAATAATGATACCATTGGCTCTATAACGCGCAATAATTTTATAGAGGAGTTTCTAAGAAATATATATTACTCTTGATTGGATTAGAAATAAGGTTGGGATGAACCTGTTGCCGGAGAATATTGTTTATTTTCATGCCTTTTCGTTTGATGTCTGGGAATCATCAGAAATTTCATTATGGTGAACGGTGAAGCCAAACTAGAAACGTTCACCGGTAATAAATGTATCTTAAATGTCAGTGAATGTGTGCCGTAAACTGTATGTACGTTTGAAGAGAGTCCTGATGAAAACTAATGTTCCACATTGCCGCCATATCCCAAAAATGTAATGTGTGTAATCGTATAGGGAATGAATTTCACTTTATTTTACTTTACAATGTATCCTTAATTTCTATGAAACAGATACATATCTAGACATTACCGGAAACGTACAGCATCGCTTAAACTAAGAAATAAACTACAACAGTATCTAAATATAATAATAGACTTCTGACTTGGTTTTAGTTTATTATACCAATAAAAAAAATAGTGTCATTGTCACTATGTCTAGAGATGGAATTTTTATTTACGTTTATTTAACGTCGCTAACGGTTGCCCATACGAGCCACGGGAAGTTTACCTAACAAAACCATTCATGGGCAGGTTCCAGCGGTAAACAGGTACTTGGTGCACCAACCTCCGTAAGAAACTGCCAACTTTTTCATATACGACACGGATGGTCTGAGCGGGGCTCGAACCCGTGACCATCTGTGATGATAGGTTACAGTGGTATACACGTCAGCGACATTAACCACTGTACCACGGAGACGGACTAGGTATGGAAGTTGGGATAACAATACCCATTTGCTTTTTATCTATTATAACAGTTTCACTCATATAATATTCGTTACATTTCATTTCTTTGACAACCATTGTGCAGTCTGTGTATATATTATGTTTGTTATTTGAAAGCAATAACATATTTCGTAATTGCGCATTAGTTCTTTATTTCCATTACAATATTTCAAATTTTCTGGTTTTATATAAATATAATAATATGTCAGTAGACTGTGATAGTTTGATTATATGCACTTATTGTCTCAATTATAATTATTTTATAATGAATGGTGTTGTACTTTGCCACGATAATTTGCTGTGTATATGTTATGTAAAGTAGAACGATGAGACTGTGGAGGTTGTAATAGCGCAGCGGATGCGCGTTCGCTCCGTGTGCGAAAGGTCCGGAGTTCGAGCCACCGCTACAGCCGTTATGAGTGTGCCCTTAGGCAAGGCATTTAAATTCCACATTGCCTCTTCTTTGTCCCTCATGGCGATTGGCTACATCAGGAATGAGGTCTCGAGAGCGATAAATATAAGTTGTAAGAACTTGTTTTGCAATTGAGCTAAAATAAGTTTGTATAAACTAACGATGAGATTGAAATAAAGAATAAATCTATGTTTAACCCGTTCAACACCACAGACCTCTAAATAGGCTTACAAAGAGTGTAGATCCAGATAAGCCGGCTCGTGACGAGCCGTCTCATCAGGATCTGCACTTTTTGCCAGTGATATGACTATTTTTAGACATAATTACCCATTTTGATAAATTAACTTGTCCAAATGTGATTTTCTGATTCATTTATTGGTTTATGAATACCATGGACCAGTCCATCTGAGTTACTTGGTGTTGAAAGGGTTAAACAAGAGATTACAATAAATGTAATGGTACATGCTAATATAGATGGTCAACTTTATGTTATATCCAATAGGTCAATATCACCCATGAGGTACAACAATTTACAAACACGAACATAACAAATAGTTTGGACAAATCTTGCGGAGAAGGCATAGTATGCATTGTAACGATGTTATTATTCAATTTTAAAATTAATCACAAGAATATTCTAGCATATCAATGTTCATAATTTATATATCAAAACTGCATTTACTTCCACTAAGAATATCACAGAGTACAATAGGTCGATTGGGCTTATCCCTACCCCTACTACACTTGTGCCATTCTTCCTTGAGTAAACACTGTTTGGCATATAATGTATACCTGCATGCATAAAATGAATAAAGATTGAAAACTTATATAATATGCGATATCACATAAAATCGCATTAACCACCCATATGTATATATAGTAACATATCCATATTATAACCACCCATATGTATATATAGTAACATATACATATTATAAACACCCATATATATATATAGTAACATATCCATATTATAGCCACCCATATGTATATATAGTAACATATACATATTATAACCACCCATATGTATATATAGTAACATATACATATTATAACCACCCATATGTATATATAGTAACATATACATATTATAATCACCTATATGTATATATTCAATTCAATAAATTTATTGCATTAAATATGACAACATACTTATAGCAAAGAATACATATATAAACAGAGTACAATGGAAAGACATGGATACATTTTCAGAAGAGCATAGATGATTGTGATATTTAAAAAAAATAAAAAATTAATTTCTTACTAAATTTGCGTAATATATAAATTTGGACAGGTTTTGAACAATTTTGCTATTAGTTTGTGTAAGTAAGGTAATAAACTTTTGTTTGGTAGGCCAAGTATAATAGTAGCGTTTCAGATATTTGTTTCTTAAATTTCTAAATTTAGGACAAATAAGATATACATATTAGTAACATATACATATTATAACCACCTATATGTATATATATAGTAACATATACACATTATAACCACCCATATGTATATATATATAGTAACATATACATATTATAACCACCCATATGTATATATAGTAACATATACATATTACAATCACCTATATGTATATATATAGTAACATATACATATTATAATCACCCATATGTATATATATAGTAACATATACATATTATAATCACCCATATGTATATATATAGTAACATATACATAGTATAACCACCCATATGTATATATAGTAACATATACATATTATAACCACCCATATGTATATATAGTAACATATACAAAACAAACATATTAACCACACATATGTATATACTAGTAACATATACATATATAACCACACATATGTATATAGTAACATATACATATTATAACCACACATATGTATATATAGTAACATATTATATACCCATATGTATATATAGTAACATATATAACCCATATGTATATATATAACATATACATATATAACCCCATATATATATATAGTAACATATACATATTATAACCACCCATATGTATATATAGTAACATATACATAGTATAACCACCCATATGTATATATAGTAACATATACATATTATAACCACCCATATGTATATATATAGTAACATATACATATTATAACCACCCATATGTATATATAGTAACATATACATATTATAACCACCCATATGTATATATACTAGTAACATATACATAGTATAAACACCCATATGTATATATATATAGTAACATATACATATTATAACCACCCATATGATATATATATAGTAACATATACATAGTATAACCACCCATATGTATATATAGTAACATATACATATTATAACCACCCATATGTATATATAATAGTAACATATACATATTATAACCACCCATATGTATATATAGTAACATATACATATTATAACCACCCATATGTATATATAGTAACATATACATATTATAACCACCCATATGTATATATAGTCTATACATATTATAACCACCCATATGTATATATAGTAACATATACCATTATAACCACACATATGTATATATAGTAACATATTATAACCACCCATATGTATATATAGTAACATATACAATTATAACCACCCATATGTATATATATAGTAACATATACATATTATAACCACCCATATGTATATATAGTAACATATACATATTATAAACACCCATATGTATATATATAGTAACATATACATATTATAACCACCCATATGTATATATAGTAACATATACATATTATAACCACCCATATGTATATATATAGTAACATATACATATTATAACCACCCATATGTATATATAGTAACATATACACATTATAACCACCCATATGTATATATAGTAACATATACATATTATAACCACCCATATGTATATATAGTAACATATACACATTATAACCACCCATATGTATATATAGTAACATATACATATTATAACCACCCATATGTATATATAGTAACATATACATATTATAACCACCTATATGTATATATATAGTAACATATACATATTATAACCACCCATATGTATATATAGTAACATATACATATTATAATCACCCATATGTATATATAGTAACATATACATATTATAACCACCCATATGTATATATAGTAACATATTATAACACCAAAAAAAACATATTATAACCACACATATGTATATATAGTAACATATTATAACCACACATATGTATATATAGTAACATATTATAACCACCCATATGTATATATAGTAACATATACATATTAGAACCACCCATATGTATATATAGTAACATATACATATTAGAACCACCCATATGTATATATAGTAACATATACATATTAGAACCACCCATATGTATATATAGTAACATATACATATTAGAACCACCCATATGTATATATAGTAACATATACATATTATAATCACCTATATGTATATATATAGTAACATATACATATTATAAACACATGCAATATCACCAATTAAGCACATTAATATAGCATATGTATGGTATACATTCACATCTTCGAATTATTCATAATTAAAATGTAGACCCATATTTGCCAGACACATTATTTTGTTAATTGTTTTACTGTTATCTAAGCTAAAGGAAGCATCAATATGTGTATGTTATAAGTGTCATATATGAGTACTCTTTTAAAAACTTTATTTATTTTACAACGATTGGGAAGCAAGTTTTAACAACTTATATTAATCACTCTCGTTAGCGTATATGTGGTCATTCGTGTGGGAGGAAACCGGAGTACCCGGAGAAGACCAACATTTCCGATTTGGCGACCACCGTACCATCTCACATACTTCCCGATCCGAGTACTTGTTATTGTTTATGGGTTCAGTAAGGGAGGGTACGAAATCATCTCGTTATGAAATCATGCCTGTTTTCCATTATTTAAATTGAATTGCAGTTTTATTCTTTATTATAGTCTCATCTATGTACAATGTATCATAAAATCATATTACATACTATAAAACAGTACATAGCCATTCATATATTTGAATTACAAGAGACTTATCACAGTTATTTTCACATAATGTATATTCAATGCACAATAACAATTAATAATGGTCACTATATACATGGTAAATCTAAATTGCCTCTGCTAATCCAAACTAAAAAGATCTTAAAAAAGAGATATCTAGGAATAAAATACTGAAAGCTTAATATAGGCACTAGTGTGCGACATAAAAAATGGTGTAAGAAATCCATTATCAATTTTGATCAGATCAAAAGTGAACTGATTAGCAGCGACTATTTAGTTGACATAAATGTATGTATACTGCATAGAGATAAACATATGTTTACGTTGAAAATTTTAACTTAAAATACATTTCTGGTATATTTATAAGAATTATAGTGTATTATTTACAGAGGTAAAATGAACGCTTTTGCAAAATGTTAAAACAGGTTTTGGCACATGCCCTAATCATATATTTGTTGGAGAATAAAAATATCAACTGGTTATTTCTAGGCAGGTTAGAGAAATTACTGTCTATACTGTTTGCTTTTAAGAACAAATAGTACACACGAAAAGCTGTTTTTAGCGCAAACTTGGACAGTTGGTAACCTACGATTTAACCTATTAGAGAAATACTTACCCGAGTTGTTAATTAATCGGATATATTCCTGTAAAAAAACAACTGACTTACACTGTTTGCGAGGGTTCCGTTTTTGTATGCCAACAATATTAATAAAACATGCTTAAACACCTCTTGCGTGAAGTATGTCTGGCTGGACAGGTACTCCGGGGAGCGCAAGTTCGATTCCCCGTCTGACCCTAATAAAATTAACATTCTTTCAGGTTGGGACTTTAAACCGAGGTCTCGTGTCGGTGCTGTACACCGTGCACGTAAAAGAACCAGAGGAGACTCTGGAACGGGTCTCTGTCTGTATCATTGCACTATCCTTCAACAATCTAAAATGACTAATCACTTCAGGAGGCGTCGCTCATATGGGCAACCGGTAGCGACGGTAAATAAACGTAAAACACACACAGGTATGTCTTTCTCATGTACAATATACAAACACATAAAATGGACTAATACACTGCTTGGGGCGGCTTCCGGAAGGTTACACGGGAGCCGCGATACATATCTGCTTAATGAAGACGATATACAGTCAAACCTGTGCTAAACGCCACCTCCGAATAAAGGCCGCATATGAAAAACCTGTCTCTAAAGACCACTATTTTTTTTCTCTCCCGTCCAGATATTTTCAATGCATTTTAACCCTCTATGGAGAGGCCATCTGTCAACAAAGGCCACTTTTTGACTTTCCCGATGGTGGTCTTTATAGACAGGTTTGACTGTACATATAAACCTCTATTTCGCTGGAGTTGCTGGGCCCTCTGTGACCCAGTTGTTACGGTGGTTGACTTCAAAGCACTTGCCCTAACTTCTGTAGGTTCGAATCTAACTTGGGGTTCGAATTATTGCATGTGAGGAAGCTATCCAACTGGCTTGAGGAAGATCGGTGATTCTACCCAGGTGTATGACCATCCCTGAAATAGTGCTCGGAGGAGCACCCAGCGTCTTCCTACACCGATAGCAGCTACAGAGTCGCCATATGACCTAACCTGTTTGTGCGATATCAAACCATTAAAGCCAAACACAATCGTTGTAACGCTGGACTGGTAATCCAGGGATCGCAGGTTCGATCCCCAGTCTGACCCTAATAAAATTAACAGTCTTTCAGATGGGACGTTAAACCGAGATCTCGTGTCGGTGCCTTACATCGTGCACGTAAAAGAACCAGAGGAGACTCTGGAATTGGTTTCTGTCTGTATCATTGCACTATCCTCCAAAATCTAAAATGACTAATCTCTTCAGGAGGTGTCGCTCATATGGGCAACCGGTAGCGACGATAAATAAACGTAAAACACACACAATCGTTGTAGTTGAAAAGTTCTTTTAACGCATTTTGACACATATGTTTCAAAACTTGAAAAGTGCTGTGACATCCTGTTCGGTTTGGATGTGTCTCCGTGGTGTAATGGATACGGAGCCTGATTCCTGGTCGAAATGTGGTGAGTTCGATCCGAGCCATTACCACGGTGTATGGTGACGTCCAACAGCGTACCAGTATATGATATGGTGCCTGTAAAAACGTAGCGAATTAATTTAATCGATATGTAAATGTGTTCATTCGATGGTCTGCATTATGGGTGTTCAGCAATAAAAATGTGTTTGAACTATACTAGAGGACATAGAAAATGCACACTTCGGATAAACATAAAATACATGAAAAACAATAACTATATAAATACATAGTTTTAAACATTTTGGAATATATTTAGTTGTTCAGTTTGTGTTTTGTAATAAAGATGTGATATATCTTTGATGGAATCTTTCGTACTTCGTTTTCGTGTAATAATAATCATATAATGTAGGCGTGCGTTTTCTATGTCCTCTAGTATATAGTGTAGGCGTGCGTTTTCTATGTCCTCTAGTATATACTGTAGGTGTGCGTTTTCTATGTCCTCTAGTATATAATGTAGGTGTGCGTTTTCTATGTCCTCTAGTATATACTGTAGGTGTGCGTTTTCTATGTCCTCTAGTATACACATACTGTAGGTGTGCGTTTTCTATGTCCTCTAGTATACATATAATGTAGGTGTGCGTTTTCTATGTCCTCTAGTATACATATAATGTAGGTGTGCGTTTTCTATGTCCTCTAGTATACGTATAATGCAGGTGTGCGTTTTCAATGTCGTTCTCTATGTCCTATAGTATACATATAATGTAAGTATGCGTTTTCTATGTCCTCTAGTATAGATGAATACAGTTTAATAATCATGGTAGCACTTATTTTACGATACATATGTGCGATTCCTAATTGCTCAGACAAGTAGGGGTCCGAGGCATAAAGGGTTCGCATATTTACTTTTATTTGTAGTGTCTGTATGGGAATGTACGAGCAGCCATGTTCACAATATCTGCCGGTGACCCTAGATCACCGTAGCAATACAGATGATACCGTTAATCATTCTATCTATTAAGATCTTCGTGGCATAAGTAATTAACAATGTTGTCCTAATCTGTCGCCTTCAATGATCAGCGGGCCCTAAATAAGTTAATTAATAATTAATTGTTCACCCTTGGTAGCCAACTGCTAGCCTGATGGATCAAAAGGACTTTGATGTAGACAAGATGATTAATTGTAGGCCACGCCGTCCCAGGAGAGTTACTGTAACATATATCATGGTGTTACAAAAATGATATTTTCTTGGAATATTTGTGGTCGAGTGGTTACGGTCGAGGACTTGTTGTCCAACCCTTTTTGCCTGTATTTCCTTGTATAGATAGATAGATAGATAGTTTATTCTGAACAAAAAGCAAATGCTCATGAGTTCATTATAACATTGGCATTACAATACTTGGGCAATGGTGTATAGTTCAATCACAAATTCAACATTCAGTACATGCACATTTTGAAAGCATAATATCGAATTAAACTACATAGTGGTTACACATGATCAAATTTAATTCAAATAATTGTATAATATAGTGCAACGATCTGCAACCTGAAAGAGAAAATACATATTTATACATACACGCACATGTACATACCTACATAATATTATGTAATCATACGTACACACATACATGTATATATGAATAATTGTGTAGAATGTGTTGATTATATATATGTATAGAGCAAATAAAATATTATTAAACTAAAATATTCCATTGTAATCATCACTGATGGTCACGGGTTCGAGCCTAGCACAGACCGTATCACGATTGCTAGTCCAATAATCTTACTGGAAGCAAATGTATTTTAAAATATAATATGCGGGGTGGGTTTATTGTATATATGTGTTTATTAATCTATTAAACATAGTTAATTAATGTCGTCCGCTTCCGTGGTCGAGTGGTTAATGTCGCTGACTTATATACCACTGTAACCTATCATTACTGATGGTCAGGGGTTCGAGCCCCGCTCAGACTGTGTCTCTTTATATGAAAATATTGGCAGTTTCTTACGGAGGTTAGTTTCTGCCCAGAAAGGTGTAGTTAGGTAAACTACCCGTCGCTCAAATGGGCAACTTAAATAATAATAAGATATATTTTTTCTTCGAATATTATTATACAATTAATTCGCAGCAACACTCGTCTGACTTCAAGATATATTCCTGTTATTGTTCAAAAAACACGAAATTGTGTCCCGTTTTTTATGGCAGCAATACTAAAAAACATTGCAAAAAGTGGTGCACGCATATTAATTTCATTATTGTTATGATTCGTTAGGGAGAATTGGAGCTACGAAGGTAGGCTAATTCTAATCCTGTTTCTGTATTCTGATTATGCGTGGTGTATGCATTGTTGGAGCCGTTACGATTGTGTCCTTAGGCAAGGCATTTAAATTCCACGTTGCCTCTTCTCTCCCTCGTAGCGATGGATTCCATCAGGAATGTCTCGAGAGTGATTTATATAAGTTGAAAGAACTTGTTTCGCAATCGAGCTAAAATAAATTTGTATAAAATAATGCATTACGATACGTTACTAGTCTACGAACAGAGTAATCAAACAATCAATGCATTGCGATACGTTACTAGTCTACAAACAGAGTAATCAAACAAGCAATGCATTACGATACGATACTAGTCTACGAACATAGTAATCAAACAATCAATGCATTGCGATACGTTACTAGTCTACAAACAGAGTATGCAAACAAGCAATGCATTACGATACGATACTAGTCTACGAACATAGTAATCAAACAATCAATGCATTGCGATACGTTACTAGTCTACGAACAGAGTAATCAAACAATCAATGCATTGCGATACGTTACTAGTCTACGAACAGAGTAATCAAACAATCAATGCATTGCGATACGTTACTAGTCTACAAACAGAGTAATCAAACAATCAATGCATTGCGATACGTTACTAGTCTACGAACAGAGTAATCAAACAATCAATGCATTGCGATACGCTACTAGTCTACAAACAGAGTAATCAAACAAGCAATGCATTACGATACGATACTAGTCTACGAACAGAGTAATCAAACAATCAATGCATTGCGATACGTTACTAGTCTACACACAGAGTAATCAAACAAGCAATGCATTACGATACAATACTAGTCTACGAACATAGTAATCAAACAATCAATGCATTGCGATACGTTACTAGTCTACAAACAGAGTAATCAAACAAGCAATGCATTACGATACGATACTAGTCTACGAACATAGTAATCAAACAATCAATGCATTGCGATACGTTACTAGTCTACAAACAGAGTAATCAAACAATCAATGCATTACGATACGCTACTAGTCTACGACCAGAGTATGCAAACAATCAATGCATTGCGATACGTTACTAGTCTACGACCAGAGTATGCAAACAATCATTGCATTACGATACGTTACTAGTCTACGAACAGAGTAATCAAACAATCAATGCATTACGATACGTTACTAGTCTACGACCAGAGTATGCAAACAATCAATGCATTACGATACGTTACTAGTCTACGAACATAGTAATCAAACAATAAATGCATTACGATGCGTTACTAGTCTACGAACATAGTAATCAAACAATAAATGCATTGCGATACGTTACTAGTCTACGAACAGAGTAATCAAACAATCAATGCATTGCGATACGTTACTAGTCTACGAACAGAGTAATCAAACAATCAATGCATTGCGATACGTTACTAGTCTACGAACATAGTAATCAAACAATAAATGCATTACGTTACGTATCAATACTGCGTACAAAGTAATGAGACAATCAATGCATTACTACAATATTTTACTATTCTACGTACACAGTAACCAAATAGGCAATGAATTACGATACTGTTCCATTCTGCGGACAAAGTAAGGAAACAATCAATGCATTATGATATTTTACTATGTTGCGAACACAGCAATCAAACACCCAGTGTATTACAATAGTTACTATGCTGCGAATACAGCAATCAAACACGCAGTGCATTACAATAGTTACTATGCTGCGAACACAGCCATCAAACACGCAGTGCATTACGATAGTTACTATGCTGCGAACACAACAATCAAACACGCAGTGTATTACGATATGCTGCGAATACAGTAATCAAACACGCAGTGAATTACAATAGTCACTATGCTGCGAACACAGCAATCAAACACGCAGTGCATTACAATAGTTACTATGCTGCGAACACAACAATCAAACAGGCAGCATTGTTGCTATGAAGTATGAACGACATCTTAATATTCTTATCTTGTGTTTATCTTGCTCATCTATGATTGTAGTCGGCTTGCAGACAAGCTCGACAGATAACGGACGTAATCAAGATGCCATCAACACGCACACGCGGTTACTACAACTTTTTTCCACAAGTGTTTGTTTCAGCCGCAGTTGATGTTGTGGGCCTCCATAAGTACGTATATGAATTAGGCTACGGCTCTACACAATACATATTGAAACAATATTTTAACGGCGGCCATCTTGGAATTCAAAATGGCCGCCATGCAACCAAAATATAAGTTGTACCAATATGTTTGTTGACCCCAATAACATATACTTTGCACCTGAAATCAGAACTCTAGGTGCTTTTTAGCTGAGATACGCCTATAAGGGTAAGTTTAGGGTCCGCCATTTTGATAAACACCCCAATGAATCACTGTGCCAAGTTTCAGAATGTGGTCACAATTTGAAGGATTTGCCTAAAATTTGTATCTTAAAATGTCTACTGGTATATTATGTATCTATATATAATTATGATCTTACATGAGATATGATTTCATAGATTTTATGAAAAGCGTTTTGGAATTTTGCTATCAAGCGAGCTAAATAGATTAAAAACATTCGAAAACGAGTTTCATAAAATAATGTTTGAAATGACATACGTTACTATATAATGCTACTTTTAATCATATTTGTGTACACACTAACGTTGCTACTTTCATTCTCGCGCCAAGTGTCAGCGCAAATTGTCATGACGTCACTAAATTGTCATGACGTCAGTACGCAATGCATCGTTATATTCGTGTTTTAAATATAGTTATAATTACGAGCTGAAATGTCAGTACATAAGTATACGTCTAAAGTTCACTAAACGCATTAAATCAGAAAACGCAGGAAATCGCTTCTATACCACAGCAATTTTAAGTGGAACATGCCCCGGACCCCCTAGATAGCCTAGCCTCGGTTGAAATTTGCCTCTGGCTACGATACTGTATAGTCATTTTAGAGTTTGGAGGATAGTGCAATGATACTGACAGAGACAGAGTATCCACTGTTTCGTTTACGGACACTGTATAACGTGACCTTGACGTGTACCTTTGACTGAAGCTATGTGTTTACCTTTGGCATGTTCCTATAGATCGTTTGATATTCCAAGACTTCGGCGGTTGTGCGATTTTGTGTGAAGCATTTGTAAGACAAGTCACCATACGCTAAATATGTATGCCCCTATGCATGCACATATAACATAGTTAGCATATGTGTATAACACCGACACGAGAGCTGAACGACAATCATATTATTTATTTTAATATGGGGGATCGAATCTGCAATACCTGGATTACAAGTCGATAGTTCCAATCACTGACCCACCGATCCGCTACTAATAGTTACACATTAATTTTAGCTCGATTGCGAAACAAGTTCTTACAACTTATATTAATCCACTCTCAATACCTCATTATTGATGGAAACCATCGTCATCGGAGAGAGAGAGAGAGAGAGAGGGGGAGGGGGGAGAGAGGGGAGAGAGAGAGAGAGAGAGAGAAGAGGCAACATGGAATTTAAATGCCTTGCACAGCGCACAATCGTAACGGCTCCAGCTGGGCTCGAACTCTGTGCCTTTCGCACCTGAAGCGAACGCGCTATCACGACTTCCACTACTAATGGCTGTCATATGGTGAACTATGATGGTGATTGAGGTTATTTACCCTCGCCGCCGGCGAACCATGTGTGCGACTCCCAATGGGGTGTCGAAGCTATGTGGTGTTCTACCGGTACCAATGCGTGCCTGAAATGCTGTTCGGAGCAGCACCCGGCATCTTTCTTCTACGCGCATATGTCTGTGATTTACGTTTATTTATCGTCGCTACCGGTTGCCCATATGAGCGACGCCTACTGAAGAGATTAGTAATTTTAGATTTGTGGCAGATAGTGCAATGATACAGACAGAGACCCATTCCAGATTCTCCTTTGGTTCTTTTACTTGCACAGTGTATAGCACCGACACGAGACCTCGGTTTAACATCTCATCTGAAAGACTATTAATTTTATTAGGGTCAGACGGGAGCTCGAACCTGCGATCCCTGGATTACAAGTCCAGCGTATTAACCTCTGGGCTGCAGATCCGTCTGTACGCACAACAACTCGAGAGTCGACATGGTGCGACCTTTGCGACGTACAAACAGAACTGTCACAATGGCGGCGCTGCCATTGGTCAATCATGCTTGCTGTTAATGCTACTTCTCTACATCTACTATCGAGCATGGTTCCAATTAATAAAACACTTTATTCTGTATGTTTTTATAGTATGGATAAAAAACTTCATCAAAGAATCGCCCTCATTTTGCATTTGCATACACCTGTTGAGAGAAAGATTGTTTTTATTTTATCACGTGTAAAAACAATGCTTCACGTGTTATTAATTTATCAAAGAACTACGGTTTTGTTCTTGCTTTCAAATGTATGCGTAACATTTGGTCTTTTTTGGGGGGCTATTTTTAATTCTTGTTTGTCTAATTTATAATTTCATTTCCTACTCTGTAACGGAAATACCATGGTAATATAAAAACACTTTTAGATGTTGATATAGTGTTATTCGATTTTTTGTTTTAAATTTGATATCCTTCGTTTTATTGTTTTTCTAGTGTCTTCTTTTCATTGAATTATTGATTAAGGCCAAGAGTTTTTTTTAATTTTCAAATACTTAGTTTATACAAATTTATTTTAGCTCGATTACGAAACAAGTTCTTACAACTTATATTAATCACTCTCAAGACCTCATTCCTGATAGAATACATCGCCACGAGGGAGAGAGAAGAGTCAATGTGGAACTTAAATGTCTTGCCGAAGGGCACAATCGTAACTGCTCCAGCGGGGCACGAACTCCGGACAGTTCGCACCTGAAGCGAACGCGCTACTACTGCACTATCACGACTTCCGCTTTCAAACACTTAATCTTTATATTCTCAGTTTCACCTTGACATGAACATTTTCGTCATCTATATATACACTAACACCATAAAAAAACTGTGCACTTTTATATTGAGCGTTACGTTTTCGTTACAAATTTTAGAATTATGGATTTTACTATCATGAGTGAAGAAAATAATCATTTCACACATTGCACTAATTTACCCAATATTTCGCACTCTTCTATACCAAATTTGACTATATTTTTTTCTAAAAGGATATAAATGTTATCTCTTTGTGCACGGTTTCGTTTTGGTGTATCTAAATTTTGAAATTCCGGTGTATTATTATATTTTCCGGTTACTGTGTTTTACGTTTATTTATCGTCGCTACCGGTTGCCTATATGAGCGACGTCTCCTGAAGAGATTAATTATTTTAGACTTTGGAAGATAGTGCATGATACAGACAGAGACCAATTCCAGAGTCTCCTCTGGTTCTTTTAGGTGCACGGTGTAAAGCACCGACACGAGACCTCGGTTTAACGTCCCATCTGAAAGTATGTTAGTTTTATTATGGTCAGACGGGGGATCGAACCTGCGATCCCTGGATTACCAGTCCAGCGTGTTACCACTGGACTACAGATCCGTCTGTAATTCCGGTTACTAAATATATATAAAGTATAAGTAACAATACTGATAAGATAGGGTTTGAAAGGGCCAGTTATTGTTTATTTAAGGGTCATTATGATAAATACTTTCCACTTACATAATTATGTATATCCCCATGTTTGTATCTATTTTTGTATACATT
Source organism: Archivesica marissinica (assembly GCA_014843695.1). NCBI lineage: Eukaryota > Metazoa > Mollusca > Bivalvia > Venerida > Vesicomyidae > Archivesica > Archivesica marissinica. Next base: position 20,354,473 of record CM026386.1, on the reverse strand, counting down.
TCGTAACTAATGATAGGCAGCTGATATGAGCACGAAATATTACGGGACATTCGTAAGGAAGAATTTCTTTGATATTAAAGGCGTGTCTTAATGTGATAAATAATTCCCATTTACATAATTATGTTAAAGACCAAAAACTATAATGATTTGTGTCTAATAAAATTGTTTCTTCTTGTTAAATATACTTGATATTGTACGATAGTCCGCTTAAATATAATGTTCATCCTCTGTTGTTACTAATACAATGAACACACTTGGATATGTAACTAACAAGTCACGTGATGTAAATAAATATATTATATAGTATGTATTATATGATTATGTACTATGTACAAGTCTGGTAATAAACTGTTGTTCTGTTCTGTTCTGATATCAAACTATCGTATCGCGTGTTATGTAATGGCTTAGAAGACGAATTTCACTTTTTATATTAATTCCTCACATTACCATGAAATACGTCGAATAACATAAAATTTGACAAATGAAGTTTGACAAATAGTGAAATACATGAGACAGTTTTCTGAGAAGCTTCAATATATCAGATTAACTATTAATACGGCACTTTTCGTGTATCTATGTATTACCTATGATATATCTTTTTTCCCATCTCCAAACTTGACTCTTCTCTCTCCTATGCTCTTTATTATTTATATATCAACCCGTGTCACAACATCTGGTAACTAATTACATGTATACTCATATGTCATGTAAATGATCTGAGTTAATAAAGAATAATTGAATTGAATTGTTAATAGTAAAGCAAAAAAGATATATTTTTCGCGAGAATGTTAACATTGTTTAGGGAATTATTTGAAATGAAGTATTCGAAGGTGTATGTATACTAGAGGACATAGAAAACACACGCATACATTATATGATTATTATTGCATGAACACGAAATACGAAGGATTCCATCAAAGATATATCAAATCTTTATTACAAAACACACCTACAATTATTCCAAAATGTTTAAAACTATGTATTTATATAGTTACGTTTTTCATGTAAAAACACACTTATCGGAAGTGTACGTTGTCTATGTCCTCAAGTATATTATATTCTGGTCCCCTCTTTATCCGAAGTTTCGGCTTAAAAAGCCTTTTTCAAGGAAAGTTTCAAATACAAATCCGGCTAATTAATTTTCTTTAAGATTGTTATGAATAGATTGGTTGTTATGTTCATAAAATCTTTAATTAATCTGTCTATATGTACCATTAAGAAGCTGAAATGTACGCTATATGCTGATATGCTAAAAAATTATTATAAAAAAATATCCTACATAACTCTCAGTTAATCTACATGTGGTTGCGTTAAAGATGATATTTTATTATCACGTGACTTTAACACACCAGTTGTCATGGAAATTGTGTTATTTTCATTTCGCTTTGATTTACAGTTTTAAAACAGCGTAACATGCCAACTACGGCCTTCTATCATCTGCGAGCATTTTACTATGCCTAACTGAAAACACCGTGCTTTTCTGGTAAAACAATCAGATTCTAGCTTTGAATTTGCAGTTGATGAATTTTGCAGACGACATTAGCGGGAACCAAACGAGATTTTTTACCCCATTATGAGACCAGCTGCTGATAGATTTTTACACATTTCTTTCCGACTAGAAACTAATAATTACGCGTGTTAGTTTTTTCAGTTCGAATATGCGCAATATAGATCTACAAAGTGATTAAATCTATTAGAAATAGTGTGAATTTATGTTTTCTAGCGACAAATGAAACATTATGGGTTGAACCACGAATGGAAGATCGCATTACCGTATAGCATTTTGATAATATATTTACACAAAATAAAGTTGCTACTTTCATTTTGGCGGCAGGCAAATGCTCACTAAATTGTCACTATACAAAACTGCGTAATATTTATGTTTTCGAGGCTTATGTTAAACAGTCGTGTGTCTTATTGTTAACGCTATGTACGAATTAATCTAGAAATATGCATAAATTAACATTCAATGTACACATTATAAGGAACCAATCAGAATCCTTCCAGGTGTTATTACACGTGTGGTGATATAAGAAAATATGTGGTGGCTGTATTACACTGACTACAAGCAAAGTCATGTGATAACATATGAATCATTACATTGCTCTATATGAACCCAACAACTTTGGCAGAGATGTGACCCATAGCCTGTCCCCTTTTAAATTAAGAAAACGTTTCATATCTCTTAAATCTTCTACAAAATATGCTTGCATACATTGCATGTTCTTTCGGGACGTCGTGATAGCGCAGTGGGTGCGCGTTCTCTTCCCGTGCGAACGGTCCGAAGTTCGAGCCCCGCTTGAGCCGTTACGAGTGTGCCCTTAGGCAAGGCATTTAAGTTCCACGTTGCCTCTTCTCTCTCTTTCATGGCGATGGATTCCATCAGGAATGAGATCTCGAGAGTGATTAATATAAGTTGAAAGAACGTGTTTCGCAATCGAGCTAATATAAAATTGTATAAACTAAATCAATTTCATTTTCTGTTAGATGCAAGTTTCATCACGAAAACGCAACACAAATCTCACTAATCACTAATAGAACACACACATGCAATGAAAACACAATCTGAGCCACATAAAGATGATGCTGATTGCGTTTATTTACCCTCGCCGCCGGCGAACCATGGGGGCGAGCATTCTCGAAGATTATATTCGTGCATTAATTTATGGTGTATATATATAATCGTCACTTATAGCACTGCGCAGACATCAATACGTTATTTTTTTGTAATTACCACATGCATGTTTATTTCTGTTTTATCGATTTTTATTCCGCCATGATGTCCAACCCCCGTTTCACTGTGGCATAAGTCGTCTCCCAGTTTCTATATGCTAATTCATTAATAACGTAATAAATTAATATGATGAAATGGGGTGTCGAAGCAGTATAAATATTATGCAGATGCACGTCGTGACTTAGGCCAAGTTCACAGAAGGAAATGCATTATTTTTTTGTAATTATATACTACACGTTTATTTCTGTTTTATCGATTTTTCTTCCGCCATGATGTCCAACCCCCGTTTCATTGTGGTATAAGTCGTCCCCCATTTTCTATATGCTAATTCATTAATAACGTAATACATTAATATGATGAAATGGGGTATTTAAGCAGTATATGCAGATGCACGTCGTGACTTAGGCCATGTTCACAGAAGGAAATGCATTATTTTTTTGTAATTATATACTACACGTTTATTTCTGTTTTATCGATTTTTCTTCCGCCATGATGTCCAAATCCAGTTTCATTGTGCTATAATTTGTCTCTAATTTCTGTATGCCAATTCGTTAATAACATATGATGGAATGGGCAGTATATATACTAAGCATATATGCAGATGCACGTCGTGACCTAGGCCAAGTTCACAGAAGGAAATGGGTCAATGACTTCGCTGATGCCATTGTCGCTGCAGGCGTCAGTAAGAATGACCGCTGCTAACTTTCCTATATGTCGAACAGCAATGTTCGGTGCCTTACAGACGGCGGATGTTTTGATTATGCCAATGGTGTGCATTTACAGCTCGAAGTAGGTATTTGTAGCCACCGCACGACTTATAAATAATGTTTATATTAAGTCAACGTTGTACATATATAGGTATCTGTAGCCAACATGTGAATTTCGAAACAAAAGACAAACTACTGTACTGCTGGTCAAAGACAAATACCAACATGAAGCACCAACATACCTGAACAACACTGAGAGGTAACACTAAACTGGATTCATGTTGGTCCTGAAAAGAACTGTTTTATTCCTATCCCCCGCTTCCAAATACACTAAAGGTACTGTTGGAGGTAACACTGACTTCTGGTAGAGGCGTTGTGGATACGTAGTTGAGTGCCGTTGCCTTATTGTGACTACAAGTCTAAAGAACGACATAGCAAGACAATCATACCATGATCGAATCTAGTCTCAGTGTACATCGTCCAAATGGGGGGGTGGTCTCCGTTGCCGATTTGCTACGGTCGTTGACTTCAATTCATATTGCCGCTCACCGCTGTGTGGTTCTACCCATACCGCCAACGCGTGGAATAGTGCTCGGAGGGGCAACGGGGGTCTTCCTCTACCAAACATAGCTGGAAAGTTGCCAGATGACATAAGCTGTTGGTATGTGCGACGTTAAATCAAAGAACGAACCAAACATATTCCATCTCATGATGGAAAAGACAGTCCTTCATCACCTGTCTACTGTGGTATGGGAAAATGTACAAGTTGCCCATTACGTTAAATCGTCGGAAGTTTCATCATAGAATATATATCTCCGTCAAATGTAGTCGGGAAGGCATACATGTGTCATTCAAAAGCTATACTTGTGTGTGTTTTACGTTTATTTATCGTCGCTACCGGTTGCCCATATGAGCGACGCCTCCTGAAGAGATTTGTCATTTTAAATTTTGGAGGATAGTGCAATGATACAGACAGAGACCCATTCCAGAATCTCCTCTGGTTCTTTTACGTGCACGGTGTAAAGCACCGACACGAGACCTCGGTTTAACGTCCCATCTGAAAGACTGTTAAATTTATTAGGGTCAGACGGGGGATCGAACCTGCGATCCCTGGATTACCAGTCCAGCGTGTTACATTAGCTTATGTTGATCTATGTACCATGTCGACAGTAAATAAATTGACTTGATTTGATTTGATATGCCACAACCCTCGTCACTAGCTAAGTTCTAATTGTCCAACAAAGGAAATGTTTGTCAGCGAAGAACATGATTATGAAGATAGATCCGACGGTATGTTGTGGTAAGTTCCAATTGTCTTTGCAGTGCCCGATCTGAGTGGTATCGAACTACCTACTGTATGTGTGTTTTACGTTTATTAATCGTCGATACCGGTTGCCCATATGAGCGACGCCTCCTGGAGGTATTCTTAATTTTAGATGTTGGAGGATAGTGCAAAGTTTAAACTTTATTTAATTTACAACGAAGGAACTTTTAACAACTTATATTCATCACTCTCGTTGGCGCGGTTGAAAGCGTATGTGTGGTCTTTAGTGTGGGAGGAAACCGGAGTACCCGGAGAAAACCCACCTGTCCGATCTGGCATCCACCGTACCATCTCACATATGCAATGTACAATGATACAAACAGGTATCCATTTAAGAGTCGAGCCTAGTTATTTTACGTGCACAGTGTAAAACTGCTCCAGCGGGGCTCGAACTACGGACAGTTCGCACCTGAAGCGAACGCGCATCCACTGCGCTATCACGACTACCGGTATAGGAATAGGGAGACACTCCTGCAGTTTTTTGGCACTGACGATTCAAAGAAATAACATCATTTCAAAACACAAACATAGTGTATTTTATATATTGAAAATAACCATAGCATTGTAGAAAAATACACAATATATCATTTGACTCTTACATGTCAAATAGCGACCAATCATTGCATAGTATTGAGTAAATTGCATTATTCTGAGCCAAATAAATATACATGGCTATGATTGTGGGAGCTCACATTGATTTGTATATAATGTATGCATTATGTTTCCACTACTGTTCGCTAACTGTATACAATATGTAGGCCTATGTATGTCCTCATGGGCTTGAAAGCCTACTGGAATTTAATAAACTATATCGTTGTCATCATCTCGTCATACAAGCACATGAATCCCGTGTGTATTCAATTAGACACGGTAATTGTGAAAGATAAAATTCCAATAGTATGTCAGATTTGATTCAAGAACAGACAAATAAACGGTGGATAGATAACACAGAATATAGTTCATATTTGATATTAAGTCAATGCACGTTGCTATTAAATGCATGTTCTCATATACAGTAATTGGTGGGAAGCTAATGTTCGAAAACAAACTCCACGGAATACCAGCATAAATCTCCCAAACTCAATGAATCACATATTCAACATTTCTGTCTAATCACATTCCGTACACTTGTCACGTGTTTCCGGTATCTGAAATGACGTTTAGGTGAAGGTCATCTGAGTCCGTGGATGAAACATTTGGTGCCATTATTGGTTTAAGGTGCCCGTCCACTTTATCCTTTGCTAGTTTTGTTCCCTTAACGCGCTTCCACTTCATTCGGCGGTTCTGGAACCATACTTTTACCTGGAATATAAAAGAAACAACGACTGACAATGTATAACGTACAGACGGATCTGTAGTCCAGTGGTAACAAGCTGGACTGGTAATCCAGGGATCGCAGGTTCGATCCCCCGTTTGACCCTAATAATAATAACAGTCTTTCAGATGGGACGTTAAACCGAGGTCTTGTGTCGGTGCTTTACACCGTGCACTTAAAAGAACCAGAGGAGATTCTGGAATGGGTCTCTGTCTGTATCATTGCACTATCCTCCAACATCTAAAATGACTAATCTCTTCAGGAGGCGTCGCTCATATGGGCAATCGGTAGCGACGATAAATAAACGTAAAACATACATATGTATAACGCTATAACCAAGGAAGTCGTGATAGCGCAGTGGATGCGCGTTCGCTTCATGCGCGAAAGGTCCGGAGTTCGAGCCCCGCTGGAGCCGTTACGATTAGGCAAGGCATCTAAATTCCACGTTGCCTCTTGTCTCTCCCTCGTGGCGATGGATTCCATCAGGAATGAGGTCTCGAGAGTGATTAATATAAGTTGTAAGAACTTGTTTCGGAATCGAGCTAAAATAAATTTGTATAAACTAAGGGTATATGGTTCTATGACAAATTATAAAACACAGGTCACGTGATTTATACAAGAACTTTACTCGAGCATACAATACAACCTGTCCAGTCAAATCTTTTGTTTGTGAATATCGAAGCAGAATAGTATTCCCAGGAAGTTGCGAGTACCTCTTCGCACATGCG
>CM026386.1:20302665-20342665 GCA_014843695.1 Archivesica marissinica | reverse complement strand
TAAGTGTGACACTGAACAAGCAGAACAAAACAATGAACATAATGAGAAACCAGATATTAGAACTGGTGGAACGGTACTACATGTTGTAGATGTAAGTAGTAAGTGTGACACTGAACGGGCAGGACAAATCAATGAACATAATGAGAAACCAGATATTAGAACTGTTGGAGCGGTACTACATGTTGTAGATGAAAATAGTAAGTGTGACACTGAACAAGCAGAACAAACCAATTAACATACTGAGAAACCAGATGTTAGAACTGGTGGAGCGGTACTACATGTTGTAGATGAGCATAGTGAGTGTGACACTGAACAAGCAGAACAAACCAATTAACATACTGAGAAACCAGATGTTAGAACTGGTGGAGCGGTTCTACATGTTGTAGATGTAAGTAGTAAGTGTGACACTGAACGGGCAGAACAAAACAATGAACATAATGAGAAACAAGATATTAGAACTGGTGGAGCGGTACTACATGTTGTAGATGTAAGTAGTAAGGGTGACACTGAACGGGCAGAACAAAACAATGAACATAATGAGAAACAAGATATTAGAACTGGTGGAGCGGTACTACATGTTGTAGATGAGCATAGTAAGTGTGACACTGAACGGGCAGAACAAAACAATGAACATAATGAGAAACCAGATATTAGAACTGGTGGAACGGTACTACATGTTGTAGATGTAAGTAGTAAGGGTGACACTGAACGGGCAGAACAAAACAATGAACATAATGAGAAACCAGATATTAGAACTGGTGGAGCGGTACTACATGTTGTAGATGAACATAGTAAGTGTGACACTGAACAAGTGAACAAGCAGAACAAAACAATAGACATAATGAGAAACCAGATGTTAGAACTGGTGCAGCGGTACTACATGTTGTAGATGAGCATAGTGAGTGTGACACTGAACAAGCAGAACAAAACAATGGACATAATGAGAAACCAGATGTTAGAACTGGTGGAGCGGTTCTACATGTTGTAGATGTAAGTAGTAAGTGTGACACTGAACGGGCAGAACAAAACAATGAACATAATGAGAAACCAGATATTAGAACTGGTGAAGCGATACTACATGTTGTAGATGTAAGTAGTAAGTGTGACACTGAACGGGCAGGACAAAGAAATGCACATAATGAGAAACCAGTTATTAGAACTGGTGGAGCGGTACTACATGTTGTAGATGAGCATAGTGAGTGTGACACTGAACGGGCAGATCAAAACAATGAACATAATGAGAAACCAGATATTAGAACTGGTGGAGCGGTACTACATGTTGTAGATGAGCATAGTGAGTATGACACTGAACGGGCAGAAAAAACAACACAAAAAAACAAAACAAAAAAAAAAAAAAAAAAAACACAAAAAATGAGAAACCAGTTATTAGAACTGGTGGAGCGGTACTACATGTTGTAGATGAGCATAGTGAGTGTGACACTGAACGGGCAGATCAAAACAATGAACATAATGAGAAACCAGATATTAGAACTGGTGGAGCGGTACTACATGTTGTAGATGAGCATAGTGAGTATGACACTGAACGGGCAGAACAAAACAATGCACATAATGAGAAACATTAGTTAGTTACTGTATGTAGGTATGTATGTATTTGTATATATGTGTGTATGTGTATATTATGTGTGTAGATGTATAAATATACACAAATAATATGAGAAACCAGTTATTAGAACTGGTGGAGCGGTACTACATGTTGTAGATGAGCATAGTGAGTGTGACACTGAACGGGCAGATCAAAACAATGAACATAATGAGAAACCAGATATTAGAACTGGTGGAGCGGTACTACATGTTGTAGATGAGCATAGTGAGTATGACACTGAACGGGCAGAACAAAACAATGCACATAATGAGAAACATTAGTTAGTTACTGTATGTAGGTATGTATGTATTTGTATATCTGTGTGTATGTGTATATTATGTGTGTAGATGTATAAATATACACAAATAATATATTATATTACATATATGCGTAAACAGTTCTATGTTCCATTTCATCTGTTCATTTTGTTATCAATTGTCTGTGTTTATTATGTACATGTATCTCATCATATGGTGGAATAAAAGATATCTATATATCCTGTAGTTATTTGTTGTGAAGGCTTATTGTATTAGAAAAAGTGTCTTATACAATACATGAACATAAATGTACATATCCATTTACATGATAGGTATTACTCATACACAGATACATATTTATATGAACAATAATTTATATGTATGTACTACAGACTGTTAACTATAATAAACTACTCATATAAACCGTCAACAACAATACCTTTATTGCATTAAACATTCATACAATGTCTATAGCAAGTACATGTATACATGTAGGTAACGACATGGATTCACAAAAGAGCAAGATGTTAATATACTCTCTGCGTATACTAATTTTAGTTTCTATATACATTTACGAAATATATGTATTTTGCTAAATTTCTACCAATGGTTTTTGATTTTTGTGACATTAAATTAGTGAATTTATTAATAGTTGGCCATGTATAGTAATAATGTTTTAGATATTTCTGTCTAAGATCTCTAAATTTCGGACATATAAGAAGGAAATGATATTCACTTTATATCATGCCTGTATTGCAATATTTACATATTCTTTGATTTCTGGGTATGTTTTGATATCTTCCACGTTCGATAGCTAAATCATGGGATGAAGTTCGGAATGTTGTCAACGCCATTCTAAATCTGTCTTCTTTAATAAAGTCTAAATGTTTTTCAAAACTGAACGAGTGTTTAAACAAACAGTATGTCTCTAACCTCCCTGAATTATTAATAGACGAATACCAGCTTTGATAATATATATCTAATAGTCTTTGTTTTATCTCATTATAATCTATCAACATATTAAATTGGTTCTGCCATATGTACATTAACCCACATTGTTCGAGAATATGTTTTATATAGTAAGCCCAGTTACACTTATTGTATATAATACCATTATCTACATCAGTTTTAAGTACATGATACGTTTTAAACAGTAGTGACTTGTATATATAAATTAAATAAGTATTAACACTTAGTTACACTCATTGAAATAGTTAAATATCTTACTATGTACGATTCACATAGAATGTATAATTATATGTACACGTCGAACATTGTTAAATATCATGTACTATCCACATAATAATATATATAATGTATAATTATCTTCTTAGTATATCTACATAAACTACATGAAGAATGTTTATTTCAAACTCCAGTAGGTCAATATGACCCATGAGGTACAACAATATATATACAAACTATTAACAAATAGTGGTGACAATTATGTGGAGAAGACAACGTATGCAATACAGCATGATTATATAATGATCGTATTACAATATCCCTGTACATAAACTCACTCAATTTCTAATTATTGCATCACTGTAAGATAAATACAAAGTCTCATTACATATTATTTAATTTCCGTATTTCAAAAGCTTTATAAATAAATAAATACACTCAATCTTCTAATTATTTCATTATTACCACCTGTAAATAGTTCTTTTAATTTATACATATTTGGGGTTTTTTTCCCAAAATATTTATTAATATATTTCATTCTTATGTCTTTATATATTGAACATTCTAGTAACATATGGTATTCAACTACTAGTATTCCTATATGATCTCTTGTTATTTGTAATCGATTACCTTTAGGCATAATTATCTCAGTAATTATTTTAGTAATTATCTTTAGTAATAAGTATGTAAATAATACTCTACGTTCAATGATGCATAATCATGCTATTTAAAACTGTTAACATAAGGTGGCTTATAGGCCTGTTGGGCCGGGTGTTAAAATTTCACTTTATATTGAATATATGCTGTAAATATGTTGGAAAACACAAGTCACTATAATACACAATTATCTTATTTTATACAAGTGTGTTCATTTGTTTGTGGGTGTGATTACGTTTATTTATCGTCGCTACCGGTTGCCCATATGAGCGACGCCTCCTGAAGAGATTAGTTATTTTAGATTTTGGAGGATAGTGCATGATACAGACAGAGATCCATTCCAGAATCTCCTCTGGTTCTTTTACGTGCACGGTGTAAAGCACGGACACGAGACCTCGGTTTAACGTCCCATCTGAAAGACTGTTAATTTTATTAAGGTCAGACGGGGGATCGAACCTTCATTTGTTTTGTTCTGTACATTGTATATATAGAATGAATGCAATAACATATGATTAAGCTCATTCCATCGCCAAGGGTGAATTTAAATGCCTTGCCTAAGAACACAATCGTAACGGCTCCAGGCCTCTCACACCTGAAGCGAACGCGCTACCACTGCGCTCTCACGACATCCACAAAATAGCTAATATTTCTAGCAACACATCTGTCAGTTATGATTACCGTTACCTAACACTAATTCTGTTAATATACTTTTGGTATTCAAAATGAGCGCTGCAAGTACGACACATAACACAAGTCTTTGGCAAATCTATATCTTCCCATAACATACATTCTTCCACGGTTTTCTCGCGTAAGAATATCCGTCTACGGTTTCACTCTCGTGTAAATTTAGCTATATCACTACGCCATCGATGACGGACAAGATCTGCATTTCCCATTTATCCACCTACAATGTTTAGAAACTTTCAGCCAAAATAATATCACGTTTGTTTATATACACTGGAGAAACGCTCATTAAAAATCTCATGAAAGAGCCTTCCCTTTTCCTCTGAAGAAAACTGAGCTCTTCCGCCGAGGATATAGCATTTCTGAGAATTATCGGACACAATCTAAAATTACTGTTCTTTGGAAATGATGAATGGGTTCGCTAAGAATATATACTGACACTATTTTTAAAGATATGTGCACTTTTATATTGAGCGTTAATTTTTCGTTACAAATTTTAAAATTATAGCATTTACTTATGATGGAGAAAAGAATGCTTCACACATTGCACTAATGTACCCAATAGTTAAGCGCGTAAACGTTCAAACGTCCACATTTGCCTATATGTTTTTTCTAAAACGATATAAATGTTACCTCTATGGGAAGTGCACAGTTTTATTTTTGATGTCAGTATACAGTCAAACCTGTGTTAAGCAGCCAGCCAGGGGAATCGCAGAAAGTGGCTGCTTAGTACAGGTTGCTGCTTAATAGAGGTCAAATGTATAATAAAACAACATTTGGGAATATGGAAACTGGCTGCTTAATATAGGTTGGCTGCTTAATGGAGGTAACCAGTAACACAGATTGGACACTATATATATATTATATATATATTAATTCGCAAAGATTTTATAAAATATATATACAAAAAATCCTTGCGAATTAATATAATTATATAGTTAACAAAATCATTGCGCATTAATATATCCAATCAAATATATAATATATTACATAGATCTATGACATCAACATTGATAGAGAACAACATTAGGAATATAAGCTTTATATTAAGGGGGGAAAGTAAGGCATGTATTTTTTTGTTAATTTATGTTTATTTAACGTCGCTACCGGAAGCACATTTGAGTGACGTGTAGTATACTCAGGATTGTGAACAGATTGTAAGCACAGTTTTGAAGATTTGCAAAAATGGTGAACTAGTTTCCGTGAAGTTATTATTTGTAAATCTTCTGCACATATGGACATATGATCTTACTCTCGTGGTGATTTCATACGATATTTTATTAAACGACGTTTGGAATGTTGCTCTATAGCGAGCGTTTTGGCAAACTTAATTACAAAATTCCAAAACTAGTTTCTTAAAATATGGTATGAAATCACCACGAGTGTAAGATCATTTTTATATTGGTTTAAATATCATATTTTTGCACAAAATAACTGCTACTTTCATTCTATCGCCAAACTGTCATGACGTCAGTAAATTGTCATGACGTCACTACGCTAAGCAGCGTTATATTGATGTTTTAAACAGAGTTACAATTGCATCAATACTTCTTTTAAATCGTAACTTGTCTTACGAGCAACAGTAATGTATCGATTCAAATAGAAATATGCATACTATTTAAAGTTACAAAGTTACATAGGTTGTTGTTTTAAGTAGGAATCCTTTCCGTAACACACAAAAAATAAATTTATTTGACAATTGTTATAATCCAAATTCAGTCTCATTGAACAACGCTTTATTGATGGAATAGCTAGTCTCAAGCTTATTTATTAAAAAGCAAACTTTTGTATTATACCATTGTGTACAATTGTTATTTGTGTATATACCTATGTAATATGTACAATTGTTTGAATAAAAAACATCGAAATTCAAAAAAGTTACAAAGTATAAGGATTATTCTCTCAGCCGATCAGAATCCTTCCAGGTGATATTACACGTGTGTACATATAAGAAATTATGACATGACTCTGCATTACACTGGATACAACCAAAGTTATGTGATAAATGTATTCATAAAATGATATGCTATACGTTATACCGTCTCCGTGGCCGTGGTTCAGACGTACACCTACGGAGCGGGAGGTCGAATGTTCGAATCTCGTCCAGGGATTCGTTCTGATATGGCCGGTTGGTGAGCCGCCAGCTAGTTAAATAATGGTTACCGATTGCCTACCAGTCTGGCGTCTGGCATACAAGCATAGGATTCGGGAAGTACTGATGTTCGTAAAAAGAGGTGTCTCATAAGTCAGAAATGGCTGGCCCTTTAAATAGACACTATAATAAACAAACACTATACGTGCATGGTTAATGTTATATGACACATTTACATAGGAACAATGGTTTGATTTTTTAATTGAATAACAAGAAATTATAAATGAACTGAAATTGTATTTCCTCCGACTTTCACACATATACGCTGTATAACAAAATAGTATACACTATTCAATTCACATTCTATAACCTTACAGAATAATCAAGAGATCTCATACATTTTGACATATCAAAATCTGAGAATGTGAATTTTGCTCACTCATATAATGAATGTGGTCCTATTTTCTTTGTGTCCGTCAAATATATATGTATATATCAACCCGTGACGCATCATCAACATACCACCATCATTGACGTATGTATTTTAGAATTGACCCCTGTCAGAGGCATCAACCCCTTTCCTTGATCTCATGTTTATACCCGCTCTTTCGTTTCTCCTAAAAACGTTGGCTCCCACTGGAGGACCATATGGCCCCCACGCGCTTCTGAAACAAAACCTAGCTTTCCTGCTTCTATTCCGGAAACTTCAAACGGAATAACAGGCATGCGAGAAGTGAATGAAACTCAGTAAATCCCGGTAACTCATACAACATGTCAATTAAAACTCGCGATGAAAAGCCTACCTCAGCTTATTGGTGTGAGACCGTAAAATTCAGATTCAATTTGATACCAATTATACAGTAGGCGTTGCTTGATTGATTTAAGGAAAGCATTAATTGCGGGCGTGATTGTCTTAATAAATCCGCAAGTGGCTTATGAGCAGGTTCCATGATACAGCCGTTAGCCAGGTGGTCGGAATAGGATTACAATATCTCTGCTACGGAGGAATTGTTCACAGGACATTTGACTTTATGTTCATTTATATTGCTGGACTAAATATATTCATATTTTGGCTTGATTATATTATGCACCTGTGCACTATGATGATACATATTCATTTCGTTTGGAGATTCATGAAATTTCACCCATTGTTTACAGAGATCTGACCCCGGACGGACGCGCGGACGAACAACGCCAAACTGATACCCTCCCCACCCTACCCCACCCCAGACAATTCCGATCAGCAGGGATAACAATAGCATTGGTCCCTTTCGTCGCGGACTAAATATATTTAATAATGTATAAATTGCTTAAATCTGAACATATAGCAGAGAAATATTGCAAAACTGTTTTACAGCCCATGCATTATTCTGCTTTTTGCAAATTTCGTCCAGGTCCGTTCCTATTAGGTTAGAGACGAGCTGGTATGCCAGAATCTAGGATTTGTCCATTATGTGATATTGACACTATTGAAGATGAGTAGCATGTATTACTGAATGAATGCCAAGTTTATAATGATATAAGACTTTTGAGAGTATCAATGAGAGACATTACTCGATTTTCTATTACCTCCCTTGATGGATAAAGTCAGATTTATCCCTAAATGTATACTGGTCAATTAAGTTGGAATCCTTTGTTTTTACTGCTGTCGTCTAAACATATGTTGCTTTAGGATAAACGTAATTTTATCAAAAACGTGTTAATTAATTGAACACATGTTTACAGTAAGGTATCCATTGGACATGCTAAAGGATATCTGTCGAGATTTAATAATTACATAATTATAAGACGCGACTACGGATGAGAATGGACACCAATGTGGTGCAAAGGAAACAACGATAACAACAGAGTAAACTAATTAAGAGGACCAATATACTATTAGGAGTATTCAGGGGCAGTAACTGACACATGTGTCTCATTGTTCTAACTGTCCGATAGTAATAAATATTCTTTCCTGTTTTCAAACCCAGAAATGCTAGGTAAATGTGCCAAAACCTGTTTTATTATTCTACAGAGACTTCAGATTTTATTATGTTAAATAGCTATTTAATGTTGTAGATAATGTCATTAGTTCTTACTATTTCTAACTGTTGATACAATTAATGAATTATTTTCGTTTGATCTCAGATCATATATATCGCATGCCCATGTGGATGGTGTCGGGTTGGGGGGGGGGTGGGGTACTTACCGACATGTACATGCGTTTCTCTCGTTTGTTGTGATGTTAGTGTATAATTAGATTAACACATAACAATATTAATACCATTATTGTACATTAAGTATAGGATATAAGCCGAACACGATCAAATATGTAAAATATTGGACTGTATGAGGTGCACAGCTTCTTACTTAAAACACACACTTATGAAACAAGATCCTACTAATTAAAAGTGTTGATTTCGTACATGTACGCGTAGTATTTAATATAATACTCTGGCCTTTTGACAGCAGTCCAATATTAATAATAATGGACTGCAAGTTCAAATGTATGACGTCACGACAGTGTTTTAAATTTAGGCTAACTGTCACATCCACATCGGCTCGCATGACGTTCGTATCACGAGAGAGAACGGTACATAAAAAGGTGATTGAAACACTGATGCTTGTTGAGAACCTGTCTGTGATGTATGTGATGCATCAGACATCTTAATGCGTCTATGCAAAGGCTATATCCCGCTGGATGAGGACGGCACAGAAGTAGAAGACACATATAAAAGTGAATAAAAGATGATTGAAGACACTGATGCGTGTTGAGAACCTGTCTGTGATGTATGTGATTAATCAGACATCTTAATGCGTCTATGCAAAGGCTATATCCCGCTGGATGAGGACGGCACAGAAGTAGAAGACACATATAAAAGTGAATAAAAGATGATTGAAGACACTGATGCTTGTTGAGAACCTGTCTGTAATGCATCAGACATCGTAATGCGCCTATACACAATATATATCCCACTGGATGAGGACGGCACAGAGGTTGAAGACACAGATAAAATTGAATAAAAGATGGTTGAAGACACCGATGCTTGTTGCGAACCTGTCTGTGATGTATGTGATGCATCAGACATCTTAATGCACCTATGCAAAGTCTATATCCCGCTGGATGAGGACGGCACAGAGGTAGAAGACACAGATAAAAGTGAATAAAGGATGGTTGAAGACACCGATGCTTGTTGAGAACCTGTCTGTGATGTATGTGATGCATCAGACATCTTAATGCGTCTATGCAAAGTCTATATCCCGCTGGATGAGGACGACACAGAGGTAGGAGACACAGATAAAAGTGATTAAAGGATGGTTGAAGACATTGCTGTGTGTTGAGAACATGTCTGTGATGCCTGTGGTGATGCATCAGACATCGTAATGCGCCTATGCAAAGTCTATATCCCGCTGGGTGAGGACGACACAGAGGTAGGAGACATATAGAGAAACTTGAATGAATAGGTGGTGAAAACATTGAGCCTTGTTGAGAACTGCCTGTGATGCATCAGACATCTTAATGCGCCTATACACAGATTATATGACGCTGGGTGAAGACGGCACAGAGATAGGAGACACAGAGTAAAGTGAATAAAAGATGGTTGAAGACATTGATGCGTGTTGAGGACCTGTCTGTGATGCCTGTGATGCATCAGACATGTTAATACGCCTATGCAAAGTCTATATCACGCTTGGATGAGGACGACACAGAGGTAGAAGACACAGGGGTAAAGTGAAGGAAAAGGTGGTGAAAACACTGATGCTTGTTGAGAACTGCCTGTGATGCATCGTAATGCGCCTATACACAATATATATCCCACTGGATGAGGACGGCACAGAGGTAGAAGACACAGATAAAATTGAATAAAAGATGGTTGAAGACACCGATGCTTGTTGAGAACCTGTCTGTGATGTATGTGATGCATCAGACATCTTAATGCGTCTATGCAAAGTCTATATCCCGCTGGATGAGGACGGCACAGAGGTAGAAGACACAGATAAAAGTGAATACAGGATGGTTGAAGACACCGATGCTTGTTGAGAACCTGCCTGTGATGTATGTGATGCATCAGACATCTTAATGCGTCTATGCAAAGTCTATATCCCGCTGGATGAGGACGACACAGAGGTAGGAGACACAGATAAAAGTGATTAAAGGATGGTTGAAGACATTGATGTGTGTTGAGAACATGTCTGTGATGACTGTGGTGATGCATCAGACATCGTAATGCGCCTATGCAAAGTCTATATCCCGCTGGATGAGGACGACACAGAGGTAGGAGACATATAGAGAAACTTGAATGAATAGGTGGTGAAAACATTGAGCCTTGTTGAGAACTGCCTGTGATGCATCAGACATCGTAATGCGTCTATACACAGTATATATCCCACTGGATGAGGACGACACAGAGGTAGGAGACAGAGGGTAAAGTGAATGAATAGGTGGTGAAAACATTGAGCCTTGGGTTGTCACATTTGAAAGAGATATATCAAACTACGTACTCAGACGAATCACGTTTGTGCAATTGCGTAGTACAGAAAAATGCTACATCAGACTTCTAATAAAATATATACTGTGTTACACATTTGAGCTCAAACGAACCTTCAATTAACTGCATACACTTCAATTTAAGTGAAATTTAAGTGAAATCGAGTGCTTGGTGCAAAACTAGTTTAACCACATGGATACAGTGAAGGGGTAGCGGTAGTTTTGCACTAATCCCTTGAATTATACTTTTAGGATGTTTTTGAGATTATCCTCCAATATAAATCAACATTATTAATATATTAATTATTTAAAAGCTCCAATTAGTAAGCACACTTATAATAATACCTTATATGTATATATAAATGGGTAATGTATGTCAGAGATTTACAAATGTAATACAAGATTGATTGGTTAGTATTTAGTACTATTATATTCATTTGTTTGTAGACCATAAACTGTTTATGTTTGTGTCTTAATAAACGATTCTTCTTCTTCTTCTTCTTCTTCTTCTTCTTCTTCTTCTTCTTCTTCTTCTTCTTCTTCTTATAAAACAAAGACAAACGATCCATTGTATAGTATGTGTGCATCGTCCGTGCATACTGTGAAAGTAGCTCATTCAAACAGACACTTTGATAGCAAAAGATAGTTTGCACCTTTAGAAAGCATGTCTAATATTACTTATCACATATATGTGTTATAAATCAAATAAAACACATGCTGACGATGTTTATAAACAAATCTGAATGTGATAGTGTATTCTGAAAGCTAATCTATGAATGAATCAGAAGCCGGAATGTAAGTTACTGCGTCACTCGAAATTCATTTAAAATATTTTCAATTTAATCAAGATGTTAGGATATGTCGCGTAAGTGCAATTTCACCGTGCCTACGTTGTGTCTGAAAATAAAAATAGCATGTGTTGTCTTCAATGATTTAAAGTATGACTTTTAGTTGGATCATTAATTACATCACATACTTTTCTTGTATTCAGTGTAATACAGTCATCTCATAATTTCTTATATCTACACACATGTGGTAAAACCTAGAAGGATTCTGATTGCTTCATCGTCTAGCCTGCAATCTGTACAACTATAATATTCACGGGAGATATCTGTCCATCTCAAAGCATAAGTAGGCTATTCCCCCAGTATGCTCTTCCCCAGTAGGCTCTTCCCCCAATAGACTCTTCCACCAGTATGCTCTTCCCCAATAGACTCTTCCACCAGTAGGCTCTTCCCCAGTAGGCTATTCCCCCAGTAGGCTCTTCCCCAGTAGGCTCTATTCCCCAATAGACTCTTCCACCAGTAGGTTCTTCCCCAGTAGGCCCTATTCCCCAATAGACTCTTCCACCAGTATGCTCTTCCCCAGTAGGCTCTTCCCCCAATAGACTCTTCCACCAATAGGCTCTTCCCCATGCAGGCCCATCCCCAGTAGGCTCTTCACCTGTAGGGTCTTCTCCAGTAGGCTCCCCAGTATACATTTCCCCAGTAGGCTCTTCCCCAATAGACTCTTCCACAAGTAGGCACTTCCCCAGTAGGCTCTTCCCCAAGAGACTCTTCCACCAGTAGGCTCTTCCCCATGTAGGCTCATCCCCAGTAGGCTCTTCACCTGTAGGGTCTTCTCCAGTAGGCTCCCCAGTAGACATTTCTCCAGTAGGCTCTTCCAAGTAGGCTCTTCCCAGTAGATTCTTCCCCAGTAGGTTTTCCCCATTAGCACTTCCCCAGGCCAGTAGGCTCTTCCCCAGTAGACTCTTCGCAAGTAGGCTCTTCCTCAGTACGCTCTTTCCCAGTAGGCTCTTCCCTAGTAGGCTCTCCCAAGTAGGCTCTTCCCATTAGGCTCTCCAGTAGGCTCTTCCCCCAGTAGGCTCTTCCCCCAGTAGGCTCTTCTCAGTAGGCTCTTTCTTAGTAGGCTCCTCTCTCAGTAGGATCTTCCCTAGTAGGCTCCTCCCTAGTAGGCTCTTCCCAGTAGGCTCTTCCCCCAATATGCTCTTTCCCCAGTAGGCTCTTCCCCAGTAGGCTATTCCCTAGTAGGCTCCTTCCCTATAGGCTCTTCCCTAGTAGGCTCTTCCCCAGTAGGCTCTACCCCCAGTAGGCTCTTCCCCTAGTAGGCTCTTCCCAGTAGGCTCTTCTCCCAGTAGGCTCTTCCCCAGTAGGCTCTCCAGTATACTCTTCGCAAGTAGGCTCTTCTCCAGTAGGCTCTTCCTAGTAGGCTCTTCCCTAGTAGGCTCTTCCCTAGTAGGCTCTTCCCCAGTAGGTTATTCCCAGTAGGTCTTCTCCCAGTAGGCTCTTCTCCCAGTAGGCTCTTCCCCAGTAGGCTCTTCCCCCAGTAGGTTATTCCCCAGTAGGCTCTTCCCTAGTAGGCTCTTCCCCAGTAGGCTCTTCCCCAGTAAGCTATTCCATAGTAGCTCTTCCCCAGTAGGCTCTTCCCTAGTAGGCTCTTCCCCAGTAGGCTCTTCCCTAGTAGGCTCTTCCCCAGTAGGCTCTTCCATAATAGGTTCTTCCCTAGTAGGCTCTTCCCCAGTAGGCTCTTCCATAATAGGTTCTTCCCTAGTAGGCTCTTCCCCAGTAGGCTCTTCCCCAGTAGGCTCTTCCCTAGTAGGCTCTTCCCCAGTAGGCTCTTCCATAGTAGGCTCTTCCCCAGTAGGCTCTTCCCAGTAGGCTCTTCCCCAAGTAGGCTCTTCCCCAGTAGGCTCTTCCCTAGTAGGCTCTTCCATATTAGGCTCTTCCAAGTAGGCTCTTCCATAGTAGGCTCTTCCATAGTAGGCTCTTCCCTAGTAGGCTCTTCCCCAAGTAGGCTCTTCCCCAGTAGGCTCTTCCATAGTAGGCTCTTCCCCAGTAGGCTCTTCCCTAGTAGGCTCTTCCCTAGTAGGCTTTTCCCCAAGTAGGCTCTTCCCTAGTAGGCTCTTCCCCCAGTAGGCTCTACCCCCAGTAGGCTCTTCACCATATCTTAGAGAGAGAAACCCGTTTGCTTACCCAATCCTCAGGCCATAATTGTCTATCCCTCCTAAAGAGATGAGTAGAAAAACAATCCATCATACCATTGAGCCGGGTGTATCATCAGAATTCACTAGACTAAGTATTCCTGACGTGAACTATCACTTCTTAATTACGATATCAGATGATCGATACCTTGCAGCTGTGTGTTTGTATTGTTGTTCTAATGATATGATGACATCCAGTATCACCAGTCATATAAAAAGCCAAATTAATTATATGATCACATCACCAGTCATCTAAAAAGCCAAATTAATTGTATGTTCACATTACCAGTCATCTAAAAAGCCAAATTAATTGTATGATCACATCACCAGTCATCTAAAAAGCCAAATTAATTGTATGTTCACATCACCAGTCATATAAAAAGCCAAATTAATTATATGATCACATCACCAGTCATCTAAAAAGCCAAATTAATTGTATGTTCACATTACCAGTCATCTAAAAAGCCAAATTAATTGTATGATCACATCACCAGTCATCTAAAAAGCCAAATTAATTGTATGTTCACATCACCAGTCATCTAAAAAGCCAAATTAATTATATGATCACATCACCAGTCATCTATAAAGCCAAATTAATTATATGATCACATCACCAGTCATCTAAAAAGCCAAATTAATTGTATGTTCACATCACCAGTCATCTAAAAAGCCAAATTAATTGTATGTTCACATCACCAGTCATCTAAAAAGCCAAATTAATTGTATGTTCACATCACCAGTCATCTATAAAGCCAAATTAATTGTATGATCACATCACCAGTCATCTAAAAAGCCAAATTAATTGTATGATCACATCACCAGTCATCTAAAAAGCCAAATTAATTGTATGATCACATCACCAGTCATCTAAAGAGCCAAATTAATTGTATGATCACATCACCAGTCATCTATAAAGCCAAATTAATTGTATGATCACATGCTTACAGACGGATCTGTAGTCCAGTGGTAACACGCTGGACTGGTAATCCAGGGATCACAGGTTCGATCCTCCGTCTGACCCTAATAAAATTAACAGTCTTTCAGAGTGGAACGTTAAACCGAGGTCTCGTGTCGGTGCTTTACACCGGGCATGTAAAAGAACCAGAGGAGACTCTGGAATGGATCTCTGTCTGTATCATTGCACTATCATCCAAAAATGACTAATCTCTTCAGGAGGCGTCGCTCATATGGGCAACCGGTAGCGACGATAAATAAACGTAAAACACACACAGATCACATGCTACAAAAGGGTAGTCACACATCCTAAATCACATCGTAATTGATTCAAAGTACAACGCGGCAAAATTAAGTCCTATGAGTCGCCCAGTGCAAATACATACATACAGTAAACAGTATAATTTAAGACATAACTCATCAGTGTTATCGTTGAATGAAATATTAGTAGATATGCATGTATTTTGGTCTTTTGCACACATGTTGTAAATTGCAAATTTTAAGCTTAGTTGTCACTCAAATGCAATACGAAATAATTTAATGAATTCCCTTTGTATACCACACATGCTCCATTGTTTTATATATGCTTTGTATATATTTGTTTTAAAGCGACACTACATCGATGAAAACGCAAATGTCTGCATAGTGTAATTTCCTATTATATGGTATAATTGTTTGTCCAATATTGGCCTCAAAAACTGAGTATTTCAACAAATAATCAAGCGTCGTATACGCGGTTTGTTGACATAACACAATAATGTAAATATGGCCGACATTCATGCGTAATACAACACACGTGTATCCTGAATAACACAATTGATCGTACATATTTACCGTTATATCTCACATGTGTGCCTATGCATATTTATTTGTAGACTAATCTTAGTTAAATTATCTCTAAACGAAAGTATCGCGCGTTTAGTATTGACTCCAATGACAAACAAACATCATTTCAGTAGCGTGGATGACCGTTATATGAAATCCTACTTTCACTTTTGAAAGTTTGTAGACCACAAAACACTGTTTATTGATTCAATGCTAGAGTTCGAATGTATTCAGAAGAATGTGTAGTACCAATGCATTTATACGTGAAAACATGCATTTTATTTGCTTTTATGCAAATGTCGCTTTAAGCAATATTCCACGTGTTTATATGTCATTATTCTTATCTTTCCTCGTGATTGATATTGTTCTTATAATCATAGTTACTGCCCCTGAATACTCTCTTCTGAAAGAGGAAGTCGTGACAGCGCAGCGCTAGCGCGTTCGCTTCAGGTGCGAAAGGCCCGGTAGTTCGCGCCCGGCTGTAGCCGTTACGAGTGTGCCCTTCGACAAGGCACTTAAGTTCCACATTGCCTCTTCTCTATCCCACATGGTGATGGACCCCACCAGGAATGTGGTGTCGAGAGCGATTAATCTAGCGTTGTAAAGGCTCGTTTCACACTCGAGATAAAAACCAATGTGCATAGACTAAGCTAAGAACAGACGGATCTGTAGTACAGTGGTAACACGTTGGACTGGTAATCCAGGAATCGCAGGTTCGATCCACCATCTGACCATAATAAAATTAACAGTCTTTCAGATGGGACGTTAAACCGAGGTCTCGTGTCGGTGATTTACACCGTGCCCGTAAAAGAACCAGAGGAAGCTCTGGAATGGGTCTCTCTCTGTATCATTGCACTATCCTCCAAATATCTCAAATGACTAATCTCTTCAGGAAGTGTCGCTCATATGGGCAACCGGTAGCGACGATAAAAAATAAACGTAAAACCACCACTAAGCTAAGAAATATACTATCCTAGCAGAAATATGATAGTACAAATGTTCAGTATAAAGTATTTATTATTTATTCATTGTCCTAACTTTGATCGACTAATCTACATGTAGCTATGTCAGAGAAATGCTGGAATTTTGAAACGCTCAATCTGCCTCCCATGTATTGTGCTGGAGTTTGAATCAACATGGAACTTGTGATCAGATTTCAATGAAATTGAATCCGATTCAGCTTAACCTTTCCTTCATAGAGATTTAGGATAATATACTATTATATCTCCATACAAGCGGCAGCCATTTAGCTATCATGTAGTGGATAAGTAGTCGCCATATCTATCCCACCTCCATAGATATTACTGGGACTACATAGAGATTTAGGTTAATATACTATTATATCTCCATACAAACGACAGCCATTTAGCTATCATGCAGTGGATAAGTACTCGCCATATCTATCCCACCACAATATATATTACTGGGACTACATGAGATTCTGGCCTTAATTATGAACATTGATTTGGCTACTACATTGTCAATGTATGTTGTATTGGCAATGGCGTCAAGGGGTGCTTCTATGAGGGAATGGGTAAAAACACTCAGATAATATGTTTTGTAACGAGCATAAGTACACGATACATGTACTAACATTTTTATATATATAATGACACCATTAACAATTTATATATGTTTATTATGTATTTTACTATTATTAGTGAAGAAAATAACCCATCACACATTCTACTAAGATACGCAATTTTTCGCACATTTTGATACCAAATTTGTCTATATTTTATTAGCGTAATCAGCAGCTATATTGCCTTTGGCCATTTACAACGATAGAAATATGGCAAAGACATCATAAAACATGTTACATATACATATATAAATACTTTAACAAATACAATATATTTAAGAAACAGTAGTAATTGACAGGGTATTACTACGTAATTGACAGTGTATTACTACGTAATTGACAGGGTATAACTACGTAATTGGCGGTATTACTACGTAATGACATAGCTTCTCTTGTGTACTTACATACATTTATCTATAGATATAAATTTATTCATTGATGTTACATATACATTGTATACATATATAAACAAATACAATACATTTAAGAAACAGTAGTAATTGACAGAGTATTACTACGTAATTGACAGGGTATTACTATGTAATGACATAGCTTCTCTTGTGTATTTACATACATTTATCTATACATATAAATTTATTCATTAATGTTACATATACATTGTATACATATATAAACAAATACAATATATTTAAGAATCAGTAGTAATTGACAGAGTATTATTACGTAATTGACAGGGAATTACTACGTAATTGACAGGGTATTACTACGTAATGACATAGCTTCTCTTGTGTACTTACATACATTTATCTATAGATATAAATGTATTCATTAATGTTACATATACATTATATACATATATAAACAAATACAATACATTTAAGAAACAGTAGTAATTGACAGGGTATTACTACGTAATTGACAGGGTATTACTACGTAATTGACAAGGTATTACTACGTACTGACATAGCTTATCTTGTATACTTACATACATTTATCATATATGTTTTAATTTTACATGACATGATAGATATGAATTTATTCATTGATGGCCGTGTTATCAAGCTTACAGATAAAGCAAATGCACATTTGTCAGTATACGACAGTCATTTAAAACAGGAATCTAACTTGAAATACTACAGAGCAATTTGAAAGTTATTACTGAACTGAAATGAAATTTTATTTCATCCTCTGTGGATATTTTCCTACATATACATTGTAACGACATACAATACACAATTCATATACAATTACACGTCATATATAGCTTGCATGGTGGCTGTTTATTTATACAAATTTATTTTAGCTCGATTGCGAAACAAGTTCTTACAACGTATGTTAATCACTCTCGAGCCCTCATTCCTGATGGAATCCATCACCACGAGGGAGAGAGAATTTGAATGTGGAATTTAAATTCCTTGCCTAAGGGCACAATCGTAACGGCTCCTGCGGAGCTGTCTAGTGTGTCAAAACTATGGTGTATTACAAACAGAGTATCACAGGGTGTAGCCTACATACGTATCTGTAGTCCAGTGGTAACACGCTGGACTGGTAATCCAGGGATCGCAGGTTCGACCCCCCCCCGTCTGACCCTTATAAAATTAACAGTCTTTCAGATGGCACTTTAAACATGCACGTTATTTACACCGTGCACGTAAAAGAACCAGAGGAGACTCTGGAATGGGTCTCTATCTATATCATTGCACTATCCTCCAAACATCTAAAATGACTAATCTCTTCAGGAGGCGTCGCTCATATGGGCAACCGGTAGCGACGATAAATAAACGTAAAACACACACAATAGTGTAGCCGGTTCAGTGATTGGGTCAACTCCTACTTATCATGCTACACCTGTGACGTCCAATCCAGAATAAATATTGTTTAACACAAAATATGCACATTATAGAAAGTAAATATTCGTCAGTAACGACTTATAGAGTCGTTGTATGTCTATGGTTACCAGTTACCACGAACCCGCATATGCACATACATGCGTGCTTACATGAGCATTTATTACCGCCGTGCTATATATTGTCATGAACTTAAAGTTATGCTATGTTATACCTTATGTTAAAATAGGGGTGTTTATACAAATAATTTCTTTAGAATAGTATATGACCAACTCATAGCAATTATACGAATAAGAAACGTCCGCCTCCGTGGTCGAGTGGCTCAGACCGTGTCTCATTTATATGAAAAAGTTGGCAGTTTCTTACGGAGGTTGGTGCACCCAAGTAGTGGTTAACCGCTGGAGTCTGCCCAGGAAAGGTGTCAGGTAAGCTGCCCGCCGGCGATATAGCCGAAATATAACATAACATAACGAATAAGAAACATTCGTTCTAGCTTAATCGAAAACGCACGTGGAAAACAATGAGAGACATCGGTCAGTTACTGCCCCCTCAAACATTTTTTCCTGTTTTCTCATGTTGTTGCAAATCTGCTTCCAGAGAATATGAAACTAAACTGTAAACTGATGATTCGTAATTGTGCCAAAACCTGTTTTATCTCGTCATTAATATCTCTGCTAATCATATTCGCTATGATCTGATCAAGACGAAGTTAGATTTCATATGACCAATTCTTAATCAGTGTGGAATAGTACCTATTTCCCTTGTTTTAGAGCAGTTTTTAATATCCGATTAGCAGGGATTTTGCAGCTTTATCCCTAACTTACTGTGATAGTGTGCATAACTCCATTCAGTTTCTATAACTCCATGTTGCAGTGACATTGTACTTTTAGATGTGAACATGTAATATTATTGTAAATACGATACGTACAATGGTGAGAAGTACGTTTATTTATCGTCGCTACCGGTTGCCCATATGAGCGACGCCTCCTGAAGAGATTAGTCATTTTAGATATGTGGATGATAGTGCAATGATACAGACAGAGACCCATTCCAGAGTCTCCTCTGGTTCTTTTACGTACACGATGTAAGCAACGACACGAGACCTCGGTGTAAAGTACCATATGAAAGACTGTTAATTTCATTAGGGTCAGACGGGGAATCGAACCTGCGATCCCTGGATTACCAGTCCAGCGTGTTACCACTGGGCTACAGATCCGCCTGTAAGATGAGATGTAAATAAAGAGTACTTGTTGTATACTGAATATAGCCATTCAACATGTGTTTGCTGTTACTTTTCCATGCGGTTTATATTCCCTTTAAGCAATATATCACTTTTACTTTACACGTCGCTTCTATTGTTTTAAACAATATGCCACATTTTATATTATGTGCGTTGTTCACGCATTATATCTACCTAAATGTGTTCACGTTGTTTATATTTGTTTTGAACAATATTACTGCATATATATATTAATTGTACTTGTTTATTTGATTTATATTTGTTTGAAAAATATGCTAGACTTTACAGTAGTTTGTTATATATATTATGTAGTATATTTTTTCAACATAATATATACAGTAGTGAAAAAACCCATATAATTACATATATTTATACATATATAGCACAATATTACTACAGTATATATATAAAAAAAAATACATATATTTATATTATATAGCACAATATTACTACTGTATATATATTAAAAAAATACATATATTTATATTATATAGCACAATATTACTACTGTATATATATATAAAAAAAATACATATATTTATATTATATAGCACAATATTACTACTGTATATATATTAAAAAAATACATATATTTATATTATATAACACAATATTACTACTGTATATATATATAAAAAAATACATATATTTATATTATATAGCACAATATTACTACTGTATATATATTAAAAAAATACATATATTTATATTATATAACACAATAGTTCTACTGTATATATTATGTTGAAAAAATATACTACACAATATATATATATAGCAACATTACTACTGTATATTTTTAAAGAAATATAAATCAAGTGAACAAGTAAAATTAATATACATATACACTTTTACGTTTTAACATAGATAATATTTGTTTTGATCAGTATAACTATATAGATACATGTATATATTAATTTTATTTTTTCACGCGGTTTATGTGTTATGATTAATATTACCAAATAGCATAATTTTTACTTGTCCGTTTGCACTATGCGCACTACTTCTTAGGAATCATGGAAAAGGTCTGCTCATTCTGTTACATCTTTTTGATATACGGGTAGGGTCGACATGTATTGTAACCGCCATGCTATGATTTATGGCGATGAACATGTTATATGTTTTTGCCAAATAAAATATATTGAATTGTAAAACCAATGACCCAACCCATTTGCTTCTTATGAATTATAACAGTTTCACTCATATAATATTCGTTACATTTCATGTGTTGAACAACTATTGTGAAGTTTGTGTATATACATGCTATTTGAAAGCAATAAAATATGTTTAAGCTGAAACTTATTTTATATTGGTTTATATTATGTATTACTTTTGCTTTTCCGAAAATGGCGTATGTATGTGTGAACAACACGCACGCACGCACACCACACCACACACCACACACCACACCACACCACACCACACCACACCACACCACACCCCAAACCACACCACACCACACCACACCACACCACACCACACCACACCACACCACACCCACCACACCACACCACACCACCCACACCACACCACACCACACCACACCACACCCAACCACACCACCCACACCACACCACACCCACACCACACCACCCACACCACACCACACCACACCACACCACACCACACCACACCCCCCACACCCAACCACCACACCACACACACCCACCACACCACACCACACCACACCACACCCACACACCACCCCACACCACCACACACACACACACACACACACACACACCACACACACACCACACACACACACACACACACACACACACACACACACACACAAACACAAACACAAACACACACATATGTGAAAAAAAGTAAAATAAATAATATAATTATTTATTTATTTTACTTTTTCACGTGGTTTAATATTTAATTGAATAAAACCACAGCTTAAATGATATTGAGCTTGTGGTAGCTTGTTGTTAATAGAAATGATGTTCAAAAACGATATTAAAGGAACGCTATCAATACGATGTTAATCTTGAAATATAAAACTCACTTATGCTAATATACACTGTGGTGAAGTAATTTTGAATACCGCGCTGCAAATACAAAATGTTGACAGATTGACTTTTGAATATCGCGTTTCAAATAAAGACA
Organism: Archivesica marissinica; assembly: GCA_014843695.1. NCBI lineage: Eukaryota > Metazoa > Mollusca > Bivalvia > Venerida > Vesicomyidae > Archivesica > Archivesica marissinica. The sequence continues at coordinate 20,320,212 of CM026386.1, read as the reverse complement.
TGATGACGGGTTTGCGGTAGACACTCTGGCATTAACAGTCTCGTCTTTTTTTTTGGTATAAAATCAAGCCATACTGTTTATCAACAGAAATATTTTATTTAACAATTTTATGAGAAGCCGCCTAGTTTACTTTTTACTTATTTCTGTATAAGTTGCATATGGTTTCATTCAGGAAGTCCATTGTTATGTAGTTATGACGTCAAAGCAAATGGCAGTCATTTTGAACAATTGTTCGAGTATATAAATGCCCATGACTGCTTTATTTGAAGAGCGATTTTCCTATTTGTTTCAGTTTAATATAATCATATTTAATTGTATATGTATACATAATGTATGCATACACACAATCACAATCGTACATGTATTACGTACATACACAAATGCGCTTAACGTTTAAACTTTATTTATTTTACAACGATTGCGAAACAAGTTTTAACAACTTATATTAATCACTTTCGTTGGCGCGGATGAAAACGTATATGTGGTCATTCGTGTGGGAGGAAACCAGAGTACCCGGAGAAAACACACCTGTCCGATCTGGCGACCACCGTACCATCCTATAATCTTCCCGGTCCGAGGATCGAACCAGGTTGCGTTGGTGAGAAGCGAGCGCGCTCACTAGTGCACTAATCGGATAGCACAAATTGGTTGGACCACAAGTTATAGCAACATTAGATTCGGTCCTCCCAATAGCATGCTTCTATTTCCCAGTAGATGATTCCACGCAGCATGTCGAAGGTTGTCCTTTAATACCAATAATTGAGTACCACATTAATATGTCATTACCTTTATTTTTTCCATCTAATTTCTCCACGTGGTCCATATTTGTTAAACAGGGGGAAGTACTTCCGCGCGAAGAATTACTTTGACTGTCTGGGGTACCACACTGGCCCCTATAATTGTCCGGAGCACACATATTCGCCATTGGTCCCACTCCTGGGCCATGGGAGCTAAGTCCTGCACTGGAAAATGCCGACGATGGGCTTCCTATTCCTGAGAACACGGAACCGTAGTCTCTTGACGTGGCATTGTTTTGAACGGAAAAGTTATTCAAGTTATTTAAAAATCCCGAAGAATTGGAACCAATGTTATTAAGTCCCAAAGGTCTATTAAGATTAAATCCATGTGAATAGTGTCCGGACATAAGACCCCAGTCACTCGGGTATGCAGGGTATGAATACGGGGCCGTCCCCATTCCAACACTAGAACTGCCCTGCATACAATCAAAGGCGCTCGGCCTCTGGAAGAATCGACCCATTCCGTAATTGTATGAGGTTGTCGCGCAAGTTTGTGTCGCACCAGTATCCAGATTCATATTCGTAAGAGTTGTTGTGTCTGAAACTGGTTCTTCCATTGGTATGATTCTCAAAATAATGTAATTTTTGATGAACAAACGAGAATATCAGATCCGACAGAGTGAAATGTGCACAATTTGCCTAAGTAATCCGAAAGACGTATTGAAACAAATGGGAATATCAGAAAGAAGCTTTGATTTAGGTTTCCTTTGTTAAATCCTAGTAGGCCTACATGAATTGACGAAAAGCAATCCAGTATGACAATTATTTTCACACTCATCTGTTAAAGAAATTTTGGGAAACTACTGCTCGATATCACGGAGCTGTCAAAAATCTTCTGCAAATTTGGGATCTAGTTTCAGAGAGATATCCTTCCGCGGTAAGAACCGCATCACGCCTGCGCCAGCTGTGTACAGCTGTTCTCCGTGCATCCCGATATCCCGATCAGACGATCTTCTTGATATGTCGTGGCGGAATTGTTTATTCTTATTATTGTTTGTTTTGTGTGGAGACAAATATGTGAACTATATAAAATACTAGAGTCTAATTCAAATAACCCGGCATGCACGGACTCGAATTAGTTTTTAAAATGTGTTCAGGGGAAATATGTAGACAATCAAACGTTACTGTAAATAGGATGTTTTATCCAATTACTAGAATCCAAGTTATATCTATATAAAACAAATTATGTAAACATTTTTATTTATATTTCCAAATATTATTGTCATGTGTAAATGTTTAAAATTGCATCTGTAATACCTTTGTTCGTCATTGTTATCTTTTATATTTCGTTTCGCATTTGAGGTACCATAATGTGGCGAACAAGGAACCAACATGTTGAGTAACTTTGAACTGATGGTAATTATTGTTATTTTAGATATAAAGAACATATTTGTTATATACTTCATGTTCACATGAACTATTTGTTAAAAGTGTATGTAAAAATGGAAATAAACGGGGTTACCTAATTAATGAGGGCCTCAAAAAATTGCATCTGTAATTGTGAAGCGCATGTATTTGTCTTTATTTTTTAAAATTAACTGAGCATAGATTATTGATCAATTAATATGCATTTATTATGCGCTATGCATAATATATGTAATGTTAAATTCTTTATATATTTGTACATCTGCAGTCTGTATAAAGATTACGTTACCACACAATTTTATTGCGAACTTATTTTTGTCAATTTAGGTCATGGTGTGCATGGCTTTGTCTAGCAGGTATTGTTAAACACAGTTGTCTTTCAGATAGGACTTTAAACCGAGGTCTCGTGTCGGTGCTGTACACCGTGCACGTAAAAGAACCAGAGGAGACTCTGGAATGGGTCTCTGTCTGTATCGTTGCACTATCCTCCAACAATCTAAAATGACTAATCTCTTCAGGAGGCGTCGCTCATATGGGCAACCGGTAGCGACGATAAATAAACGTATTACACACACAAACACAGTTAATTTATGTTTGCCTATTACCATCACATTTTGTCGACATCTGTGAATGCATCACTCGGATGTTAGTTCGCACATTTTCGAGCAATTTGGCGAAACAGTAAAAATTAATACAAAATTAATTTTAAGCAAATTTGATATCGTTCCATATATGTCTTACTAAGGACACTCAAACACACGTGTTCATTTAGTTAAATAATGGAATCTAAATATGCTTATACACTAGCATAGAAATTGAAAAATGTTGCGTACTCGGTCTGGTAAATTGCTATAAATTGTGTCGTATACGATTATTCGAGATATAGCAATTGTGTAGGTATTTATATCCCACTGCGACGGTTTAAATGAACGCTGCCAATAAAATAAACGTGAAGAGAGTTGACGAATCATCCTTCATGTGAAATATGTTTATACAAGCTAACTTTCGGGCATTTACCTGTTTGTAGAGAATGCGAGCATCTTGTTTTATAAATATTCCAGCAATATTAATAAAACGTGCTAAAAATGATATACGCACATTCATTTCATTGGTACGGCGAAAGGAAGCTACAACCGAATGAAAAAAATGACTTTCTTTGATGCTTTGCAATAGATGATAGAGTTTGTCTCAGTAAAAGAAAACTCCATATTCCACTGCTTTGAAACAGTGAAATATGGCATGTCGTATTCCTCCGCGGTTGGTTGTATCTGAGCGATTTTCTGATACTCTGAATAGTTAATTATGACGTAATACATTTTTAATGCATTTGTTTTGGTCAGTAGTTTTTAAATGTAACAGCAAACAGAAACCAACTTGAAAAGATTCTACCGAAGCTGTTTCATATTACAAACGTTCACACAAACAGACGTGGATGTGCGGTTGGGTTAAGCAATATTTATTGCAAAGCATAAATACATAATGCAACGGATCAAGTAGGAAGGTAAACGTAGCTTTTATGTTGAGAAACTAACTTATCCCTTGCCTCACTCATGTTGAGAAACTAACTTCTCCCTTTCCTCTCTCATGTTGAGAAACTAACTTATCCCTTGTCTAACTCATGTTGAGAAACTAACTTATCCCTTGTCTCACTCATGTTAAGAAACTAACTTATCCCTTGTCTAACTCATGTTGAGAAAATAACTTATCCCTTGCCACACTCATGTTGAGAAACTAACTTATCCCTTGTCTAACTCATGTTGAGAAATAACTTATCCCTTGCCTCACTCATGTTGAGAAACTAACTTATCACTTGTCTCACTCATGTTGAGAAAATAACTTATTCCTTGCCTCACTCATGTTAAGAAATTAACTTATCCCTTGTCTAACTCATGTTGAGAAACTAACTAATCCCTTGTCTATCTCATGTTGAGAAACTAACTTATCCCTTGTCTCACTCATGTTGAGAAAATAACTTATTCCTTGCCTCACTCATGTTAAGAAATTAACTTATCCCTTGTCTAACTCATGTTGAGAAACTAACTTATCCCTTGTCTCACTCATGTTGAGAAAATAACTTATCACTTGTCTAACTCATGTTAAGAAACTAACGTATCCCTTGTCTAACTCATGTTGAGAAAATAACTTATCCCTTGTCTAACTCATGTTGAGAAACTAACTTATCCCTTGTCTCACTTATGTTGAGAAACTAACGTTTCCCTTGTCTAACTCATGTTGAGAAACTAACTTATCCACTGTCTAACTCATGTTGAGAAACTAATTATTTTAATTTACGTATCCCTTGTCTAACTCATTTTGAGAAACTAATTTATCCACTGTCTAACTCATGTTGAGAAACTAACTTATCCCTTGTCTAACTCATGTTGAGAAACTAACTTATCCACTGTCTAACTCATGTTGAGAAACTAACTTATCCCTTGTCTAACTCATGTTGAGAAACTAACTTATCCACTGCCTAACTCATGTTGAGAAACTAACTTATCCCTTGTCTAACTCATGTTGAGAAACTAACTTATCACTTGTCTAACTCATGTTGAGAAACTAACTTATCCCCTGCCTCACTCATGTTGAGAAACTAACTTATCCCTTGTCTAACTCATGTTGAGAAACTAACTTATCCCTTGTCTAACTCATTTTGAGAAACTAACTTATCCCTTGCCTCACTCATGTTGAGAAACTAACTTATCCCTTGTCTAGCTCATTTTGAGAAACTAACATATCCCTTGCTACACTCATGTTCAGTATTTTTAGACGAATGCTTCAGGTTTATCATACGAGAGTACGCAGCAAGCTCCAGTGCCTGTATCTGCAGTTCACTCGTGTCTTACACAAAGCATCAACACATGAATACTTCTGCATCATAAAAGAGAAACTTCCAGGAAATGTGTAGATCCAATGTATGATGCAATGTGCAAATGGTAACATGATAAACAGAGAAATGACTTGCTTATAGAGTCGATATGACAATTCGCCAAACATTATTCTAAAGAACATGACATACTGTCTCGATACAGCTATGTATCAATATTAATATACAGTATACATCTATTATGTCGAATTCCGTCGAACCGAACAAAATACTTCGACATAACAGAAGTTTGACTCAACGAAATTCGATATAAACAGATCCAGTTATATATAAAATGATAGTGTCTGAAACGGGACTTTGATCCGATTTCAAGATTACCGGATAATTCGACATAACCGACATAGCGGATGTAGACTATATCAAAATTACAAACAAGTACTCGTTGTTGAGATGTATTTTCTGCTATAATTCTTCATAACAAGAATAGTGTCCTGCATAGACATCTCTAAGATGCTGAGAGCAAATACAATAACAGCAATTACAGATAAAATAACAGCAATTACAAATACAATAACAGCAATTACAGATACAATAACAGCAATTACAGATACAATAACGGCAATTACAGATACAATATCAGCAATTACAGATACAATAACAGCAATTACAGATACAATAACGACAATTACAGATGCAATAACAGCAATTACAGATACAATAACAACAATTCCAGATACAATAACAGCAATTACAGATACAATAACGACAATTACAGATACAATAACAGCAATTACATATACAATAACAGCAATTACATATACAATAACAGCAATTACAGATACAATACCAGTAATTGCAAATACAATAACAGCAATTACAGATACAATACTGACAATTACAGATACAATAACAGCAATTACAGATACAATAACAGCAATTACAGATACAATACCAGCAATTACAAACACAGTACCAGTAATTATAAATACAATACCAGTAATTACAGATACAATAACAGCAATTACAGATACAATACCAGTAATTACAAACACAGTACCAGTAATTACAAATACAATACCAGTAATTACAAATACAACACTAGTAATTATAAATACAATACCAGTAATTACAGTTACAATATCAGTAACTACAGATACAATACCTGTAAATACAAATACAATACCAGTAATTATAAATACAATACCAGTAATTACAAATACAATACCAGTAATTACAGTTACAATACCAGTAATTACAAACACAGTACCAGTAATTACAATACAATACCAGTAATTACAAACACAGTACCAGTAATTATAAATACAATACCAGTAATTACAGATACAATACCAGTAATTACAAACACAGTACCAGTAATTATAAATACAATACCAGTAATTACAGATACAATACCAGTAATTACAAACACAGTACCAGTAATTACAAATACAATACCAGTAATTACAAACACAGTACCAGTAATTACAAATACAATACCAGTAATTACAAATACAACACTAGTAATTATAAATACAATACCAGTAATTACAGTTACAATATCAGTAACTACAGATACAATACCTGTAATTACAAATACAATACCAGTAATTATGAATACAATACCAGTAATTACAAATACAATACCAGTAATTACAAATACAATACCAGTAATTACAAATACAATGCAAGTAATAACAAATACAGTACCAGTAATTATAAATACAATACCAGTAATTACAAACACAGTACCAGTAATTATAAATACAATACCAGTAATTACAAACACAGTACCAGTAATTATAAATACAATAACAGCAATTACAGATACAATACCAGTAATTACAAACACAGTACCAGTAATTATAAATACAATACCAGTAATTACAAACACAGTACCAGTAATTATAAATACAATACCAGTAATTACAGATACAATACCAGTAATTACAGATACAATACCAGTAATTACAAACAAAGTACCAGTAATTATAAATACAATACCAGTAATTACAAACACAGTACCAGTAATTATAAATACAATACCAGTAATTACAAACACAGTACCAGTAATTATAAATACAATACAAAACAGCAATTACAGATACAATACCAGTAATTACAAACACAGTACCAGTAATTATAAATACAATACCAGTAATTACAAACACAGTACCAGTAATTATAAATACAATACCAGTAATTACAGATACAATACCAGTAATTACAGATACAATACCAGTAATTACAAACAAAGTACCAGTAATTATAAATACAATACCAGTAATTACAAACACAGTACCAGTAATTATAAATACAATACCAGTAATTACAAACACAGTACCAGTAATTATAAATACAATAACAGCAATTACAGATACAATACCAGTAATTACAAACACAGTACCAGTAATTATAAATACAATACCAGTAATTACAAACACAGTACCAGTAATTATAAATACAATACCAGTAATTACAAACACAGTACCAGTAATTATAAATACAATACCAGTAATTACAAACACAGTACCAGTAATTATAAATACAATACCAGTAATTACAAACACAGTACCGGTAATTATAAATACAATACTAGTAATTACAGATACAATATCAGTAATTACAGATACAATACCAGTAATTACAAACAAAGTACCAGTAATTATAAATACAATACCAGTAATTACAGATACAATACCAGTAATTACAAACACAGTACCAGTAATTACAAAAACAATACCAGTAATTACAAATACAACACTAGTAATTATAAATACAATACCAGTAATTACAGTTACAATATCAGTAACTACAGATACAATACCTGTAATTACAAATACAACACCAGTAATTATAAATACAATACCGGTAATTATAAATACAATACCAGTAATTACAAATACAACACCAGTAATTACAGATACAATACCAGTAATTACAGTTACAATACCAGTAATTGCGGTTACAATGCCAGTAATTACAGTTACAATACCAGTAATTACAGATACAATACCAGTAATTACAGTTACAATACCAGTAATTGCGGTTACAATGCCAGTAATTACAGTTACAATACCAGTAATTACAGATACAAAACCAGTAATTACAGATACAATACCAGTAATTACAGTTACAATACCAGTAATTACAGTTACAATACCAGTAATTACAGTTAGAATAACAGCAATTACAAATACAATACCAGCAATTACAAATACAACACCAGTAATTACAAATATACAATACCAGTAATTACAAATACAATATCAGCAATTACAAATACAATACCAGTAATTACAAATACAATACCAGTAATTACAGTTACAATACCAGTAATTACAGTTACAATACCAGTAATTACAGTTACAAAACCAGTAATTACAAATGCAATGCCAGTAATTACAGTTACAATACCAGTAATTACAGTTACAAAACCAGTAATTATAAATACAATACCAGTAATTACAGTTACAAAACCAGTAATTACAAATGCAATACCAGTAATTACATTTACAATACCAGTAATTATAAATACAATACCAGTAATTACAAATACAATACCAGTAATTACAAATACAATACCAGTAATTATAAATACAATACCAGTAATTACAAATACAATACCAGTAATTACAGTTACAATACCAGTAATTATAAATACAATACCAGTAATTATAAATACAATACCAGTAATTACAGTTACAAAACCAGTAATTACAAATGCAATACCAGTAATTACAGTTACAATACCAGTAATTACAAATACAATACCAGTAATTACAAATACAATACCAGTAATTACAAATACAATACCAGCAATTACAAATACACTACCAGTAATTACAGATACAATACCAGTAATTACAAATACAATACCAGTAACTACAGATACAAAAGCAGAACTTACAAATACAATACCAGTAATTACAGTTACAATACTAGTATTTACAAATACAATACCAGCAATTACAAATACAATACCAGCAATTACAAATATACAATACCAGTAATTACACAGTGTAATGGATACACAAAATAAATTAGCGAGAAGTCTGTTTAATAATTTCTACACATTTAGTTTAGCTCGATTGCGAAACAAGTTCTTTCAACTTATATTAATCACTCTCGAGACCTCATTCCTGATGGAATCCATCGCCACGAGGGAGAGAGAAGAGGCAATGTGGAATTTAAATGCCTTGCCTAAGGGCACAATCGTAACGGCTCCAGCGGGGCTCGAACTCCGGACCGTTCGCACCTGAAGCGAACGCGCATCCACTGCGCTATCACGACTTCCACGTCTGTTTAATAATTTCTTGTGAACAAGAATCAGGAGATTTGAATTGCATGAATATGATTAGAGTCAATTTTTATTTATTAATATAATTATTTAAAATAATAAAATTTATTTAATTTCTAGTCCCACTGATTGGTGCATAATATTTGCCTGGGTCCCAGTCAGTACGACCCAATTAATTGTCTCTGTGTTAACCCTTTCCCTTATAGAAGCACCTCTTGACGCCATTACCAATACGACATACATTGACAATATAGTAACCAAACCAATGTTCATAATAAAGGCCAGAATCTCTATGTAGTCCCAGTAATATATATGGAGGTGGGATAGATATGGCGACTACTTATCCACTGCATGATAGCTAAATGGCTGTCGTTTTTATGGAGATATAATAGTATATTAACCTAAATATCTATGTAGTCCCAGTAATATCTATGGAGGTGGGATAGATATGGCGACTACTTATCCACTGCATGATAGCTAAATGGATGTCGTTTGTATGGATATATAATAGTATATTAACCTAAGTCTCTATGAAGGAAAGGGTTAAAATTAGGGATGGCAACTAATACCCAAATATTCGAATATTCGCTCAAACGTCCAAATATTCGAATACTGTTACAGTATTCGAATATTCGGTAGAAAAAAATATATATTTGCAAAATTTAAATAAACTGTCATAAAATCAGATACGTCGTCGTTGTTTTCTTTTCAATATATCATAAAACCTTACAAAGTTACAATACAAAAGAAATCTATATTCGAGCATCTTCCCGACCGAATATTCGAATACCGAAATCGCTATTCGTTGCCATCCCTAGTTAAAATCTATGTATTTGACTGTCCAGGTAAAATATATCGACGCCTGTTCCCAGGCAAGCATAATATATGAACTTAGCTGTATTAAGGCTTCAGTTTATATGTTTATAATGAATTTTAAAAATGGGGCCGAGGTGTCGATGTGTTTTGGGGCCGACGTGTCTGGGGCCGACGTGTCGTGGGGCCGAGATGACGCTTTACCGTATAATTAAGAATACATCATATTGGTGATTTGTTCAAACGTATTAATTTTGGGTAATGATTATAATATTGTTTAAGATACTTACTACGTAATTACAGACGGGTATGTAGTCCAGTGATTAACACGTTGGACTGGTAATCCAGGGATAAAAATAACAGATTTTTCAATTGGGACTTTAAACCGAGGTCTCATGTCGGTGCTGTACACTGTGCACGTAAAAGAACTAGAGGAGACTCTGGAATGGGTCTCTGTCTGTATCATTACATTATCCTCCATAAATCGAAAATGACTAATCTCTTCAGGAGGCGTCGCTAATATGGGCAACCGGATGTGACGATAAATAAACGTATGAAAAAACAAATGCATAAATTAATTGCGCCTTAACTGAAAACGGGTACTATGATTCATGAATATGTCAGTTAGCCAGTATACGTGAGTGTTCTTCAATAAAACATAGACCGTGCACGTAAAAGAACAAGGAGATTCTGGAATGGGTCTTTGTCTGTATCAAAGCACCATCCTCCAACAATCTAAATATGACTAATCTCTTCAGGAGGCGTCGCTCATATGGGCAACCGGTAGCGACGATAAATAAACGTACAACACACACACATATTTCACCCACTCCACTTCCCAGCTATGAAGATGGTAGGCAAACTCCCATGTCTTCTTGTTTGATGATGCATGTCTCACTAAACACAATAATCGAAAATGACTAATCTCTTCTTGAGGCGTCGCTCATGTTGGGCAACCGGTAGCTACTACATAATTCTCTATACAGTCAAACCTGCGTTAATCAGCCACCCTGTATTAAGCAGCCAGTTTCTAGCTTCCCAATGTGTTGTTTTATTATACATTTGACCTCTATTAAGCAGACACATGTGCTAAGCAACCACTTTCTGTGATTCCCTTGGTTGGCTGCTTAATACAGGTTTGACTGTATTGTAGGCCTACAAGCACATTTATTTGTAGCTTAGCGTAAACGAAAACTTCCTAAACTTTAATTAAACTGCCGTAACATAGAAGGAGTGTTACAGTCGGGTGTGATCGTCCTGGGATAGGATTCTGAGATTACATTGGAATAGATGGTTACGAGACTCATGAAGCGGGATAGAACGACGTTAGTGAGATAGGAGTGAGGCATGTCATGTTATGATAGCATTCCTTCAGATGTTACGAGATATGCCCAAAATAATTGCACACAAGTGGTGTTGAGAACAAATTATAAAACATGGGAAACATATCAGTAAAATAAAGGCTCACTCAACGAAATACATTTTCAAAGGAATATCGGTAAAATAAAGGCTCTCTCAACGAAATACATGTTCAAAGGAATATCAGTAAAATAAAGGCTTCCTCAACGAAATACATGTTCAAAGGAATATCAGTAAAACAAAGGCTCCCTCAACGAAATACATGTCTAAAGGAATATCAATAAAATAAAGGCTCACTCAACGAAATACATAACATGTTCAAAGGAATATCAGTAAAATAAAGGCTCTCTGAGTCTCTCAACGAAATACGTATACATGTTCAAAGGTATATCAGTAAAATAAAGGCTCTCTGAGTCTCTCAACGAAATACGTATACATGTTCAAAGGTATATCAGTAAAATAAAGGCTCTCTGAGTCTCTCAACGAAATACGTATACATGTTCAAAGGTATATCAGTAAAATAAAGGCTCTCTGAGTCTCTCAACGAAATACGTATACATGTTCAAAGGTATATCAGTAAAATAAAGGCTCTCTGAGTCTCTCAACGAAATACGTATACATGTTCAAAGGTATATCAGTAAAATAAAGGCTCTCTGAGTCTCTCAACGAAATACGTATACATGTTCAAAGGTATATCAGTAAAATAAAGGCTCTCTGAGTCTCTCAACGAAATACGTATACATGTTCAAAGGTATATCAGTAAAATAAAGGCTCTCTGAGTCTCTCAACGAAATACGTATACATGTTCAAAGGTATATCAGTAAAATAAAGGCTCTCGCAACGAAATACATATACATGTTCAAAGCATATCAGTAAAATAAAGGCTCACTCAAACTAATTATAAATACCAAAGCATATCAGTAAAATAAAGGCTCCCTCAACGAAATACATATACATTTTCAAAGGAATATCAGTAAAATAAAGGCTCCCTCAACGAAATACATAACATTTTCAAAGGAATATCAGTAAAATAAAGGCTCTCGCAACGAAATACATATACATGTTCAAAGCATATCAGTAAAATAAAGGCTCACTCAAACTAATTATAAATACATTTTCAAAGCATATCAGTAAAATAAAGGCTCCCTCAACGAAATACATATACATTTTCAAAGGAATATCAGTAAAATAAAGGCTCCCTCAACGAAATACATAACATTTTCAAAGGAATATCAGTAAAATAAAGGCTCTCGCAACGAAATACATATACATGTTCAAAGCATATCAGTAAAATAAAGGCTCACTCAAACTAATTATAAATACATTTTCAAAGGAATATCAGTAAAATAAAGGCTCCCTCAACGAAATACATATACATTTTCAAAGGAATATCAGTAAAATAAAGGCTCTCGCAACGAAATACATATACATGTTCAAAGCATATCAGTAAAATAAAGGCTCACTCAAACTAATTATAAATACATTTTCAAAGGAATATCAGTAAAATAAAGGCTCCCTCAACGAAATACATATACATTTTCAAAGGAATATCAGTAAAATAAAGGCTCTCGCAACGAAATACATATACATGTTCAAAGCATATCAGTAAAATAAAGGCTCACTCAAACTAATTATAAATACATTTTCAAAGGAATATCAGTAAAATAAAGGCTCCCTCAACGAAATACATATACATTTTCAAAGGAATATCAGTAAAATAAAGGCTCTCGCAACGAAATACATATACATGTTCAAAGCATATCAGTAAAATAAAGGCTCACTCAAACTAATTATAAATACATTTTCAAAGGAATATCAGTAAAATAAAGGCTCCCTCAACGAAATACATATACATTTTCAAAGGAATATCAGTAAAATAAAGGCTCCCTCAACGAAATACATGTTCAAAGGAATATCAGTAAAATAAAGGCTCCCTCAATATGTTTGTTTTATGTTTATTTATCGTCGCTACCGGTTGCCCATATGAGCGACCCCCCATGAAGTGATTAGTAATTTTAGATTTTGGAGGATAGTGCAATGATACAGACAGAGACCCATTCCAGAGTCTCCTCTGGTTCTTTTACGTGCACGGTGTAAAGCACCGACACGAGACATCGGTTTAATGTACCATTTGAAAGACTTAATTTTATTATGGTCAGACGGGGGATCGAACCTGCAATCTCTGGGTTACCAGTCCAGCGTGTTACCACTGGATTACAGATGCGTCGGTAAAGTAGTTACATATTGATGTATGTTATTATAAAACAAACTCGCCATATAATAATATTGTTTAACCAAATAGATCTATATAATCGTGTTTACTACCTTAGATTAATCGCTCTCGATTACTCAATCCGGATGGAATCCATCGCCACGAGGGAGACAGATGAGACAATATGGCTTGAAGTGCCCTGCCTAAGATCACAACCTCCGACCATGTTCTGACGGTGCTCTAACTCGCAACATCTAGGTTGCAAGGCAGACAACGTATTCGTTAAACCATGGATACTTAGTTTATGCAAATTTATATTAGCTCGATTGCGAAACAGGTTCTTAAAACTTATATTAATGAATCTCGAGAATGGAATCCATCGCCACGAGGTAGAGAGAAAAGTCAACGTGGAATTTAAATACCTTGCATATGGGCACAATGGTAACGGCTTCAATGGGGCTCAAGCTTCTGGATGGTACGGTGCTCGCCAGATCGGACAGATGGGTTTTTTCCGGGTCCTCCAGTTTCCTCCCACAAGAATGGCCACATATACGCTTCCATCGCGCCAACGAGAGTGATTAATATAAGTTGTTAAAACTTGCTTCGCAACCGTTGTAAAATAAATAAACAATATAACAACATACATGCAATGATGTGTATTGGGGGGGGGGGGACCTCAACAATGCATGTGAACACATCGGGCATACGTAAGCAACATTTTGATCGAAAGATTACTCTGAAAATATTTATGAGCTACATGCAGTATTATTTGTACGGTTGCACCAACGGATAAGATATTTGACGGCAGGGCGATCTATAATTAACGAGATAATTAGTTCACCACACATCGCTTACAACAACAAATTAGCTGGTAATATAAGCTCCCCTGGGGCCTCATTAGTGGTCCCAGGGTTCCAGGTGAGTGGGGTATAAGTGCTCAACTAATTTCTCCTGGACGATAACGGAATGCGCCGTTAAGACGTCATGAGAAAGTAATGTCTTTATCTATCAGTAATTTGGGGCCATTGAAACGATAATTATATAGCATACAATATCAATTACGATAAACACAATAAGCGTTTGAATAACGTTGATTACATATCCTATAATATTATATGCAATCCTTAACCCTTTCCCTTATAGAAACAGACGGATCTGTAGTCCAGTGGTAACACGATGGACTAGTAATCCATGGATCGCAGGTTCGATCCCCCGTCTGACCATAATAAAATTAACAGTCTTTCAGATGGGACGTTAAACCGAGGTCTCATGTCGGTGCTTTACACCGTGCACGTAAACGAACCAGAGGAGACCCTGGAATGTGTATCTGTGTGTATCATTGCACTATCCTCCAACAATCTAAAATTACTAATCTCTTCTGGAGGCGTCGCTCCCATGGACAACCGGTAGCGATGATAAATAAACGTAAAAGACACTCCCTTATAGAAACACCTCTTGACGCCATTACCAATAAGACATACATTGACAATTCATAATAAAGGCCAGAATCTCATGTAGTCCCAGTAATATATATGGAGGTGGGATAGATATGGCGACTAATTATCCACTGCATGATAGCTAAATGGCTGTCGTTTGTATGGAATTATAATAGTATATTCACCTAAATCTCTATGAAGGAAAGGTATATACGTCTCGTGTTTATACATCCACAAGTATTCACATATTAAAACATGCACATGTAGATCTGCATATACACATGTACACATGTTTTCCATAAAATGTTATATAGGGGCAGTTTACCTAGCAACACATTTCCTGGGCAGGCTCCAGCGGTTAACAAGTACTTGGTGCACCTACCTCCGTAAGAAACTGCCAACTTTTTCATATAAAGAGACCTGGCCCCCGAGGTTATAAATACTGTTCCAATCTCAAAACTCAGTCTCAAGCGTATGATTGGTTCAGCTGACAGTAACATTCAGAATCAACCAATCAGATAATTTGAGCTTGAGTACTGAGAACAATTTTATAACCTCGGGGCATGGTCTGAGCGGGCTCGAACCCGTGACCATCACTCATGCTTACTATCATACTCGAAACACATGCTATGATAAATTCACCATATTAATTGTATTGCTATGTTTCCAATTGGGGAAAAGTGCAGTAGGTGACGTTAGTTTAAACATATTTTATTTCCGGTAGCGACGATAAATAAACGTAAAACACACACGCATCCGAAGCGAACACGCTATCACAGCGCTATCACGACTTTCGTTGAAAGTACATTTGTACTTGTATTGCTATGTTTCAAATTGGGGGAAAGAGCAGTAGGTGACTTTAGTTTAAACATATTTTATTTCCGATAGCGACGATAAATAAATGTAAAACACACAGGCATCCGAAGCGAACACGCTATCACAGCGCTATCACGACTTTCGTTGAAAGTAATTGTATTGCTATGTTTCAAATTGGGGAAAAGAGCAGTAGGTGACTGACTAGTTTAAACATATTTTATTTCCGGTAGCGACGATAAATAAATGTAAAACATACACACAATTCTGAAGTGAACGCTCTACCACAGCTGGAGCCGTTACGACTGTGCCCTTAGGCAATGCATTTAAATTCCACGTTGCCCCTTCTCTCTCCCTCGTGGCGATTGATTACATCAGGAATGAGGTCTTGAGAGTGAATAATATAAGTTGAACAAACTTGTTTCGCAATCGAGCTAAAATTAATTTGTATAAACTAATCTACCACAGCGCTATCATGACTGTCGTTGAAAGTTCGGGCTTCACTTTAAAATGTTATTGTGTAATATGTTCATATCCTGCTGTTGATGATACAACGAACTGTTTCGTACCAATTCACGTGAATTAGTATGCATATGTTGTGTAATCGTGTATACGTGTATACGGAGCGGGAGGTCGAAGGTTCGAACCTCGTCAGTGGTTCGTTCTGATATGGCCGGTTGGTGAGCCGCCAGCTAGTTAAATAATTGTTACCGATTGTCTACCAGCCTGGCGCCTGGCATACAAGCATAGGTTTTAAATAATGGTTACCGATTGCCTACCAGCATGGCGCCTGGCATACAAGTATAGGTTTTAAATAATGGTTACCGATTGCCTACCAGCCTGGCGCCTGGCATACAAGCATAGGTTTTAAATAATGGTTACCGATTGCCTACCAGCCTGGCGCCTGACATACAAGCATAGGTTTTAAATAATGGTTACCGATTGCCTACCAGCCTGGCGCCTGGCATACAAGCATAGGTTTTAAATAATGGTTACCGATTGCCTACCAGCCTGGCGCCTGGCATACAAGCATAGGTTTTAAATAATGGTTACCGATTGCCTACCAGCCTGGCGCCTGGCATACAAGCATAGGTTTTAAATAATGGTTACCGATTGCCTACCAGCCTGGCGCCTGGCATACAAGCATAGGTTTTAAATAATGGTTACCGATTGCCTACCAGCCTGGCGCCTGGCATACAAGCATAGGTTTTAAATAATGGTTACCGATTGCCTACCAGCCTGGCGCCTGGCATACAAGCATAGGTTTTAAATAATGGTTACCGATTGCCTACCAGCCTGGCGCCTGGCATACAAGCATAGGTTTTAAATAATGGTTACCGATTGCCTACCAGCCTGGCGCCTGGCATACAAGCATAGGTTTTAAATAATGGTTACCGATTGCCTACCAGCCTGGCGCCTGGCATACAAGCATAGGTTTTAAATAATGGTTACCGATTGCCTACCAGCCTGGCGCCTGACATACAAGCATAGGTTTTAAATAATGGTTACCGATTGCCTACCAGCCTGGCGCCTGGCATACAAGCATAGGTTTTAAATAATGGTTATCGATTGCCTACCAGCCTGGCGCCTGGCATACAAGCATAGGTTTTAAATAATGGTTACCGATT
>CM026386.1:20251232-20294859 GCA_014843695.1 Archivesica marissinica | reverse complement strand
AAGTTTTATTTATTAAAAATGTTATTTTATTTTTATTAAAAATTTTATTTTATTTTTATTAAAAAAATTATTTTATTTATTAAAAATTTTATTAAAATTTTATTTTATTTATTAAAAATAATTTTTAATAAAAATAAAATAATTTTTTTAATAAAAATAAAATAAAAAAATTATTTTATTTTTATTAAATTTTTTATTTTATTTATTTTTATTAAAAATTTATTATGTGTTATGTTTTTTATGTCACTAGGGTAGGCACTATAGGGCATGGTAACCTCAAAAAAAGATATTATAAAAAAAAACGGTCCATAGCGCCATAAAAAAACGGTCCATACTGCCACCCACCTCGGTAAAACGGTCCATAGTGCAATAGACACGGTCCATAGTGCCACCCTATACTACTAACATGACCATTCATTTGAAATAAGAATTATGTATTTATTTTATTATGTTATTCCGACAGCAATGCGGACACTCTAGATTGTCACCGTGATTTCCATTCCAGTTTTGGAGATTTAAAAAATATGTGTAAAGTCAACTACGGAGTTGACCAACTAAGTTGTATTGGATTTATCGATAATATAGTTTGCATTTCTGCATACAGTCAAACCTGTCTTAGGCAGCCAGCCAATGGAATCACTGAAAGTAGCTGGTTAGCACATGTGGCTGCTTAATAGAGGGCAGAGGGAAGTATGTGAGATGGTATGATGGTCGCCAGATCGGACAGGTGGCTTTTCTCCGGGTACTCCGGTTTCCTATCACATGAATGACCACATATACGCTTTCATCCGAGCCAACGAGAGTGATTAATATAAATTGTTAAAACATGCTTCGCAATCGTTGTAAAATAAATAAAGTGTAACAATTTTTTTTTTTAATAATAGAGGGCAAATGTATAATAAAACAACATAGTGGGAATCTGGAATCTGGCTGCTTAGTACAAGTTGGTTGCTCAATAGAGGTGACCACTAAAACAGTGTTGACCGTAGGTCTGATCTTAAAGATTTAGTTGGTACTGAAATTATTAAAATATTAAAATTATTAAGTTGTGATGGGTGCCGTGCTTTCGACATATTCAGAGGTGTACCCCATCATCATCACCCGCCCCCCAATATTTTGTTTTGCATTTTCGGGGTTACATATTTTTCATTTTGTGCATAAACCATGCACATGTGATAAAACTTGGAAATCCTATCTGGTGGTTGAGATCATTAATTATAAGAAATCAGTAAATATTCATGAACTTTTCTATGGATATTGGTGAGAACATGTCATACCTGCAATGGTATGTAGTTTCCTTTCACTTGTATTGCCTACACATGGGATATATGCTGCATAAACCATGCATATGTGATAAAACTTGGAAATCCTATCTGGTGGTTGAGATCATTAATTATAAGAAATCAGTAAATATTCATGAACTTTTCTATGGATATTGGTGAGAACATGTCATACCTGCAATGGTATGTAGTTTCCTTTCACTTGTATTGCCTACACATGGGATATATGCTGCATAAACCATGCATATGTGATAAAACTTGGAAATCCTATCTGGTGGTTGAGATCATTAATTATAAGAAATCAGTAAATATTCATGAACTTTTCTATGGATATTGGTGAGAACATGTCATACCTGCAATGGTATGTAGTTTCCTTTCACTTGTATTGCCTACACATGGGATATATGCTGCATAAACCATGCATATGTGTTAAAACTTGGAAATCAGCCACCGGATGAGATTTCAAGTTTTATCACATAGGCATGTTTTATACAGCATATTTTCCATTTGTAGGCAATACACGTATTATAACAGAGTTATGGAAATATCTTCAAGTGGGTTGTGGTTAATATAAAAGGCAACAAGAACACACTAACCTATTGTTTTAATTTAAAAGGCAACGAAAACACATTATTAATGTTCTAACAGAGACTGTTGAATGGCGAGCACCTTATCAGCACCTTATCAATACAACATTACATGGGCCATGATGATTGTACTTGGGCAACATTACGTGTGTCATGAGGATTGTACTTGGGCAACATTACATGGGCCACGAGGATTGTACTTGGACAACATTACATGGGCCATGAGAATTGTACTTGGACAACATTAAATGGGTCATGAGGATTGTATTTGGAAAACATTACATGGGCCATGGGGATTGTACTTGGACAACATTACATGGGCCATGAGGATTGTACCTGGACAACATTACATGGAAAATTAGGATTGTACTTGGACAACATTACATGTGTCATGAGGATTGTACTTGGACAACATTACATGGGCCATGATGATTGTACTTGGACAACATTACATGGGTCATGAGGATTGTACTTGGACAACATTACATGGGCCATGAGGATTGTACTTGGACAACATTAAATAGGCCATGAGGATTGTACTTGGACAACATTACATGGGCAATGCGGATTGTACTTGGGCAACATTACATGGGCCATGAGGATTGTACTTGGGCAACATTACATGGGCCATGCGGATTGTACTTGGGCAACATTACATGGGCCATGAGGATTGTACTTGGGCAACATTACATGGGTCATGATGATTGTACTTGGGCAACATTACATGGGCCATGAGGATTGTACTTGGGCAACATTACATGGGCCATGCGGATTGTACTTGGGCAACATTACATGTGCCATGAGGATTGTACTTGGACAACATTACATGGGCCATGCGGATTGTACTTGGGCAACATTATGATGGGCCATGAGGATTGTACTTGGGCAACATTACATGGGACATGAGGATTGTACTTGGACAACATTACATGAGTCATGAGGATTGTACTTGGACAACATTACATGGGTCATGAGGATTGTACTTGGACAACATTACATGGGCCATGAGGATTGTACGTGGACATCATTACATGGGTCATGAGGATTGTACTTGGACAACATTACATGGGTCATGAGGATTGTACTTGGACAACATTACATGGGGTCATGAGGATTGTACTTGGACAACATTACATGGGCCATGAGGATTGTACTTGGGCAACATTACATGGGTCATGAGGATTGTACTTGGACAACATTACATGAGTCATGAGGATTGTACTTGGACAACATTACATGGGCCATGAGGATTGTACTTGGGCAACATTACATGGGTCATGAGGATTGTATTTGGAAAACATTACATGTGCCATGGGGATTGTACTTGGGCAACATTACATTGGCCATGATGATTGTACTTGGGCAACATTACATGGGTCATGAGGATTGTATTTGGAAAACATTACATGGGCCATGGGGATTGTACTTGGGCAACATTACATGGGCCATGATGATTGTACTTGGACAACATTACATGGGTCATGATGATTGTACTTGGACAACATTACATGGGGTCATGAGGATTGTACTTGGACAACATTACATGAGTCATGAGGATTGTACTTGGACAACATTACATGGGCCATGCGGATTGTACTTGGGCAACATTACATGTGCCATGAGGATTGTACTTGGACAACATTACATGGGGTCATGAGGAATGTACTTGGACAACATTACATGGGCCATGGGGATTGTACTTGGGCAACATTACATGTGCCATGAGGATTGTACTTGGACAACATTACATGAGTCATGAGGATTGTACTTGGACAACATTACATGGGCCATGAGGATTGTAGTTGGGCAACATTACATGTGCCATGAGGATTGTACTTGGACAACATTACATGAGTCATGAGGATTGTACTTGGGCAACATTACATGGGCCATGAGGATTGTACTTGGGCAAAATTATATGGGTCATGAGGATTGTATTTGGAAAACATTACATGGGCCATGGGGATTGTACGTGGGCAACATTACATGTGCCATGAGGATTGTACTTGGGCAACATTACATGGGTCATGAGGATTGTATTTGGAAAACATTACATGGGCCATGGGGATTGTACTTGGGCAACATTACATGGGCCATGATGATTGTACTTGGGCAACATTACATGGGTCATGAGGATTGTATTTGGAAAACATTACATGGGCCATGGGGATTGTACTTGGGCAACATTACATGGGCCATGATGATTGTACTTGGGCAACATTACATGGGCCATGGGAATTGTACTTGGGCAACATTACCTGGGTCATGAGGATTGTATTTGGAAAACATTACATGGGCCATGGGGATTGTACTTGGGCAACATTACATGGGCCATGATGATTGTACTTAGGCAACATTACATGGGTCATGAGGATTGTATTTGGAAAACATTACATGGGCCATGGGGCTTGTACTTGGGCAACATTACATGGGCCATGAGGATTGTTCTTGGGCAACATTACATGTACCATGAGGATTGTACTTGGGCAACATTACATGGGCCATGAGGATTGTACTTGGGCAACATTACATGGGTCATGAGGAGTGTACTTGGGCAACATTACATGGGTCATGAGGATTGTACTTGGGCAACATTACATGGGCCATGAGGATTGTACTTGGGCAACATTACATGGGTCATGAGGATTGTACTTGGACAACATTACATGGGCCATGAGGATTGTACTTGGACAACATTACATGGGCCATGGGGATTGTACTTGGACAACATTACATGGGCCATGAGGATTATACTTGGACATCATTACATGGGCCATGAGGATTATACTTGGACATCATTACATGGACCATGAGGATTGTACTTGGACAACAGTACATGGGCCATGAGGATTGTACTTGGACAACATTACATGGGCCATGAGGATTGTACTTGGAAAACATTACACGAGTCACAAGGATTTGTGGTACCTTGGTGCATGGCATAATAATACCAAAAAGACGAATAGTCACAATACAGGTGGGTATCCAATAGATTATATACACAAATAGACATATATTATAATATCTACATCCTAATTAATATAATCTCTATATATGACAATATCTACAACCAAATCTAGATCAAAATATAACAACACGCAAATATCTAAATATGTATGTCCTGATAGAAAGAACGCAAACCGAAAAAGATCTATCGGAAGAACATCACGTTGAACAATTGGGAAATTTGCATTAATGTTGTCAAGCAAGTTATATTGTATGTTGGCGAGACGAGCGTTGTTTGAAACAATGTTATTTTGTTAATGTCACAACATGCTAACCATAGCATACAGTGTATGTGGATTGATTGTGAAGATGAGTGTATGTTAGTGTCACAACATGCTAACCATAGCATACAGTGTAGGCGGATTGATTGTGAATATGAGTCTCTGTTAGTGTCACAACATGCTAACCATAGCATACAGTGTATGTGGATTGATTGTGAATATGAGACTCTGTTAATGTCACAACATGCTAACCATAGCATACAGTGTATGTGGATTGATTGTGAATATGAGTCTCTGTTAATGTCACAACATGCTTACCATAGCATACAGTGTATGTGGATTGATTGTGAATATGAGTCTCTGTTAGTGTCACAACATGCTAACCATAGCATACAGTGTATGTGGATTGATTGTGAATATGAGTCTATATTAATGTCACAACATGCTAACCATAGCATACAGTGTATACTACTTATTTCAGAGATATTAACCACCCAGATACTGTGTTTTACTACCATGATGAAGATGTATTATTTTTTAAACAGAAATATATGCACAGTAAGTTGATAGAACTTAATGCAACATTAATTGACAGTGAGATCTTTAAGGCATGTCAACAACTTAAAACGGATAACGCATGAGGTCCAGATTATCTTATAAATGAATAGAGTGGCTATGCTCGGCGTATTTTCCATTGTCATCCGTATATAAAATATTGATATAGTTCTAGGCTAATTTTGCCGACAGAGCTGAAACATAGTTCAATAGCATTCCGTTGAGTGTATCGGTAGGCTGGTGCAATCGTCACGTGACTGGTCCAGCAGACGAATATAAACAAGCAAATCATTGGGAGAATATTTCCACCAAAACTGTTACGGTATATGAGCAATTCGGGTAGCTATCCGAATTTAAAAAATCTACACCTAACACGAAAAATAGTTTCTATACCATTTCTGATTAAGACCAATAAATATTTTTACTCAATGATGTACTATATCAAAATAAGATATTCAAGAAGCTATGGTGGATACATAAAAAAATAACAAGTACGCCGTGCATTGGTGCCCTGAAGTCTTCAGTTCCCCATATTAAACCGGTACCGACCGACACTGTTGCGATAGGTCACGTGATGAAGCTAAAACTGTCAACAAGAGTGTTTTGAAAGTTGCTTTCACGACTTAAGAAAATAATAATATACGGCAAGTGCAATTAACATTTTATACTGGTCATTCATTATATGTGGGATTTACGCCGAGCATAGGTTCCACCACTCTATCTTAAGCATGTAATAAACTAATGTATGACATGCACCACTAACATTTTTAACAAACAATTGGACAAAAAAGGAGACTCACAACCGTGAAAAATTGAGGAATTACTTTAATTAGTAGTGTACCAAAAAAATATTATAAAATCTTTTAAATGTTATTAATTATGTTCATGATTATACATTATTCTGCCAACGTGAACTATTAATACATACATTTATTATTGTTTGTATAAAAATATTAATAAATTCTGGCTAAAATTGAAAATTAGCATTAGATTTTTAGAAAATCTTTATTTCAGGGAGGTAATTTGTAACGCCGTCAGCCAAATCACGGAAAGGAGAGAAATTAGGCGGCACGCGCCGACAAAGTAACACGCACATTTCTCCGTTCGTAGCATGATATTGGGTCATGTTAGAATGGTTACGGCCTACGTGGTTAATTCCTACGCATCAGAACTCCAAACCGTGGTTTATTCGCCGATATACCACGGCAAGACAAATATTATTTCCTAAATAAACATCTATAATTATTCTAGTCTATCTTTATTTTCTTGCAACCATTCATTGTACTGTTCTTTCACATGAGAATTGACTTGGACAACATTTTCTGTATGGTATTTTATGTTAACAGGTTTGTCATGCATTTTCAGGAAATACTGAAGAGGAATATCTAACAACAAAAGTTGCTCGATATCCATTTTTGCTTTAAATGATATAAAATCATCAAACTCATCATGTGAAAGAACAATAAAAGCACCCCATCCAGTGTGCTTAACGGCAAACGTTTTCCCCTTCGGTCTTTGGATGTCACAGAAATATTGAATGGCTGGGTTTAAATAGAAGACTGGGATAGCTCCACTTTGGTCAGCTCTCCAGCCAAAGTATGGTCTTCGGAGTCAGCCCTCTCAAATGCCACAAGTTGTCTGATATGGTCCTCAACTTCACACATGGAAGGACATTCCATTTCTGAAATGTCGACCTGCAACACAAAACGTGACATTTCCTAATCAATACTTGCGGCTTCTTTTCAATAATAGCTTTTACAGTAGAATGACTTTCGTATATTGTAAAATATACACTGCTTACTCACTGAAATTAAATATACAAAATAAAGTGAAAGAATTTGAAGTCACATTGCTACTGGAAATGTTATAATATTTTTATTCCATATCATACAGATGCTTGAAGTCTGTATTTTAATCGTTAACGATAGAGGCAGTAACAAAATATACATTTGGCAGTAATCTTGGGACAATTGGCAGTAATATGGACATTAGGGTTAAATTTGATCTTCAATTGAAGAAGAGTATTCTACTCTTCAACTTTAGTTTACTGCCACCTGTTTTGTGAGATTACTGTCACTATCCCAAACATTGCTATGTAATGATTAACACCTTAGGTCGACTAAGTGTGCCCGTGAAAATGGAACATATATACATCATCATTGCTAGGGAACAGCAGTTGATGCCTCTCTAAGTTTGGCAATAAGTCTAAATAATATGATCACAAATCAAACGATTGAAGAGATTGTGTCATGTGCTGTAATGTAAGTGTTGTGTATTAATACGGGTAGGCACAATCAATTTCACGGGCAGACTTAGTCGACTTAAAGTGTTAATCATTACATAGCAATGTTTGTGAGGGGCCTTGACCAATGACACTACATAAGTGGTGTGACCCGAGTATCGAACCCGGGACTGTTTTATTCCAAATATGACGATCTACCACTGTACCACAAGCGCCACACATGATAGCTACGTTATCAGATGGCCATTGAACCGCGGAGGTATTTAGGCAAAATACATATGTACATGGTCGTGGTATTCAGTAGTATTGTCAGTATTTCTTGCATGACATTCGTAAATACCCATTTACCTGACACTGTGCGCAGATGTACTTCAAATGTTCATCCTTCTCATTTAGGTCCATGCATGCCGGATGATACCATTCTTTACATTTCTTATAATTGATGATCTCAACCACCAGATAGGATTTCCAGTTTTATCACATATGCATGGTTTATGCAGCATATATCCCATGTGTAGGCAATACAAGTGAAAGGAAACTACATACCATTGCAGGTATGGCATGTTTCCACCAATATCCATAGAAAAGTTCATGAATATTTACTGATTTCTTATAATTAATGATCTCAACCACCAGATAGGATTTCCAAGTTTGATCACATATGCATGGTTTATGCAGCATATATCCCATGTGTAGGCAATACAAGTGAAAGGAAACTACATACCATTGCAGGTATGGCATGTTCCCACCAATATCCATAGAAATAGTATTACTACGACATTGAATATGTCTGGTAGTTTCGCTTATTGAAATAGCATTTTTTATAATTTAAACTTTATTTATGTTACAACGATTGCGAAACAAGTTTAAAAAAACTTATATTAATCAGTATCGTTGGCGCGGATGAAAGCGTATATGTGGTCCTTCGTGTGGGAGGAAACCGGAATACGCTGAGAAACCCACCTGTCCGATATTGTGACCACCGTACCATCTCACATACTAGTTGGTCCGAGGATTGACCCCTGGTTGCATTGGTGAGAAGCGAGCGTGCTAACCACTGCACTAATCAGACATACAAATAACTAGTCTATGGAAAACAATTGTTGTCATTTTTTTAGTTGAATCCTATTTTATTGCAAATCGATAGTATTTGTGTCATACACATAAAGATAAAAATAGTAGGAAAATGGCATTAGTTGTCTAATCCCATCACTATAACATTGAATGCCAAAGATATGTAATGATACAGTGAATAATTGATATAAGAAGCAATACCTGGTTTCCATTGCAGGAACAAATGTGTCAACAAAAACACTCAGAAGGTTATCTAGACTTCCGCCAAAGCCAAATATTTTGAAAAAGTTCTCTTTCAAGACACGATGCTGCCTTTCAACTCCATTTGTTGTGTTTATACGGAGGTTCAACACATTGTTTTCCCAGACAACATCAGCGTACTCCAAGAGGGGCCTAATGAATGATATATACATTTTTTCTAGGCTACAACGAGATAAGAGAAATTTTAGACTTCTTAAGATGCCAATGCGTTGCCATGCATTGTTAATGAAAGCCTGTATGTGCTATATCCATTTGGCATCCTCGGAAAAGGTGAGTCCAAGATGTTTGTGAGTACTGACTTGTGGGATAGGATTACCATCAATATATAACTGGGGATGAATAGGTTTCCTGAGCTTACGAGAGAAGATCACGGATTCAGTCTTGGAAGGATTAAAGGAAACAAGCCAAGCTTTCGACCAGTTGATGATCCGGGAAAGATCATGGTTGAGAATATTTGCGGAATCAACAACGTCTTCTACAACAATATAAAGACTAGTATCGTCTGCAAATAGTCGAATATTTGCACGAATATCGTTTACAATGTCATTGATGTATATTAGAAAGAGCAATGGACCGAGGATGGATCCTTGGGGAACACCTGCATCTATGGATGAAATATCGGATGTAGAATTTGACAAGACAACACGTTGCTTTCTATTTGAAAGATATGAGGAGAACCAGCCAAGTACGGGACCTTGAATGCCGATAGAAGAAAGTTTATGAAGTAGTCCCCGGTGCCAAACTCTATCAAAGGCCTTGGATATGTCACAAAATACAGCACGAACTTCCTTACCATCATCTAGCGCATCACTAATGTCGTTATACAGAAGTGTCACACAGTTATAAAAGAAATGATGAAACATTGATCTTGTAGTTGCAAATCTGCAAGATTCAGAAAGGTTTGTATTGGACTTATATACTATCCTGCTAGTAACGTGGGGGTAAATAAGTCTGACACACCAGTAGCGGAATAATAATGGTAATGTATGTATAGAAGACCATACAGATAACGTGGGGGTAAATAAGTCTGACACACCAGTAGCGGAATAATAATGGTAATGTATGTATAGAAGACCATACAGATAATGTGGGGGTAAATAAGTCTGACACACCAGTAGCGGAATAATAATGGTAATGTATGTATAGAAGACCATACAGATAATGTGGGGGTAAATAAGTCTGACACACCAGTAGCGGAATAATAATGGTAATGTATGTATAGAAGACCATACAGATAATGTGGGGGTAAATAAGTATGACACACCAGTAGCGGAATAATAATGGTAATGTATGTATAGAAGACCATACAGATAACGTGGGGGTAAATAAGTCTGACACACCAGTAGCGGAATAATAATGGTAATGTATGTATAGAAGATCATACAGATAACGTGGAGGTAAATAAGTCTGACACACCAGTAGCGGAATAATAATGGTAATGTATGTATAGAAGACCATACAGATAAAAATTACGGAATAAATATCTTTACAATTTATATCCAACAGTGAGCATAAAACATATACAATAAATATAATATAAAACTTAAATACTATACTAAACAATATGTGGAAGTATTCCGGAATGAACTGTTTACGGTTTTCTCAAATCCATTTGCAAATAAGGAGGTAATCAAATTCATTACGCAAGTCACGTGAGAGTTGCTACATATTCTTAATGCGGAATATTGTACCATTGGGAAGTATGGTTTGTTGTTCTAAGCTTAATAATTGGTAAGTAAATATGTTTTGTTAATATTATTAGATGCTCTTGGATTAAATATTTATCGTTAACTTGATTACACTACTGCATATTGCTTATACATTGACATAGGAACTGATGAACAACAGTGTGTTTTATAAGAACATTAATGTTATTTGAAGTAATAGTATTTTGGTTATGGAATATGTCAGTGTTACAGGTTGAGTAACATATTTATTTACCAAATGTAAAATTTATAATGCTAAATAGTAAATCATATATAATAATATTTTATATTGGATTCTTTCGGGGATCTCCTGTTATTAATTTATTACAATACTTAACAATTGTAGTTTAAATGATAAGATCAAGCTGGAATATATGTAATTTTCCATATAGCATATGGTGTGCTTTTTGTGAGTATGTAATTTTTTGTAATAATTAGATGTTTACTTTTTCTACATCTCTAGTATTTTCTATTCCCCATACATCACAGGAACAAGCAAGCATAGGAAGTGCACTATTGTCATTGAGTACTTAACTGAGGTTGAGATTAAAAATGCCTTAATATAAAAGATGCATTGCTTTTCTAGCCTGTGTGATCAAATATGTTAGAGCTTTATTGAATTTACTCGATAATTATTCCTTGTTGGTTGAGTCCATGTTGCTTAAGTTCAAGATGATTATGTTCTAGAAGATTGTGGTACTGGTAGTCTCTCTCCGCCATCATGTCCAAGGTGGTTATTTTCTCGGTGGTATCTTAAGTTTTTTCGGTGCTTTTTACGGCCACATACTCCACGATTAGTCGGCTCACAGCAGCAAAATGGTTCGATTGTTCCGTCGTTGTCCACCCCGTTGAGGCATCCGGGGTCGAGGTCGCATCCCTCCGTCTCCAACCGCTCGCCCGTCATTGGAGACAGATAAAAGAGATCGAGGCGACGGGTGCGCCATCCACGCGAAACGACTGCCGTCTTCTCCTACCCAGTCAATCGTCGCCTCTTCAGCGCCCCAGTACTAGCTGTCGCTGATATAGGTAAGTGTTGACACTCCGAAGAGTCGATGCGGGTCCTCGTCTGTATGCGTCAGCGGCGTGGATTGGTCACTTCGGAACGGTGATCCAATTTCCTGCTGTGAGCTGTGCCTTGGTCCCGACGTGCACGGTGTGGAGGTCCGAACAAGGGAGCCCCCATAGTGTAATCTATATGGTATATATATATATTAGTAGTATCCCTTAATTTCCACACCGTTGTTTTGTTTGACAATTGAGTCATCATACATTGTCACGACGTCGTGACTGTTCTAGATAGTTAGATGTGATTCAACAGTGACATGGTATTTATGATGGATAATGTTGAATGCGATCGTGACTCGTGACCCCGGCAGATTTGTTAACATGTCCTGTATATTTGCTATAAGCATCTACCGAGCAGGGGCGTAGCTAGCCAATGTTGAATGTGTAGGCCAGACTAACATTATTTTGTGGCTGTGCATTGTGTCTTGCAATGCTATTGTAGCTCCGGCAGGGGCAGTAGCAATTTATTAGAGGTTGATAAAATACATACTATCCAAAAGTCATTTGAAATAAAGAAGGAAATTTATGCTTATTAATATAACATAGGATGTTTTATCATCTCATTATCACCGAGGTAATTAGTTTATACACATTTATTTTAGCTCAATTGCGAAACAAGTTCTTTCAATTTATATTAATCACTCTCGAGACCTCATTCCTGATGAAATCCATCGCCACGAGAGAGAGATAGAGAGAGAGAGAGAGACTATCAAGACTTCCACTTGTGTAGAGATAGAGAGATATAGATAGAGAGAGAGAGACTATCAAGATTTCCACTTGTGTAGAGATAGGGAGATAGAGAGACTATCAAGACTTCCACTTGTGCAGAGATAGAGAGATATAGATAGAGAGAGAGATAGAGAGATAGAGAGAGAGAGACTATCAAGACTTCCACTTGTGCAGAGATAGAGAGATATAGATAGAGAGAGAGATAGAGAGAGAGAGAGACTATCAAGACTTCCACTTGTGTAGAGATAGAGATATAGAGATAGAGAGAGATAGAGAGAGAGAGAGCTAGAGAGATCGAGAGCGACTATCAAGACATCCAAATACAAATTTCGCCGGTGATCACTCGATGAAATCAATTCCAATCTTACACAAATAAACACAAATATCGTCTATATATTCATTATTTCTATGTCCTTCTTAACTCCTGAAGTAGTCGACAGTTTACACCGAACGTTGCAAACAAGGAAGTTGGTATATGTGGGATAGCACTTCAATGTACCCGGGCTTGTATATATACAACTATAACTAGCTGGTAATTATTTATCGCATGGTTTCTTCTATAAGGAAGTTTCGTCAATCGCGTTTAATCGGTGTTATTTAAAACCCGCCAATTTGAAGTCATATATATGGACTACATAACACTATCTGGGTGTATCGTTCGAAATAGTCCACAGGACAAGTGTACGCCATTCGTGTATCGATACTTGAGTAAATTGATAAATTGAGTTTTGGAAACAAGTTGGTTAGTACAATCGCGCTATAACAACCAGTCGATATGTTTGGCTTCCTGGCGAGGACATTCGTTGCTTAGTTACGAAAATATTTATCTCACGTCACGACATCGTAAACTGAACATAAATAGAATGCTATGCGATCGTAGTCATATTTCGATGATATAACGTGATTTACCCGCTAAATACAGTCAATGTAAAGGTAGATCAAGTGGATGGATCAATACATATCAGCTGAATTATATAAGCAAACGTGCACGCCTGGGGGCACATCTGTATATGTATAAAACGAAACATTAATACATTGAAAAGGATATATATTTATCAAGTGTAAGAATACATTGAGCACATCTATTTGAACTAGTGAAACACAATATTAGTGGTTCAGTAATTAAGTGTTATAAAAATCATTCGAGCATAGTTTATGTATGGTTTGATTTGGATGAAACTATTGTGGATTTAAAGCATGGATAGGTTTGTGACAGCTGTCCGTAGACTATTTGGGAAGAAGGATGCTAATGCAGGTACTACTGATTGCAGGCACATAACCCTATTTTCTTTCAAGTATGACAGGTGATGCTTAAAGCCCCATAGTGCGCATACTTAGAATGTGCTGCACACCGAGATATTGTAAGGAGCGGATGATTAGATATTGTAATTTTTTATTTATATTTTCATTTTTCGATAAAAAAAAATATTACGATAAAAATGTAAACATTTTTATGTGGAAAATATTCCCATAAACTAAGCTGCTTTTGTGAAAATACAGTATAACCGGTTCTCTGCGTTACAACGTATAGCCGAGAACGCTTGTCTTAACACGCCCTGTTCACAAAGGTTTACTAAAACCGGTATGTGAGTGTGCGCTCGGGTGGAAAGTGTTCCTTTTATGTTGAGCGATAGGCGCAGT
The DNA here is from genome assembly GCA_014843695.1 of Archivesica marissinica. NCBI lineage: Eukaryota > Metazoa > Mollusca > Bivalvia > Venerida > Vesicomyidae > Archivesica > Archivesica marissinica. The sequence continues at coordinate 20,280,492 of CM026386.1, read as the reverse complement.
GGAATTCACTTCTAGGCGAAACGACTTATTGTGAACATTGAATTTTAGCTATTCAAATTAGGATTGTATAGTACATGTATCAACATCTCTATATATTTGTAAACGGATACTGCCAGCATTATAATTTTATGCAGATGGGATGTCATGGCAGATGAGGGATATTATATAAATAAATGTTTATACATTTGTTGAGGGGTTTGAGCGCATTTGTTAATGGGTTTGAGCACATACAGAGAGCCTCAGGATGTGAATATCCCGACATCCTTTATCCAGAGAGGTAGCTTAATACGCATAATAGTTAACTGAGTAAAGGTGACATATCAGTTTTCACAGAATCGTATTAATAGAGTAACCCAAACATTAGCATCGTAGCATAACGTTATTTTTGAAAGTTATTATTAACGATTTTGTATATTTGTGCAATAGTTATATTGGTTTGTACGTAGTATTTGTTCTGTATGTTTGCTTCTTCACGGTAAATAAACGCACTGTTTTGCTCTTGCAACTTGGTGTTGCGTTGTTTCTTGTGAGAAGATGGTGTTAAGACTGTAAATTACCTCTCTCTATGGAGGTGGACAAAATCACCAATAACGATGGTTTACTAAAGTTATCACTAGGCTAAATTTGCATATGAATTATAGTATTATTTTTCCAACTGAAGAAAATAAATGCAGACAGAGAATTAAAGGTAGTTGTTAACACCCTGTGTACCAATAGTCTTAACTACTGTATTCAGGTAATGCGCACACCCTGTAGCATGGTCACATTTACCTGATATAGTGTCTTAGTGCAGAGAGTTACACCCTGTAACATGGGCCCCAGTAACCCCAAATACTGCATTACAAGGTAGATTGTCACACCCTGTCACATGGTCCCCCAGTAACCTCAAATACTGTATTACAAGGTAGATGGTCACACCCTGTCACATGGGTCCCAGTAACCTCAAATACTGTATTACAAGGTAGATAGTCACACCCTGCCATATGGACCCCAGTAACCTCAAATACTGCATTACAAGGTAGATGGTCACACACTGTCTCATGACCCCATTAACCTCAAATACTGTATTACAAGGTAGATGGTCACATACTGTCTCATGGCCCCCAGTAACCTCAAATACTGCATTACAAGGTAGATGGTCACACCCTGTAGCATGGCCCCCAGTAACCTCAAATACTGCATTACAAGGTAGATGGTCACACCCTGTCTCATGGACCCCAGTAACCTCAAATACTGCATTACAAGGTAGATGGTCACACCCTGTAGCATGGCCCTCAGTAACCTCAAATACTGTATTACAAGGTAGATGGTCACACCCTGTAGCATGGCCCCCAGTAACCTCAAATACTGTATTACAAGGTAGATGGTCACACCCTGTAGCATGGCCCCCAGTAACATCAAATACTGTATTACAAGGTAGATGGTCACACACTGTCTCATGGCCCCCAGTAACCTCAAATACTGCATTACAATGTAGATGGTCACACCCTGTAGCATGGCCCCCAGTAACCTCAAATACTGCATTACAAGGTAGATAGTCACACCCTGTAACATGGCCCCCAGTAACCTCAAATACTGTATTACAAGGTAGATGGTCACGCCCTGTCACATGGACCCCAGTAACCTCAAATACTGTATTACAAGGTAGATGGTCATACCCTGTCTCATGGCCCCCAGTAACCTCAAATACTGTATAACAAGGTAGATGGTTACACCCTGTAACATGGACGCCAGTAACCTCAAATACTGTATAATAAGGCAGATGGTCACACCCTGTAACATGGACGCCAGTAACCTCAAATACTGTATAACAAGGTAGATGGTCACACCCTGTAACATGGACGCCAGTAACCTCAAATACTGTATTACAAGGTAGATGGTCACACCCTGTAGCATGGCCCCAGTAACCTCAAATACTGTATTACAAGGTAGATGGTCACACCCTGTCACATGGCCCCCAGTAACTTCAAATACTGTATTACAAGGTAGATGGTCACACCCTGTCACATGGACGCCAGTAACCTCAAATACTGTATTACAAGGTAGATGGTCACACCCTGTCACATGGACGCCAGTAACCTCAAATACTGTATAACAAGGTAGATGGTCAAACCCTGTCACATGGACCCCAGTAACATCAAATACTGCATTACAAGGTAGATAGTCACACCCTGTCACATGGGTCCCAGTAACCTCAAATACTGTATTACAAGGTAGATAGTCACACCCTGCCATATGGACCCCAGTAACCTCAAATACTGCATTACAAGGTAGATGGTCACACCCTGTCACATGGTCCCCCAGTAACCTCAAATACTGTATTACAAGGTAGATGGTCACACCCTGTCACATGACCCCAGTAACCTCAAATACTGTATTACAAGGTAGATAGTCACACCCTGTCACATGGACCCCAGTAACCTCAAATACTGCATTACAAGGTAGATAGTCACACCCTGTCACATGGGTCCCAGTAACCTCAAATACTGTATTACAAGGTAGATAGTCACACCCTGCCATATGGACCCCAGTAACCTCAAATACTGCATTACAAGGTAGATGGTCACACCCTGTCACATGGTCCCCCAGTAACCTCAAATACTGTATTACAAGGTAGATGGTCACACCCTGTCACATGACCCCAGTAACCTCAAATACTGTATTACAAGGTAGATAGTCACACCCTGTCACATGGACCCCAGTAACCTCAAATACTGCATTACAAGGTAGATAGTCACACCCTGTCACATGGGTCCCAGTAACCTCAAATACTGTATTACAAGGTAGATAGTCACACCCTGCCATATGGACCCCAGTAACCTCAAATACTGCATTACAAGGTAGATGGTCACACCCTGTCTCATGGCCCCAGTAACCTCAAATACTGCATTACAAGGTAGATGGTCACACCCTGTCACATGGACCCCAGTAACCTCAAATACTGTATTACAAGGTAGATGGTCACACCCTGTCACATGGCCCCCAGTAACCTCAAATACTGTATTACAAGGTAGATGGTCACACCCTGTCACATGGACCCCAGTAACCTCAAATACTGTATTACAAGGTAGATGGTCACACCCTGTAACATGGCCCCAGTAACCTCAAATACTGTATTACAAGGTAGATGGTCACACCCTGTAACATGGACCCCAGTAACCTCAAATACTGTATTACAAGGTAGATGGTCACACCCTGTAACATGGCCCCAGTAACCTCAAATACTGTATTACAAGGTAGATGGTCACACCCTGTCACATGGCCCCAGTAACCTCAAATACTGTATTACAAGGTAGATGGTCACACCCTGTCACAAGGGCCCAGTAACATCAAATACTGCAATACAAGGTAGATGGTCACACCCTGTAACATGGGCCCAGTAACATCAAATACTGTAATACAAGGTAGATGGTCACACCCTGTAGCATGGCCCCCAGTAACCTCAAATACTGTATTACAAGGTAGATGGTCACACCCTGTCACATGGGCCCAGTAACATCAAATACTGTAATACAAGGTAGATGGTCACACCCTGTAGCATGGCCCCCAGTAACCTCAAATACTGTATTACAAGGTAGATGGTCACACCCTGTCACATGGGCCCCAGTAACCACAATACTGTATTACAAGGTAGATGGTCACACCCTGTCACATGGGCCCCAGTAACCACAAATACTGTATTACAAGGTAGATGGTCACACCCTGTCACATGGGCCCCAGTAACCTCAAATACTGTATAACAAGGTAGATGGTCAAACCCTGTAACATGGGCCCCAGTAACATCAAATACTGTATAATAAGGTAGATGGTCAGACCCTGTCACATGGACCCCAGTAACATCAAATACTGTATAATAAGGTAGATGGTCACACCCTGTCACATGGCCCCAGTAACCTCAAATACTGTATAACAAGGTAGATGGTCACACCCTGTCACATGACCCCAGTAACCCCAAATACTGCATTACAAGGTAGATGGTCACACCCTGTCACATGGCCCCAGTAACCTCAAATACTGTATTACAAGGTAGATGGTCACACCCTGTCTCATAGGTTCCAATAACATTACATATTGGCTAACAATAGATAATTATACACTGCCACGTGGGTACAAATAACCTTAAATATTGGCTTAAGGTTAATAATTATACACTGTCACGTGGGTTCAAATAACCCTAAATATTGGCTTAATGTAGATATTTATACACTGTCACGTGGGTTCAAATAACCTTAAATATTGGCTTAATGTAGATATTTATACACTGTCACGTGGGTTCAAATAACCTTAAATATTGGCTTAATGTAGATATTTATACACTGTCACGTAGGTCCATATAGCCTTAAATATTGGCTTAATGTAGATATTTATACACGGTCAGGTGGGTCCATATAGCCTTAAATATTGGCTTAAGGTAGATAATTATACACTGCTACGTGTGTCCATATAGCCTTAAATATTGGCTTAAGGTAGATAAGTATGCACTGCTACGTGGGTCCAAATAGCCTTAAATATTGGCTTAAGGTAGATAATTATACACTGCTACGTGTGTCCAAATAGCCTTAAATATTGGCTTAAGGTAGATAATTATGCACTGCCACGTGGGTCCATATAGCCTTAAATATTGGCTTAAGGTAGATAATTATACACTGCTACGTGTGTCCAAATAGCCTTAAATATTGGCTTAAGGTAGATAATTATACACGGCCACGTGGGTCCATATAGCCTTAACGTAAGGTAGATAATTATACACGGCCACGTGGGTCCATATAGCCTTAACTTAAGGTAGATAATTATACACGGCCACGTGGGTCCATATAGCCTTAACTTAAGGTAGTTAATCATACACTGCCACGTGGGTCCAAATAACCTTAAATATTGGCTTAAGGTAGATAATTATACACTTCCACGTGGGTCCATATAGCCTTAACTATTGGCTTAAGGTAGATAATTATACACTTCCACGTGGGTCCATATAGCCTTAAATATTGACTTAAGGTAAATAATTATACACTTCCACGTGGATCCATATAGCCTTAACTATTGGCTTAAGGTATATGGTTACACCCTGCCACATGGGGCCTCATATTCTCAGACACTGTATTAAGGTAGATGATCACATCATGTCATATGTAACCAGAGATCAATTCTAGCAGAGATAGGAATCATAGACATTTCATTTTAAAATTATATACCAGTCCCAGTAATCTCAAATACTGTCATTTCCCCCCCAACAAACAACATACGTAACGCTTTCCCTCTTAGAAGCACCTATTGACGCCATTACCAATATGACATACATTGACAATGTAGTAACCAAACCATTGTTCATAATGCAGGCCAGCATTTCATGTAGTCCCAGTAATATATATGGAGGTGGGAGAGATATGGCGACTACTTATCCACTGCACGATAGCTAAATGACTGTCGTTTGTATGGAGATATAATACTATATTAACCTATATCTATATGTAGTCCCAGTAATATCTATGGAGGACGGATAGATATGGCGACTACTTATCCACTGCATGATAGCTAAATGACTGTCATTTGTATGGAGATATAATACTATATTAACCTAAATCTCTATGAAGGAAAGGGTTAATTAATAATATATATCCGTGAAAGGTCGTAGTTTGTGAGGTTACCCATCGACGACGACGAGTAGTACGACACAAATCGTACGACATGTATTTAGATCATTAGTGTGTACACATTAAGTTGAAGGACGGAGGAAATGGCCGCGCACGCATGTTAGATTCAATTACTTGTACACCCATGTGTCATTGATTTGCTTTTGGATTCAATGTGACACCGATTTCTAGGACGAGACAGTGACTTTCCAAAGTGTACATGATGGAGTGCCAATCCGAGCATTGTTTCCCGGGTAGAACCACTGAACGCCCCAGTTTTTGCACATGAAACAATTCAGCACGCCATCTTGTTTCGCACCTATATAGGTGAGGCGCAAGTGAGCTTCCGGCCATAATCGCTAGTTCGCAGAAGACCTTGTTTAATTGAACACTCTGTCTATGCTCATATGTCGACATTACTGATTTTTCTATTACCTCCCTTGATGGATAAAGTCAGATTTATCCCTAAATGTATATTGGTCCTTTTATTCGGAATCCTTTGTTTTTACTGTTGTCGTCTAAACAGATGTTGCGTTAGGTTAAATGTAATTTTATCAATATCGTGTTAATTAATTGAACCAATTTTTACAGTAAGGTATCCATTGGACATGTATGCTAAAGGATATATGTCGAGATTTAATAATTTCATAATTATAAGACGAGAATACGGATGAGAATGGAAAACATGTGGTGCAAAGGAAACAACGATAAAAACAGAGGAAACCAATTAAGAGGACCGATATATTATTAGGAGTATTCAGGGGCAGTAACTGACTAATGTTTCTCATTATTCATAAGCAATACAGTCAACTTTTCATGAATAGGCCACGTCTATTAAGAGAGCTCTTGTAGTAAGAGATCCGTTTTTAAGTTCCCGTTTGTGTTTTTCAAGGAACAAATGAGTCTGTATTAGGAGACCATTCATGCGTAGAGACCGACCGCTTTTAGCCCTTCCATTTGCCTGCTGAGGAAATAAAATCACATTTGCAAACAACATAGATCCAGATCAGCGGCGATGTAGCGTCGCGTGTGATCAGGATCTATGTTGTTTGCTATTCAGTCAAGTGTTTTAGCTCCACTATCGGCCGAATAGCAAACAGCATAGAGCCTGATCTGGCTCTATGCTGTTTGCATAGCTCCACTATCCGAATAGCAAACAGCATAGAGCCTGATCAGACGGCACATAATTGCCATCTGATCTGGCTCTATGATGTTTGCAAAAGTGATTTTTATCTGCCGCTAGCGTGTAAAGGGTTAATATATAAATGTTCAACATTTTATGGTAAACTATTGATGGTATATTGAATAATATACAAACTAGTGCATATGATAATAGAAATACAGTCAAACCTGTATTAGTGGTCACCTCTATTAAGCAGCCAACCTGCATTAAGCAGCCAGTTTTCAGATTTCCCAATATGTTACTTTGTTATACATTTGACCTCTATTAAGCAGCCACCTGTGCTAAGCAGCCACTTTCTGTTATTCACTTGGCTGGCTGCTTAAGACAGGTTTGACTAATTAATCTAAGTAATTTTGTAATTATTCTGATAAAGGTCCGTATTAAACCGAAACCGCTCGATAATTTCTAACCAATCATACCCTTGTGATTGACGTGTGATTCTTCTGTATTTTATTACATTTTCAGTATTGTAATTTTGTGTGTTAAATTTGACTTTATATTGATGTTGTGGTACGATGTTGTGCTTTGTTGCAGAAGTTCTTCCCCCACCACCACCGGATGAGGAGGGCCCTGGCAGAAACAGCCAGCAAATGAGCTTTGATGAAGGTTTGCATGTCCATAAAATAAATGTTCTGTATAGCCAAGCTTGAATAATATCACTAGGTCGTGGATGTGAAATTTGGGTTTGTACAGTCAGCTTTAACCCTTTAAACGATGAATTAAATTGGAAGGAATGTGCAAACAACATAGATCCTGATCAGCCATGGCGTCTGATCAGTATCTATCACTGTAATCTATCATCACTGTTGGTCATGGGTTCGAGCTGTACTCAGGCCGTGTCTTATGTATATGAAAAAGTTGGCAGCTTCATACGGAGTTTGTGCACCAAGTACTGGTTAATCGCTGGAGCCTGCCCAGGAAAGGTGTTGTTAGGTTAACTGGCTGCTGGGTGATATAGCCAATAACGGTGCTGATGCAGGTGTAAAACCCCAACAAACAAACTGATCAAGATATGTTGTTTGCTTTTCAGCCAAGTATTTTAACTCCACTATCCAAATAGCAAACAGCATAGAACCTGATCAGACAGCACGTTCTGTGCCATCTGATCTGGCGCTATGCTGTTTACACAATCAAATTATTCTAGTTTCCAGCACAATAAGGGTTAATAACAACCCAAGAACCTATTGGTAATAAATTCCAGTTATGCTGACAGTTTATACTGTAAATTACACAAATAATTATTAGCCATTAAAGCGACATTACATCGCAAAAAGCAAATAAAATGCTTTTTTTTCACGTACAAATGCATTGCTACTACAAATTCTTCCGAATACATTCGAACACTAACATTGAATCAAGGCACAAATGTGGGATATAACGCCACACAAGTTTTATTACTCTTGGATATCGACCCTATTTACATTATTTTGTTATGTCAACAAACTGCGTATACGACGTTTGTTTATTAGTTGAAATACTCAGTTTTTGAGGCAAATATTTGGAGGGAAAAAATAATATGAAATTACATTCTGTAGAAATTTGCTTTTTCACTGATGTAGTGTCGCTTTAACACTTTATGAAATCCTTCTGCATTTAACTGTATTATACACAGGCACCCTCGTGGTCCCGACCGGAAGATCTTATTCTATCAATAAATACTTTTTATTTCATCGAGATCGCTCAAATAACACCTGAATGGCACATTGTTTCATCGTGAACAGCAGTACATGAAATGTTGTCGTTTTGGCTGGGCGATCGGTTTTTTATTTGGCGGTATGTTTTCTCGGCGTTTTACCCAGTGTAATACTCATAACATCTAAAAATCACTCCTACTTCGTTAAATGGAATCTTTCTCTCGCGAATCATGTTGTTTGCAGCCTCGGCGTGCAGATCCAACAGAGCAATACAGGAATCAAATACAAAACAAAAGTAAAATTCAATAATTGTTCCATTTTGGATAAGATCCGCGGTGAATATACAGCGGAATTTCATTGGCTGCTGTTTATATATGTATTTACATGTTTCATTTTTGACCAATGAGAAAAAAGCATTCATTCACATCGTATGTTGTCAAAAACCGATCGCCCAGCCAAAACGACAACTTTTCATTTCCTTCTGTTCACGATGAAACAAAGCGCAATTCAGGTGTTATTTGAGCGATCTCGATGAAATAAAAAGTATTTGTTGATAGAATACGGTCTTCCGGTCGGGACCACGATGGCATATCAGTGATCTGGTCGTTTTTACCTAGTTTCTCGTCGATGTTTCTGCATGCATGTTTCAATTTCGTTGGTTGCCTTTATTATATATTACTTACTATATGACCATAGGCAAAAAAAATAATATTTTTTGTGTCTGGTGCCTGTGGTATTATATAAGAGATAGAAACGTTTGTGACATCAGGATGTCACACTATCATACCTTATATTCGCGCCTCCAGCGTGTAGTGGATTCTGTTGCTTACCTCATTATCATATATGAGGGATTTTGAGATCGAGCCCCTCCAGATTAATAGGGGGTTGCCCTTAGGCTAGACACCGAAAGTGTATACCGCCACCTCTCTAGACTACCTATTGGTGATGGCCTCTACTGGGAAATAGATCTCGAAATCGATTAAACTAATATTGTACGAACTTGGCATTAAACTAATATCTTTTTTCCATCTTTTCTAATGCCTTTTGCAGTAACCAATTAGGTCTTGGCTTTAGTGTTACACTTTGATATCTGCATGATATTGTAGTATAAAGTACCTTAGCTGTTCTTTCCATCTGTTTTCTGTGTTCTTTTAATATTTTACGGTTATTGTTTAATGGTACATTGTGTGAATTATTCGTAGACAATTCTAGTTCTTATTAAACTCTATATTCATATGACTAGCAGTATTTCCATGCTAAATCGCAGATACATTAAATAGCAATACAATGTATATGTGTGATGGAGAAAATATTTTCAATACGGTTTTTTATTTGAGAGGGAGAGATGAGGGGAGGAAAGGAGAGAGTGGATTGGAGGGAGGGGGAGAGGGGAGGGAGAGAGGGGAGGGAGAGAGTTTAATGATAGTTTAATCATATTTTATTTGCTATTTACATTACATACATAATCATGACAAAATAAAGCAAATGCAAAATGGGCTGGGCAACAAGTTCTAACAACATTAGTAAACTGCCCTCCCCAAATTACAAATTACGCTATTTCATCCTCATTTCTAAATTGGCATTAGTAGAAACACAAGATTAGTATGCTTCTTTTCTTTCTTCCTTCTTCCTGAATGTTTCCGTATAAGAATAGAATCCTGTAAGTATAGATGATATTTTATTTGTCTCAAGCACAGAAGAACAACAACAATAGCTCACTTAACCCTTTACTCCGCTACAGAACTAGCTGTCCGATTAGCGCAGTGGTTAGCGCGCTCGCTTCTCACCAATGCAACCCGGGTTTGATGCTTGAACTGGGAAGTATGTGAGATGGTACGGTGGTCGCCAGATCGGACAGGTGGGGTTTCTATAGCTCTATATATGGATTTGATCTTGGCCTCATTATCACCGTTAGTATATATCTATATATAGCTCTACATATGGATTTCATCTTGGCCTCATTATCACCGTTAGTATATATCTATATATAGCTCTATATATGGATTTGATCTTGGCCTCATTATCACCGTTAGTATATATCTATATATAGCTCTACATATGGATTTGATCTTGGCCTCATTATCACCGTTAGTATATATCTATATATAGCTCTACATATGGATTTGATCTTGGCCTCATTATCACCGTTAGAATATATCTATATATAGCTCTACATGTAGATTTGATCTTGGCCTCATTGCCAAAATAGCTAGTATATCATGTGACATACCTACACAGTAAATATGTGTTTCAGGTTCCCCGCCCCCTCCGCCCCCGCCGCCACCGCCTCAGTTTGAAGACACGGGCGAGATGGCACCCGACGAACACGATGACGCAGCGACAGGGCCAGAAATGTTCATAAACAATCTAGTACCGGATGCTTACCTAGAGAAAGGTAGTTTCACATCTTTGTTCTAAGACTATTGTTTTAACTTAAAGCGACATTACAGCGCAAAAAGCAAATAAAATGCATTTGTTCATGTATTAATGCATTGCTACTACAAATTCTTCCGAATACATTCGGGTACTAACATTGAATCAATAAACAATATTGTTGTGGTCTACAAACTTTCAAAATGGAAAGTAGGATTTCATATAACGGTCATCCATGCTTCTGAATTGATGTTTGTTTGTCATCGGAGTCAATACTAAACGCGAGATAATGTCTTTTAGAGACAATTTAACTAAGATCAGTCTACAAATAAATATGCAAAGGCACACATGTGAGATATAACGGTAAATCTGTACCATAAACCGTGTTATTCAGGATACACGAGTTGTATTACGCATGGATGTTGACCCTATTTACATTATTTTGTTATGTCAACAAATCGCATATATTTTGTTTATTAGTTGAAATACTCAGTTATTGAGGCAAAGTTATTGAGGCAAATATTTGGAAAACAATTATACCATATAGTAGGAAAATACATTCTGTAGAAATTTGCATTTTCACTGATGTAATGTCGCTTTAAATATCACAGGAATAAAGAAATACAATTACTAGACAAGACAATTATTTCACTATATTGTTGTTGTTGTCTTTATATTTTATTTATATTTCGGGTTTTACGCCTGCATCAGCACCATTTTGGGCTATATCGCCGGCGGGCAGTTTACCTAACAACACCTTTCCTGGGCAGGCTCCAGCGGTTAACCAGTACTTGGGTGCACCAACCTCCGTAAGAAACTGCCAACTTTTTCATATAAATGAGACACGGCCTGAGCGGGGCTCGAACCCGTGACCATCAGTGATGATAGGTTACAGTGGTATACAAGTCAGCGACCTTAACCACTCGACTACGGAGGCGAACTGTTGTCTTTCTTCACCGCCAGAAATGGCGAACCCCAATTGGTGGTAATCACACCTATCAAAATAGATTTTAATTAACACCGTGAGAAAGTGAAAGTCCTTCACTATAACGTATTTAGTATTCATATAACATATTTAGTATTCACATTACGTATTTAGTATTCACATAATGTATTTAGTATTCACATAACGGATTTAGTATTCACATAATGTATTTAGTATTCACATAATGTATTTAGTATTCACATAATGTATTTAGTATTCACATTACGTATTTAGTATTCACATAATGTATTTAGTATTCACAGCATATTTAGTATTCACATAACATATTTAGTATTCATATAACGTATTTAGTATTCACATAACGTATTTAATATTCATATAATATATTTAGTATTCATATAACATATTTAGTATTCACATAACATATTTAGTATTCACATTACGTATTTAGTATTCACATAATGTATTTAGCATTCACATAATGGATTTAGTATTCATATAGCATATTCAGTATTCACACAACGTATTTAGTATTCATATAATGTATTTAGTATTCTCATAACACATTTAGTATTCACAACACATTTAGTATTCACATAACGTATTTAGTATTCATATAACGTATTTTAGTATTCACATAACGGATTTAGTATTCACATAACGTATTTAGTATTCACATAACGGATTTAGTATTCACATAACGTATTTAGTATTCACATAACGGATTTAGTATTCATATAACGTATTTAGTATTCACATACTGTATTTAGTATTCACATACTGTATTTAGTATTCATATAACATACTTAGTATTCATATAACATAATTTATTTAGTATTCACATAATGTATTTAGTATTAATATAATATATTTAGTATTCATATAACGTATTTAGTATTCATATAACATATTTAGTATTCACATAACGTATTTAGTATTCATATAACCTATTTAGTATTCACATACTGTATTTAGTATTCATATAACGTATTTAGTATTCACATACTGTATTTAGTATTCATATAACATATTTAGTATTTGCACAACGTGTTTAGTATTTACATAACATATTTAGTATTCACATACTGTATTTAGTATTCATATAATATATTTAGTATTCATATAACGTATTTAGTATTCATATAACATATTTAGTATTCACATAACATATTTAGTATTCATATAACGTATTTAGTATTCACATACTGTATTTAGTATTCATATAACATATTTAGTATTCGCACAACGTGTTTAGTATTTACATAACATATTTAGTATTCATATAATGTTTTAGTATTCACATAACACATTTAGTATTCACATAACGTATTTAGTATTCACATACTGTATTTAGTATTCATATAACATACTTATTATTCATATAACATAATTTATTTAGTATTTGCACAACGTGTTTAGTATTTACATAACATATTTAGTATTCACATACTGTATTTAGTATTCATATAATATATTTAGTATTCATATAACGTATTTAGTATTCATATAACATATTTAGTATTCACATAACGTATTTAGTATTCATATAACGTATTTAGTATTCATATAACATATTTAGTATTCACATAACATATTTAGTATTCATATAACGTATTTAGTATTCACATACTGTATTTAGTATTCATATAACATATTTAGTATTCGCACAACGTAACATAACATATTTAGTATTCATATAATGTTTTAGTATTCACATAACACATTTAGTATTCACATAACGTATTTAGTATTCATATAACGTATATCGTTTATTTTCAGTGGTTGCAATATACGACTATGGAGCGGACAAGGAGGATGAATTAACAGTTACCGAAAATTCAATAGTATTCACATAATGTATTTAGTATTCATATAACGTATTTAGTATTCACATACTGTATTTAGTATTCATATAATGTTTTAGTATTCACATAACACATTTAGTATTCACATAACGTATTTAGTATTCATATAACGTATATCGTTTATTTTCAGTGGTTGCAGTATACGACTATGTAGCGGACAAGGAGGATGAATTAACATTTACCGAAAATTCTGTTATATATGTGCTAAAGAAGAATGGTGAAGGGTGGGATGAAGGAATGTTAAATGGACAGATAGGATTTTTTCCAGGAACTTATGTAGAACCATGTATGTAATAGTTGTGTGAGAATTATGACACAAAGATCGGGCGTTATTATGCACTGCCTTACTGCCTCTCTGAGCAATCACCATAATTTAGCAACATTTCCTAATGGCTAACCCCAAAATACCCCCTCCCGCCGCACCTCAGTGCAGCTAAAAATGCACCCGGCCCCTTTTCTGACCCACCCTGCCCAACCTACCCTGCACCTTTTCTGACCCACCCTGCCCAACCCACCCTGCCCCTTTTCTGACCCACCCTGCCTGACCCACCCAGCCCCTTTTCTTATGCACCCTGCCCAACCCACCCTGCCCTTTTTCTGACCCACCCTGCCCAACCTACCCGGCCCCTTTTCTGACCCACCATTCCAAACCCACCCTGCCCCTTTTCTGATCCACCCTGCCCTTTCATCCACTCTAGAATAACCCCTACATGCACTTATAGAAAGCATTAAGGGACCAATTTTCCTTCGACGTTTATTACACATATTGTGGGTTGTATGGGTTCTTGTTCACATTTAACTAGCTTTAACCCCGAATGCTACTGGAATGCTTGATATAATATGTATATATTACCATAATATCTACAAGATAGACCGCAGTCTGTACATGAAAAAGAGAGATATTTCTTTGTGGAATATGATATAGATTACGAAACATGTACCTGTAATAGTAAGCATTGTCCTTATTGTGGAAGTTGTGATAGTGCAGTGGTAGAGCGTTTCGCTTGAGGTGTGAGAGACCTGGAGTTGACGCAAATCTGTAGCTACTACGATTGTGTCCTTAGGCAAAACACTTAAATTACGCACCATTTATTACCTCTGTTATGACGTCATTTAATTATGATCGTCTAAGCACGACGTTCTAGCGCCATTCAGCTCACGGTTGCATCTTTTTCATCATAAACACTTTTCAGCATAACATAAAAAGAATATTTGTTTGTTTGAGTGAATGATCGAATATTTCACTCATGAACATAGAAAGTTAGTTTAAACATATTTTATTCAGTTCATAACATTGTTAAACACATACATTCAAATACACCAGACAAAAGAAAATGGATTGGAAAACAAGCAAAAAAATGCTTATATGAATTCCTTTCCATCACAGGGATTCGGCACGTTTGGTGGTACTAGTATATATATTTAAGTACAGGGATTCTACTCTGTGGGATGTCAGATTTCGCATCGATCAGTAAAATGGCCCTATCTGAGACAATGTTGTACAAAGCTGTCCAAATATAACGCCTATCCCGAGTCTTTATATTGTTCTTCAAATAAAACACAACTTTAAGCTGCATGCATGTATACTTTGCAAACAATTGCCACAAACATTGGCCATAGCAGGTCACATTTCCGTACTAGGACACGGGTTCTGTCAGCAACAACAAACAATCTTCGACGGGAGAGTTTTAACTGTGAATAACATTATCAATAAAATGTGTTTACACTAACGTGTAGGTTTATTCGGCAAAAATGTACGTCAAAAAGAGATTTCGTAGCATTTTCAATTTATTTTGAAAAATTCTAAAGCGGCTCAATTCGCGTTGAAACGACCGTTGAAACGAGCGTTCTGATTGGATTATGATTATTCTTCATATATAAAAAAACATCTTGTTACATTCTAATAATCCAATCAGAACGTCGTTTCAACGCTCGTTTCAACGCGAATTGCGCCGCTTTAGAATTTTTCAAAACAAATTGAAAATGCTACGAAATCTCTTTTTGACGTACATTTTTGCCGAATAAACCTACACGTTAGTGTAAACACATTTTATTGATACTGTTATTCACAGTTAAAACTCTCCCGTCGAAGATTTTTTTTTGTTGCTGACAGAACCCGTGTCCTAGTACGGAAATGTGACCTGCTATGGCCAATGTTTGTGGCAATTGTTTGCAAAGTATACATGCATGCAGCTTAAAGTTGTGTTTTATTTGAAGAACAATATAAAGACTCGGGATAAGCGTTATATTTGGACAGCTTTGTACAAAATTGTCTCAGATAGGGCCATTTTACTGATCGATGCGAAATCTGACATCCCACAGAGTAGAATCCCTGTACTTAAATATATATACTAGTACCACCAAACGTGCCGAATCCCTGTGCTTTCCATGGTGGAGTTTGCACATCTGTATTTACGCAGTGCGGTAAGTAGACATGGCGAGAGCAGATGTGTTCGTTGTAATTTAATAAATTTGTTGCTACGTTACCAGCTTGAAAATATAATAGTATTCATGTTGTTTAATAGTTCGAACCTTTTATGCAAACTAAAGGAAGTACTTTGATTTGCGTTCTTGCGATATTTTATTGAACTGGTAAATATAGGTTATAGTTACAAGCATAAAAAAAAGAACGAAAACACATATATCCTGATAACACACACCTGACCGGAGAACGATTACCCGGGGGACCAACCATCGTCACAGACCTATGCGTCAAATCGCTTAGTTGCTGCAATGTAACCCTGGACATGCAGGAAGAGGAACTTGTTACTTTCGAAAGACAGATGTTCATCACCAAACAGAAGATTGTTAATTACAAATGCACAAGGAAGGTCGGAAAAGAAGAGTTGGCGTGCTCTATCGTATCTCGGACAGTGTATAAGATAGTGAAGTGGTGTCTCAATCGCCCCACAGATGCACAACGGTGAATCCACAATATTTCGACGATTGAGATCGTAGTTTAAAGGAACTGCATCCAAGACGAAGACGAGTGTGATGGATCAGTTGTCTTCTATTTCCAATGTTGTAGAGAGGCGACGATTTGTTAGGCCTGTTGTGAAGCTTTCCCTTAAATTCAAATATTGTGGAGGCGTTTCTTACATCAGATGAAAGTGTATTCCACTCTCGAATTGTCAACGGAAGAAACGAAGATCCGTATGATTGTGTGTTTGTGTGAATGAGTGGAACATTGTGGAGAGAGCGAAGTGAATACGCTTGATTGCTATGTTCTGGAATGAGGTTGGAAAGATACAGAGGAGAGAGGTTGTTCTTCATCTTGAAGAAAAGAATAAGTCGGTGTTTTCTTCTTCTGTCGGCCAAACTGTCCCAATTGAGTTCGCTCAGCAGCCGATCCAAATTGCAAAGTTTGGTGGCACCCGCTACAATCCTCGCTGTTTCGTTTTGAACTGCTTCCAGATCGATTTTGAGTTCGTTAGAACAGTTGTCCCAGACAACATCACCATACTCTAGGAGCGGCCTAATAAACGATATGTACATGCGTTCAAGGCTTGACCGGGATAGAACAAACTTTAGTGACCGAAATATACCTATTCTCTGCCATGCTTTGTTGACAGATGAAGAAATGTGCGACGTCCATTTGGAATCTTCTGCGAGAGTCAGGCCGAGATGTTTGTGAGTTTTGACCTGAGGAATGTGAACTTGATCCATGAAGATGGCGGGATGATCTGGTTTGTTGCGCTTACGCGAAAATAGTACGGACTCCGTTTTGGAAGGGTTGAAGCAAACTAGCCATGACTTAGACCATGAGTTGATACGAGACAAATCGTTGTTCAGGACCAATGCAGACGTGATAGTATCTTCGACGATGATATACAAACTAGTATCGTCAGCAAACAGACGTATCTTTGCTTGGATATCGGCTACGATGTCATTTATATAGATTAAGAAGAGAAGTGGACCAAGAATGGAACCCTGAGGAACGCCAGCGTTGATTGTTGACCAACTAGAAGAAGAATTTGCAATAACGACTCTTTGTTTCCTGCTTGACAGGTAAGAAGAGAACCAGTTGAGAAGAGAGCCTTGTATGCCAATAGAGGACAGTTTCTGAAGAAGGCCGCGATGCCATACTCTGTCAAAAGCTTTCGAGATGTCGCAGAAGACAGCACGCACCTCTTTACCCTCATCCATAGCCTTACTAAGTTGTAGAGGTAGGTTAGCTGATTCACGGTAGAGTCACCCTTGATAAAGCCCGATTGGAAAGTTGTAAGGATATCATTCGATATAACATAGTTGTATAAGTACTTGTGGACGCAGCGTTCCGTGAGTTTACCAAGACAACTGAGGAGGGAAATAGGTCGGTAGTTGGAAGGCTTAGAAGAATCTGATTTTTTAAAGATTGGTGAAACATTTGCCTGTTTCCAACAAGCGGGAAATACTGAGTTAGTAATAAGTTTGTTGAATAAGAGTGAATTTGGCTCCGCCAGTTCGTTAGCACCCTCTTTGATTAGCCTCGGACTGACTACATATGGGCCACTTGCCTTGGTTGGATCAATAAGGCAAATAGCGTCTTTGACGTCCTGTACAGAAATAAATATATCAGAGAGAGATGAGTGGACAGTAGTGGGAATGACAGGAGGAGTATGGTTATTGTCATTGAGAGTTGACTGCATACAAAAGAAGGTGTTGAGCAGCTCTGCCTTGTCCTCAGCTGTAGTTGCCTCGACGCCGTTGTCCACGAGGGTAGGTATGGTGGATGACTTCCGTTTAGTTGTTAGTTGTTTAGCGAGTTTGAACCATTTCTTTGCAGTAATGTTGTCTGAATTTATCTGGAGGATGATTTTTTCTTGATGTTCTGCGTTAGATTTCCGGATTAATTTTGTTGTTTCGTTTCTAATGCGTCTAAAATTGGACCATGATGGCTCATCATTATGAAGTTTGGCTTGTCGATGAACTTTGTTGCGCTTCCTGATCATTTTACGAATTTCATTGTTCATCCAAGGAACATCTCCTGGTCTGATGGTCACTGTTTTGTTCGGGATACTTTCTGTAGCCGCTGCGATAATGGAGTCAGCAAAGTTGTCGGCAATTACGTTTAGGTCTTCATTAATAAGAAAATAATTCCAATTAATTGACCTTAGTCTACTCTGGTATTTTGCATAGTCACCCTTATCGTAGAGCCAGATACGGTGTTTAAACATGGTTTGTTTGGGTTTAGCAAACTTTAAGACAGAGAATGTATAAGATCAGGAATGAATGGATCTGCCACGAAGCTGGAAATAATATGATGAGGATGCTTAACGAACATAAGATCAATGAGAGTACTAGAATGTTCAGTAATGTGAGTGGGAGAATGTATGAGCTGCTCAGCGTTGTAAGAAGCTATCAGTCTACTCATTTTGTTGGAAGGTGAGGCACTGGTGTTTATGTTGAAGTCACCGGTCACCAGTATGTTATCATACTGTCCGCCAAAAGCTTGGTCAAGACTGTGTTCCATTTTTGTCCACTGGGTGTTGTTAGAGTTGGGAGGACGGTAAATACCACCGATTAGAAACTTACGTTGGTTAACATGAATTTCGACCCAGAGAGCTTCTAGTCCCTCCAGAAGGAGGTATTGACGTTGAAAAGCATGTATCGTATCGCGAACATAGATTGCGACACCCCCACCAATTCGATCCCTTCTGTCACACCGAAAAGGAGGACTGAAGTTAGGTATTTGAAGGTCGTCATTCTGTATAGTGTGGTTGAGCCAGGTTTCGGAGAAGACTAGTATTTCGTATGGCTGTGCTTCAACTGCTAGCAGGTCGATCTTTGGTTTCAAATTCTGTATGTTCAGGTGCATAATGCTGATACCGCTGTTAGTAAGTTTTGCATATGAATCCAAGAGTGGATCTGATATGTCAGGATCTGATATGGGACCTGGGTTGAGTTCGACGCCACCGGACCTGCACATCTTTAGAGAAAGGATATAGAGAGAAACCAGGCAACAGAAAGTATGTTCACCAGCTCGCATGGGGCGCATGTCCAGTTTTCTGGCGTCACGACGATTGCAAATTTCAGAAACGTACATATCTATGGTGGACGGAAATAGTCAAAATGGTCGTCCGACGCCGTGAAAAAAGCGGCTGAACACATAGAGAGAGAGACACGGCCAGAAGGCCCAGGAAATTCACCGGTAGTGTGTGTGACATCAAGACAATACATGTAGAACAATAAAATACTGAAAACTAGAGCGGAAAGCAACATGTCAGAGGCGTTAAAACGTGTGTTAATATGTTGAACGTGCAAGCGCGAGATAATTTGAATGCAGTTATATCGAATAATGCGCGATGTAATAGAACTTGACGTGATGCTTGTAAAATAATTGTGCATGTGGAATAATATTTGTTGATAAACGTTTAGCAACTCCAACATGTAAATGAATGTCATACAATATGTGTTAAATGATTCTACACACCCATATAAGCATAAGATGTTCAACTTATTGTACGATTGATCTATAAAGAGTATATACGTTTACCAAAAGCATATTCACAAACGAAAGGTTCGTGTTAAACACGTCATTTGTGGCTGTAGAGTTATATCGAACGTATAAAAAGTGCAATATACATGTATATGTCCCAGAGCCAATGATAGTTGTACTGAAATCATAACGCACTACTTAAAAGAGACAAGATCCGGGTGGAAGCTTTTACTCATAAGTGAACTGCAAATTCAGGAATACTATCGTGTTTACGAAAGATTTACCAATCTAAAATAATTGATTGGTAATATCATCAGTTTATCTAATCAGGAGCCATAACTCTGGTTTTACTTGTCTAATATAACCGTTTGTTAATCATGTCCGAAATCTTATGGCCATGTACGAGTAATTAGGTTTTAACAATGTTCTTACGTATGTATACTACTAGAATCACCTAAGCATGTATTACGAGAAATGGAAAATACATATTGAAGAAATAAAAAAATAATTATATTCAAAGTATACAACAATCGATAAGTCACGGTATAATAATCCCAGGTAGTGAAATCAACTCTCGAATCTTATGTCGATGTAATCAACAGATGTATGAACGCATGGATTATATACACAAAGTATACGACAACAATCAATAACTCACGGTATTATAGTCGCAGGTAGTGTGATCAACTCTCGAATCTTATGTCGATGTAATCAACAGATGTATGAACGCATGGATTATATACACAAAGTATACGACAACAATCAATAACTCACGGTATTATAGTCGCAGGTAGTGTGATCAACTGTCGAATCTTATGCCAATGTAATCTACTAGAATCAACGAATCATGTATTACGAAAAATGAAAAATACATTTACATATGTCACAGGATGAAATGTTAATGTTTTATATTCACGCGGACCATAACTTGTAATATAAATAAATACCATCAACTACCACTTGTCCCTGTGATTCTTTTTAGATCATTACCATATGTCCCGTTCTTTTTGTTCTTCCCACTTATCCTCAACTCCGATAGCCTATACTCTAACTGTTACTAACCCGGCACATGTAACTCGATCTACCATGTCCGGATACCTTGTGCAATGCTTTGTTGCACTTGTTATCTCGACGTTGTTGGGTCGAGTTACGATCACAATAAATATCTATGATGTATATGAATAACTGTGTTGTTTCAGGTTAGTTACGTTTATTATCTCGTTATAGGTATCTTTATAACATACTTACTGTGACTGGGACATGTAAGAACTATGTGTTTATTAACTGTGCATTTCTTCACCATATATGTACATAGCCTGGTGTATCTTATACATTTTGTAATACCTTGTGCAATGCTTTGTTGCACTTGTTATCTCGACGTTGTTGGGTCGAGTTACGATCACAATAAATATCTATGATATATATAAATAACTGTGTTGTTTCAGTTATCTACCCAGCATACCCACAGCGGACCCTCAATAAATGTATGCCGACTGGGCTACGTCGACATTGGCGCCCACGTGTGTGAAGCTGTGAAATACTGAATCGTCTACCAGGCACCAGTTAACATGCCGCTAGATTGTATGTTCAACACACTGATTTGCATATGAATCAGATTACACGACTCAGATGTTTAGACCTGTGTCATAGTGGATACTCCAGTGTAGGTGTGTCACATGTTCGTATAAAACGGGAAAGGATTTGATTGGATTATACGAGTGCGGTATTATTCATATGACCGATGACCTGTTTCCCGCGACAACCATGATGATTTCATTGGTACTACCTTGTCATGTGACTTGTGACAACTGATATGCCATTATTTGTTGATAAACATTGTCACGTGTGTGCGTACCTTCGTTTATTTGGATCCACAATCTAGATCTATATTAACTATAGAACTACAGTAAACTCGAGACGTCGAGTACAGGATATATATGACTCCGAAAGCTAGCATACGGAATTCATACCTCATCGATGGATCGTCGTCGGATTTGTACCACGGAGACTTTGAAACATTTCGCTTCAAGTGAAACTGAATGAATGCCTTGACATTCAGAGTACGCGTGTGTTGTTTATTTGTTTTATAGTGCAGTGTAAGTGTGCATCGGATTATATTTATTGTGTATATTGGATTAATTGTAAAACGGATTAATTGGATAACATTGACTCGGTAAGATGTTTGATTGTTGTATTTGTTAATTGTATTACTAGTCTAAGCGTAATTATTCTAATTGGTATTGCAAGTTATTTTTGGATGGTACCTATTTTTGAACCATACTAGTGTGATTCTTATAAAACACTTATAAAACAACTAACAAAAACATATACACACCTATATTACCAGATAGGCCGTATACCTGACTTATATAAATAGTCTTCACTATATTTCCCCAAGATCCTATATAGCGCAGTTGGTAGAGTGTCAATACTGTATATTACAGGTTCGAGACTTGTGATATCCACAATACTTTTGTTGGTATTGATGTTTTCATTTTGTATACTCAGACAGAATATACATAATGAGATATCATTGACGACGTCTGTGAAGTACTATTAATTATGAGTCTTTTTGCATAACCAGCATAAAGAGACATAATTATACTATTTGGGGTTTATTCTTTTAGTAATTAATATTACTTTGAGAATATATAGGTTGAAACATCATTGAAGTGTTGATGTAGTTGAACGTTTTCGGCGATATATCGCGTTATAGTTTGTAAAATATTACAGGTAATCAAATTAGCTGTAACATTTGATAAACTCAATATATAAAAAGGTACTTTGCGCTGCGCGAGTAAACCAACATTTTCGCTATGTACAAGTGAAGTACTAGGTGTTAAATCCTGCAGGCGCGTTTATTTTATACACAGAGAGAAGATATCAGTTTTATACCTGTTGGATTGGTGGCGTAATGGATGCGAGCGTTGTCTGTTAATCTAACGTTGGCGGTTCAAATCCAAGCGGTGATTATTTTTTGAACACGTTTTTTTAAAAATTTTTGCAAGGCGTATAGTAATAGTGTTAAACACTATTCATTAATACAGTTCTTGTACATGGTATAATAGTGAGAAATCGCTATATACTGTCCTTATTGTGAGCGTGGTGTGTTATATATAGTATCACAGTGTATGTGTGCTATATATTGTTTGTTTGACATTTAAGTTTTTTTAAGTGCATCTATCATGGCGGAGGCTTTAAGCCAACGGGAATTGCGGCGGATTTTTAGAGATAGAATACGAGAAAGGCAGATACAGGAAGACCGAGATAGGCAGCTACAGATAGAGAGAGAGAGAGCGAGATAGGCATATACTAGAAGAGCGAGATAGGCTACAAGAAGAACAAGAACGACATGAGAGCAACGACAGTGAAAGCGAATTTTCTGAATTAGACACCATAGATGAATTTCTGCATGAACATCACTATAGATATAAAATATGCACAGATACCACTCCTAGCAGGCGTTCCCCAAACTGATCATATGTACCAGCAACTTGGCATTATATACCAACTATATAGAACTGTTAACCTTGCATCATATACAGGAGTCAGGTGCAATCAAATCCTAAATTTCCATGGGAAAACCAAGTAAAACAGAAAACGGAGAAGCTATGAATTATAGTAGACTGACATCAGAAAGATAGATAGTGAGAATATTTAAGAGATGATGACACTCTATAATAGATATGTAATAACGAGTGAAGGTGGTAGTTATCAAGAATATAACACAGTACGAAAGGATGCGACAATGTATGACAAGATAGATACAAATGTCAGACAGTGAAAAAAGAGTAAACAACATGAAGAGATTACGATAGCAGATCTACTGACAATTTAAAAGAAGTGACGTCTGGAAATTAGAATCAAGCTAGTATATATGAAGAGAAAGTGTAAAGTCAGGAGATTGCAACTGGAGGAAGACAAACGATAACATCTAATTATAGAGAGTGAAAGAAGATTTTGTGAGGAAATTGAAATGAAGAGAGCAGCAGAATTAGATTTGATTGATAAAATAAAAATATTGGAGGACCAGGAATATGAGCTATACAGAACACGAAATGAAAATGAACAGCTTGAATTGAAAATGGTGGCAAAAAGGGAACAAGCTGAATTGTTAGATAGAAAAGTTAAACTTCTGAAAGAGAAAGAAAAACTGTTTAGTACAAGATTAAATATGCAGGAGAGTAGTAGCTGTGTTCCAATGAGGAAACAACAACATGCGATTGTTGATAAAACTGGACGAGACAATTACCCATAGTTCAAATTAGGTTTACCTAAGATACCAGTTTTTAACGGGAAGCACTTCGAACAATGGAAGATGGAAGTGACATATCAGATTAGAACAAAGTTGTACCCGGATTATGTAATTGTCCAAGCCGTCAGAAATTCATTACAAGATGAAACACGACAGATTCTTCTGACATTGAAACCAACGGCATCTACGATAGATATCATTGAGAAACTTAGTGACATTTACGGTGATATTAAGACTGGAGATAAAATAGTACAGGATTTTTACTCAGCAGTACAATGAGAAGGAGAACCAAGTTCAATATGGGGCGTGATAATTGAAACCTTATTCCAGAAAGCCGTAGAGAAGGGAGAGATAGATGAAATGAGGAGAGATATCAAGTTGAAGGAAAGGTTCTGGAGAGGCCTTAGATCAGAAAAGTTAAAGATTGCAACAATAGTGTCTTATGAATCAACAGATACATTCGAGAAATTACGAAGGAAAACACGATTAGAGGAGGACGAAGATAGAAAAGACCGAATTGGAAGCGAAGCCGCTCATGGTAAAGTGAATCAAATAGGAAAGACCGATGAGAAACTCCAAGTACTGCTGGATAGACTGAAGACAGTTGAAAGTGAACTCAGAAAGCTAAAAGGATGTACATCAAGCTCCAATTACCAAGGAAATTATAACCCAAGACAACCATACAGAGGCGGATATAGAGGTGGATTCAGAGGTAGAAACAGTAGATATAGAGGTCAGTCAAAGTATGAGGAAATGTTCGCAGAGAAAGACATTGTTGAAAAGCAGAACAATGAAGCTGAACATTTAAACGGGAAGCCGCTTCTGTCGGAGCGCTCGATGGAAGTGAAGAAGTAATGCGCCCAAATAAAGTCAGAACAAATTTTCGACAAAGGCTGATAGGCAAGTCGAGTGAAAATACCATATTCGTGGATAATGTAGAAGTGAAGGCACTGATCGACACCGGATCCATGGTCAGTACAATATCCGAAAGTTATTACCATCAAATGGAAAACAGACCAGATTTACGAAACATGGATGACTTCGAATTAAATGTAACAGATGCAAATGGAAACGATTTACCCTTTCTTGGCTATATAGAAGCTGAAGTTAAAATTCCTAACAGTGAGCCAACAGGGTTGTTTGTACCATTTCTTGTAGTTAAGACTACTGAATATAATAAAAATATTCCAATAATAGTTGGTACAAATATAATACGGGAATGTGCGCGATTGTATGATACCTTATCACCAGAAGATATGGAACCGCCATTAGAGTGGAAAACAGCATTTGAAGTTATTAGTCAATCATGTGTCGGAAATGTGAAAGCAACTAAAGATATAATTCTTAAACCAATGGAAGTGAAAACAGTGACCGGATTGGTTAGAAAGAGATACGATGTCGAGTCTGCTGTTACAGAAGACACTGAGAAAGCTGGACCTGACAAACCGACAGTATGTCCTCGTGTTGTCACACTGGGTAACCCAGGTAAAACGTCCAGAATTCCAGTGAGAATATTTAACCTGTCAGCTAAGACAATGACCATACGCGCGAAATCAACTATTTGTCAGCTACAGGAAGTTGATATATTGCGTAATGTTCCCATGTTTGGAAATTCATCTTCAGATCAAGCATTGTTCCCTGGAAAAGAAACAAATGTCACCAGCGGAATTCCGGTTGTTCATCAACAAACTGAAATGGAATCTACAAGTACTTATACGACAAATCAGGATATTGAAAGTCAAATTAAAACCACATATGGAGTTGATCTAAAAGATTCCGATCTATCTGCTGAACAAAAGGTGAAAGTTCAAAATCTTTTTGAAAAATGGAAATCGGTGTTTCCAAAGACACCTATCGATTTGGGTCACACTTCAGCGGTGAAACACAAAATTGAACTTACCAACAATGAACCGTTCAAAGAACCATACCGTAGAATTCCACCAGCACTGTTTAATGAAGTGAAGCAACACTTACAGGAGATGCTTGAGGTTGGTGCTATACGTGAGTCGAAGAGTCCATGGTCTTCCAACGTGGTCATTGTTCGGAAGAAAGATGGCACCATTCGCTTTTGCATTGACTTCCGAAAGCTAAATGCAAGAACGAAGAAGGATGCGTATGGTATCCCACGGGTGGACACATTGCACATGCTTGCAGGGGCAAAATACTTCACTAAATTGGACATGAAGGCAAGTTACTGGCAGGTCGAACTCCAGGAGGAAGATAAAGAGAAGACAGCATTTCAGGTTGCAGGTCTCGGCTTTTACGAATGCAACCGGATGCCATTTGGCTTATGCAATGCTCCGGCCACATTCCAACGCCTCATGGAACGCTGCATGGGAGACCTCAATCTGAGAGACTGTCTAATCTATCTCGACGACATTGTTATCTTCAGTCAGGATATCGATTCACACATCGACCGCCTCGATTTAGTATTTCAACGCCTTGCTGAATATCAACTAAAGATCAAGCCATCAAAGTGCGAATTTTTTCAGAAAGAGACGACCTATCTTGGACACGTAATTTCTGAAGAAGGCATTAAAGCTGATCCGAAGAAATCGGAAGTTGTGAAACATTGGCCAACTCCGCAAACAGTTAAGCAGGTTCGGCAATTTCTCGGATTCGCTGGATACTACAGGCGATTTATAAAAGGATTTTCTGCAATAGCCAGGCCGTTGAACAACTTACTAATTGGAATCCCCACTACGAAGCAAAGACACAATGTCTCGAAAAAGATCAAGCGAACTCCATTCAAGTGGGATGAGCCGCAACAACGGGCTTTTGACAACATCAAAGAGCAATTGACAAGTCCTCCTATACTGGCATACGCCGACTATTCGAAACCATTCACCCTCCACGTTGATGCATCGTCTGTTGGACTTGGAGCTGTTCTATACCAGAAACAAGGAGATCATGACAGAGTGATTGCCTATGCTAGCCGCAGCCTGAAGCAAAGTGAGACAAATTATCCGGCTCATAAACTCGAGTTTCTCGCCCTCAAGTGGTCTGTTACTGAAAAGTTTCATGACTACTTGTATGGCGCGAAATTCGAGGTTGTGACTGATAATAATCCACTTACATACGTAAACAGTACAGCTAAGTTGGACGCTACAGGTCATCGATGGCTAGCCGCTCTTTCCAATTACAACTACACTGCCAAATACCGGAAGGGTAAATATCATATTGATGCAGACGGACTCAGTCGGATAATTCCACGTGAAGTCATACAGGCAGTCAACAACGCAGCAACAGCTGACACGACACCTCTTGCAGACACAATCCAAGACCCTGACAACCCTATGCCACAAACGGATGTCAACATTTCTAATGATCTATTGCATGCTTACAGCTTGTCGTCAAAGGACTGGAGTGCAGCACAGGCCCAGGATCCCATATTATCAAAGATTGCGGAACATATTAGAATCGGAACCAAACCGGCTCAGCCGATGGACGGATCTGTATATCTTCGTGATTGGCCCCATTTTATTGAACTTCAGGGGGTACTTTATCGTAAAACATGTGGGTCTGATGCAGAACGACTGCAATTACTCATGCCTGAAGCACTTCGTTCAGATGTCTTTAAGGCTTTGCATGATGACCTTGGACACCAAGGACGTGACAGGACAACATCGCTATTCAAAGAACGATTTTATTGGCCTGGAATGGGCAGCTTTATAGCAGATAGCGTCAGGAATTGCGACCGCTGTATCCGACGGAAAGCTCTGGCATCCACAGCTGAGTTGACACCAATACAATCTATGGCTCCAATGGAAACTGTTTGCATAGATTACTTGTCTTTGGAACGATCCAAGGGTGGATTTGAAAACATTCTCGTCTTGACGGACCATTTCACCCGATACGCCCAGGCATTCCCCACACGCAACCAGACTGCAAAGACGACCGCTCGTGTTCTGTTTGAAAATTTCGTAGTCCATTACGGATTCCCTGCTAGAATCCACAGTGATCAGGGCCGGAATTTTGAATCAACACTTATCAAGGAGCTTTGTAGTCTGGCTGGTGTGGAGAAAACTAGGACTACACCCTATCATGCTATGGGAAATGGAATGGTTGAAAGATTTAACCAAACACTACTAAAAATGCTTGGTACTCTGGAAGAGCATTAAAAGTCGGACTGGAAGGCTCATGTTCCGGGTCTGGTGCATGCCTACAATGCTACTCAGCATGATAGTACGGGTTTTTCACCGTATTTTCTAATGTTTGGCAGGCACCCTAGGCTCGCTATTGCTGCTTTTCTAGGGTTACCTAAAGACAGTTTAACTTCAGGTCTACGTTCTGAGTACGTAGTTAAACTACACGATCGTCTACGTTCTGCTTATGCGAAGGCCCGGGAGATAGCCGCCAGAACGTCGTCATCGAATACGTCTCGCTATGATGAGAAGGCTCGCAGCACAGTGCTTTATCCAGGAGATCGTGTTCTTGTACGCAACGTCACTATCCGTGGAAAACAGAAACTCGCAGACAAATGGGAGAATCACCCATACATTGTACTTCGTCAGCCTATTGAGGACATGCCTGTCTACGAAGTTAAGCGTGAGGGCTCACGATTCAAAAAGTCTCGGACACTTCATCGTAACCTTCTCCTTCCGTTTATGACTATCACAGACATAATAGAAGAATCAGCGCTGACAGATGATGAGATAAACACGGATGCAGTCGATGATCCACTTGAAGCAGATGGAGAGCATGATTTGGACATGGATGATACGGGCAATGCATTTATCAATGCATCTGAGGATGAAAGTGACAAAGCAAGTGTCTAGCCTGTTCGTCCATATATTATCCCCAGGAGACGGAAGCCTGGAGATATGGGATTGTCTCCACCATGCAGACCAGTAAGACAGCACAAGCAACCGAAGTGGATGACGACGGGAGATTGGAAATTGTGACAAGCAACAGCACAGTTCAGCCTACATGATAGAAGTGATGATGTGTATTATA
>CM026386.1:20089769-20250232 GCA_014843695.1 Archivesica marissinica | reverse complement strand
GCATAGGTTTTAAATAATGGTTACCGATTGCCTACCAGCCTGGCGCCTGGCATACAAGTATAGGTTTTAAATAATGGTTACCGATTGCCTACCAGCCTGGCGCCTGGCATACAAGTATAGGTTTTAAATAATGGTTACCGATTGCCTACCAGCCTGGCGCCTGGCATACAAGCATAGGTTTTAAATAATGGTTACCGATTGCCTACCAGCCTGGCGCCTGGCATACAAGCATAGGTTTTAAATAATGGTTACCGATTGCCTACCAGCCTGGCGCCTGGCATACAAGCATAGGTTTTAAATAATGGTTACCGATTGTCTACCAGCCTGGCGCCTGGCATACAAGCATAGGTTTTAAATAATGGTTACCGATTGCCTACCAGCCTGGCGCCTGACATACAAGCATAGGTTTTAAATAATGGTTACCGATTGCCTACCAGCCTGGCGCCTGGCATACAAGCATAGGTTTTAAATAATGGTTACCGATTGTCTACCAGCCTGGCGCCTGGCCTACAAGCATAGGTTTTAAATAATGGTTACCGATTGCCTACCAGCCTGGCGCCTGGCATACAAGCATAGGTTTTAAATAATGGTTACCGATTGCCTACCAGCCTGGCGCCTGGCATACAAGCATAGGTTTTAAATAATGGTTACCGATTGCCTACCACCCTGGCGCCTGGCATACAAGCATAGGTTTTAAATAATGGTTACCGATTGCCTACCAGCCTGGCGCCTGGCATACAAGCATAGGTTTTAAATAATGGTTACCGATTGCCTACCAGCCTGGCGCCTGGCATACAAGCATAGGTTTTAAATAATGGTTACCGATTGCCTACCAGCCTGGCGCCTGGCATACAAGCATAGGTTTTAAATAATGGTTACCGATTGCCTACCAGCCTGGCGCCTGACATACAAGCATAGGTTTTAAATAATGGTTACCGATTGCCTACCAGCCTGGCGCCTGGCATACAAGCATAGGTTTTAAATAATGGTTACCGATTGCCTACCAGCCTGGCGCCTGGCATACAAGCATAGGTTTTAAATAATGGTTACCGATTGCCTACCAGCCTGGCGCCTGACATACAAGCATAGGTTTTAAATAATGGTTACCGATTGCCTACCAGCCTGGCGCCTGACATACAAGCATAGGTTTTAAATAATGGTTACCGATTGCCTACCAGCCTGGCGCCTGGCATACAAGCATAGGTTTTAAATAATGGTTACCGATTGCCTACCAGCCTGGCGCCTGGCATACAAGCATAGGTTTCGGGAAGTACTGGTGTTCATAAAACAAGGTGTCTCATAAAGTCATAAGTCAGAAATTGCTGGCCCTTTAAATAGGGTGACACTATAATAAACAAACACACACTGTTGTATAGTTGACGGTGTACTCTGTACAAGTCTGAATAAGTGTTCTGTTCTGTTCTACTATGGTCTGTTGTTAAACGCTGGGAACAGGACGTTGTATTGACTTCGAACATTTAATTGTGTAGCAACGTCGTAAAAATTACATGTATACACATTTATTTTAGCTCGATTGCGAAACAAGTTCCACCAATTTATATTAATCAGTCTCGAGATCTCATTCCTGGTGGAATCCATCGCCACGAAGGAGAGAGACGAGACAACGTGGAATTTAAACAACATAACCTGTTCAACGACATCGGATATCTAACGTTGCTACAACGTCGGATCCTGGTTGCCGTAGTTGCGACATCAACATAACGAATACACCACGTATGACGCTGCAATTATAACGTTGTCACAACGCCGAATATTTAACGTTCCAGCAACATGACGTCATTAAAATGACGTTGTCAACGACGTCGAAAATCTAACGTTGCTACAACGTCGGATCCTGGTTGCCGTAGATGCGACCATCCAAACGTATATAAATCATGTCCTGCCCAAACTGCAATGTCGTAGCAACGTCGTAATACGACGTCAACGATGTCAGCGACGTCGGCTATCCAATGTTGTAGAAACGTTGCATTTTACAAACAACTATTGAACAACGTCTTTCTGACGTCATGTGTCTACTGGGTTTCTTATAAAATATATAGTTTGTACATGACGTAGCAATACGGCTAACAACAACATCAAGATCATTAGGACAACTAAGCATGTACATGTACTCCACATTTCTAGCAAAGATGTTTCAAAGTTTTATTTGCTTAAATCCAGGTCACAGACCCATGTGGCATACATGTACATATATACAAATATGGCCACAGTAATTCACTATATCAATATATCTAATTAATTATGTAACACTAAGACAAATATGTATATGTTATTTGTATGTGATAATATAGAAAAAGAAGAATGCTTTAATAGCACGACATACTTTAAAGGCCAAAATGTTTTTTTTATAAATAACACACCAAACATTTATATGAACATGGGCAAATTATAGAGACGAGACATGTTATATGTTATATTTATGTTATATGTTATATTATGTTATATGTTATATTTCGGGTTTTACGCCTGCATCAGCACCATTTTGGGCTATATCGCCGGCGGGCAGTTTACCTAACAACACCTTTCCTGGGCAGGCTCCAGCGGTTAACCAGTACTTGGGTGCACCAACCTCCGTAAGAAACTGCCAACTTGTTCATATAAATGAGACACGGCCTGAGCGGGGCTCGAACCCGTGACCATCAGTGATGATAGGTTACAGTGGTATACAAGTCAGCGACCTTAACCACTCGACCACGAAGGCGGACATATGGCATAAGTAACCGACACATCCGACAAGCTATTCACCAGACACCTTCGCCATTTCACCAAGCATGTGGGGACAAAAAACAGTCTTGGAATTAGTTTAAACAATATTTATTTCTTTGAATAAACATAGTCAAGTATAAATAATATGTACATACATGTAGGATTGAGGAGAAAGCAACCTGCTTGTATGGTTACCTCTTTCCTACGAATCATTTACAAAACATTCCGTTTATATTAGGCAAGTTCCAGGGGCGTAGCCAGGAGGCAAATTGTGTGCAGGCCCGGGTAAAGAATGTTGAGTGAGCGTAGCGAACGATGTTGCTAGGGGGTCCGGGGGCATGCACCCCCGAAATGTTTTGTTTTTTAGGATGCAATTTCCCGCATTCTGCTGCATTTAAAAGACAAATTCGGACATGTTTTTATAACAAATAAACATGACAATACACTATACAGGTACATCAAAAGCAATAACAATTCTATATATATATATTATATCTATATATTTTTTTTGTGTTGGTCAAAATGATGTGCAGGCCAGGGCCTTTAGCCTAATGGCAGCTACGCGCCTGGTGCCAACAGAATTACTATCAAATACATGTACATGTCTTGGAATGTGAGAACATGTTATTAATTTCGAAATTGATATTAAGATATGATGGTGGTTGTGCAACAGAAAGACCAAATGCGCGTATCATCAAACTACACAACCACAATTGGCTATAATAATATCGGATTGGAGATAGAAAACAAAATAAAAAAATTAGAGGAGATCGATTCAGATTTAGACGCACACATGTACGGAAACTGAGCAGGCGTTTCATATGTCGAGTGCATGATGTAATGTTATCTATCTATCTATCTTCCGCTAATGTCAAACCCCTCACGGGGACGTAGACAAGTTGCGCGTCAAAAACCGCAAAGAAGTTAAAAGTATGAGTAGTTAAAAGTATAATTTAAGAACGTAATGAAAATAAGTTGTGGTAAAAGTTTAAAAGCAGCTGCGCAGAACAACTAGGGACTGGCATGATCAATATGTCAAACTGCCGTATTGAATTGCTCTATGGTAGGGAGATGGACAATGTCAGGAGGGAGATGGTTCCAATGGGAGATTGTTCTTGGAAAAAAGGAAAACTTGTAGTAGTCTGTAGTTGCTGTAATTAACCTATAGCTTAAGGAATGACAATGGCGAGCAGGACGGGAGAGGGGAACTAGGTAATTTTCAATGGGAATAGCAACAAGATCATTATGAATTTTATACATAAGGGATAACCTATTGTCAATACGCCGTTGATCTAGTCTGCGTAGATTTAGGGAATGTAGCATGTCTGTAACACTATGCAAACCGTTTTGTGTTTTTAATGTACTTGTGAACGTGAGTGAAAACTAGTATGATTGGTTCCTAGCTGAGCATGGACTTGCTAAGACAGCTTGGTGGAAAGGACTTATCAACTACCTGCGATGCACATTTTTCACTTTTGCTTTCCCGATGAACTAGCTTCTGACGGAGGCCCTTAATTCACATCGACAGATACATGTAAATTTCTCAAAGACGGGTTTATGCATCACATATCTTAGGTAACTTATCTGCACAGCAACGGTAGGAGAAAACCTGGCTTATGACAGTCAACGTATGAAAGTGTTTAGTGAGACATGTATCACCAAACAAGAAGACATGGGAGTTTGCCTACCATCTTCATAGCTGGGAAGTGGAGTGGGTGAACCGTGTGTGTATTGTACGTTTATTTATCGTCGCTTCATTTTGCCCATATGAGCGACGCCTCCTGAAGAGATTAGTCATTTTAGATTTTTGGAGGATAGTGCAATGATACAGGCAGATACCCATTCCAGAGTCTCCTCTGGTTCGTTTACGTGCACGATGTACAACACCGACACCTCGGTTTAAAGTCCCATCTGAAAGACTGTTAATTTTATTAGGGTCAGACGGGGGATCGAACCTGCAATCACTGGATTACCAGTTCAGCGTGTTACCACTGGACAACAGATCCGTCTATGGGGTGAACCGTTGCACATACCTGATCGTTAAGTACTTTCTCCACCAACCGCAATGGTACAAATACATATAGAATGTTGCTGTCAAAGGAAACTGAACACCTGGGAACTGTCCTTGGAATATTTTGTCTATTAATAGGCTACATGTATCAACACATACGGTATTGCTATTCCATAAACTAATTCTTCCGAAACTATGCTTCCAATATGTTCACGCTACTGGTATGGCTCTACTGTCTAATAGTGACGCTGATCCTGGAGATAGTTAAATTGAAATAAAAATCTAAATTTCTAATGATATTCTCAATGATATATTTACCCCACTAGTGTGTAAATACACTTGACCGATTTTGGCCGTTCTTACTTGGGGCCGTTTTAACTAGGAGCCGTTTTGACTTTCACCCGGTTTTGCGTATGACATAGACGTGTTTTCCTATGCAGGCTTAGTCGACCTACGCGGTTTATATGTATAGTCGCTTCTTAACATACCGCTGATCTTGACATACCGAGGCATCCACAATTTTTCAGAAAGAAGTAAAATAACGCAAGCTATCATTCTTTCCATTGGATCAATGTTGACCCAGAAAGGTAAACATGTGTCGATATATAAGAAATCACAAACTGTCAACGTAAGTGGTGAGTAATCTATTGATGACAGATGCTTGTAAACCTGAATATCAAGATCTATGTAAAATTACCCCACCCTTTTATCTGAAAAAATGCTCCAAATGTCCATAATAGATATGTATGTTCATTCCAACTTTGCAAAATGGCGGTCTGCTATCTAGTATTTATGAATGATACTGTTTTTATCACGTGTTTTAGTTATTACTTCCCGTATTACTAAATATGGGCATACTAATAAGGTCCGAGACGCATTTTTTCTACTGAATGATTATTTTTGAAAACAGTTTCCCCCCAAATTTAGTTTTTTTTAATTAAAAACAAGTTGATGTTCATATCTCTGGAACTTTCTCCCGTGATGTACATCTATTGACACGTGGTGATATAGCCAGATTCCCGTATTTTATTATTCATAAAAAGTAGATCCATCATGGGCCTAAAGCTATTTGTTGTTTTCTAAGATATTCATGTTTTATGTTAAAATGCGGGGAAGTAGAGACATGTTTTCCTGGCAAGCTTATCCGACCTAAGAGGTTAACCAGTACTAAGCAATATGTGTGAGGTGACTTAATCAATGACACTACGTGGCCTGGCTGAGTATCGAACCCAGGATCGTTCGATTCCAAATCCGACGCTCGGTCACTGGACCACGAACGCCACATTATTGTTCGTGAATGCTGTAGCTGATATGGATTGTATGTCTCGTAGATGAGACGTGGATGACTGTGCCTAGATAATAGTGTAATCAGGTGAAATTGGATGGATGGGTAAAGAGATGGCAATGATAGAAATGATATGAAGTATTCGCTGATATTTATACCAACTCATATCAAGCAGGAAGTTCAGTGAAGGTTGACCTAATTTTCAGGAAATGTAATATTTTTGTGAAAATGTCGGAATTACTGCAACTTATCGAGCACGAAATTCCAGATGGTCGACAGAACCTTCAAGAAAACTTTAATAACTTGGAGAAGGTTGCACAATATTGCCAGGAAAACTATGTACAGGTGTGAAAATCAACACTTCGGTGTTTGTGTTTACTAAATCAGTGTCAATTACTTCTTCCTGTCTGGTTATCTATCTATCTTCCTGTGGTTAAGCATTAACGACACTTTTAGACAGGAATCTAGGCTGGAGTATGCATTGTCATTGTATTCCTGGGCAGTCCTAACCGCCCTAAGCTGTTAAAGGGCCGTGGGTTCGATATATAGTGTAATTCAGCAAGGCACCCCACCTCATCATGCACATTACTTTGTACTGGTTAACTGAGCCATCTGTGGTCCAGTGGTAGAGCGTCGGATTTGAAATTGATCTGTCAGGCCACGTATGTAGTGTCATTGAACAAGGCACCTCACACACACATTGCTTAGTACTGGTTAACCGCTTAGGTCGGATAAGCCTGCCCAGGAAAACATGTCAAGTCCCCGCAAGGGTTTGACATTAATGGAATATACATACATACATACATCTTCCCACAGGCACCAGACACAAAAAAAAATGTTTTTTTTTTTTTGTGTCTGGTGCCTGTGCATCTTCCTGTGGTTAAGCATTAAAGACAATTTTAGACAGGAATCTAGACTGGAGTGTGCATCTTCCTTGTATTTCTGGGTAGTCTATGCCGCCCTAAGCTGTTGACTAGTAGTACATATTTGTGTGGAAGGGTCGCGGGTTCGATACGTAGTGTGAGCAAGTCACCTCATCATGTACACATTACTTTGTACTGGTTAACCGTGGTCCAGTGGTAGAACGTCTGATTTGGAATTGATCGGTCCCTGGTTCGATACTCGGCCAGGCCACATATGTAACTAGTGTCATTGAACAAGGCACCTCACACACATTGCTTAGTACTGGTTAACCGCTTAGGTCGGCTAAGCCTGCCCAGGAAAACATGACGTCCCCGCAAGGATACAAGTTGTATTTATGTCAAACCACTTGCGAGGGATCTAGACATTCTTTCCTGGGTAGGATTAGTCGACCTGAGTGGTTAACCAGTACTAAGCAACATAATGTTACTATATCATGACATATACCATGCAGTATATCAAAATTCAAATGGGTAGACATTTGATCAATTAATTAACATGATTTGGATAAAATCACATTTATCATAGCGCAACATCTGGTTAGGGAACAACTGTAATTTGAAACAAAGGATTCCAACAGAAAGGACCGCTATACATTTAGGGATAAATCAAACTTTATCTACTAAGGGAGGTAATAGAAAAACGAGAGCGGTCACTCATTACCCACAAATTCATAATTATATCGCAAATATTGAAATAAGGCCCGCCACTGAGGCCCTGTTTTATATCCATGGTAACATGATCTTTATGATTCAGGCCAAAGACAAGAAGAAGGCTCTGGAGGAGACCAAAAATTTTACGACCCACTCGCTGGCAAGCGTGGCGTATCAGATAAACAACTTAGCGACAAACTTCCTAAAGCTGCTGGATCTACAGCAGAACCAGCTGGCGGAGATGGAGTCCAACGTGAATCATTTGGCTCAGGTATCATTCCAAAACTCAATGTTTTTTGTCAGTACATTTTTACATCTTGATAAATTTTGTTGCAATTTACCTTTCGTCATTAGTAATTTACAATTTTCAGGGATCATTCTAGAGGGTGATGTGGGCGAAATTGTCGTTGTTTGAAAATCTTAAAAACCAAAAAATATTTTTTTTAGGGAGAAGTGGGGCCCCCAGAGGGCGAAGTCAGGGTCCCTAGGGCGACAATTTCGCCCACATCGCCCTCTAGAATGATCCCTGACTTCGCCCTCTGGGGGCCCCACTTCTCCCTAAAAAATTATTTTTTGGTTTTTATGATTTTCAAACAAAAGTTTTGTCTAGATAGTAAGATACACTGGCCCATTATAAAGCACTCCTTCTATTCAAATGTTGTATTTAATGGTTGTACTGTGCATTTTAACCCTATTTTGCATAAGTATATTAAAGAGCACCATTTAAGGAAGTGATCACGCGCTTTCTCACTTCTCCCAAAAATTCTGACCTAGAATGAACCCTGAATTTTACTACATACGTGTTACGGTGTATTATATCTACATATATTTTTAACTATCTTGTATACAATATACTTAACCCGGCGCTATATAGCCTGAACTGTGTGCTGAAGCGCCTTTAAACCAAATACTTGCTCACAAAACTCAACAATAAATTATTTCTGTGACAGGTTTGTAGAAAGTTTTCAAATTAACACGTTACTCCACATAAACACTCTATAGAGTGGAATGGCATTTTTGCGATCCCTGGATTACCAGTCCAGCGTGTTACCACTGGACTACAGATCCATCTGTTATTCTTTATTGCATCATTGTCAGCAATTATACTTCACAGTATAACATTTACAGAAGTTAACCCTTTCAACACCACAGACCTCTAAATTGGCTTACAAAAAAGTGTATATCCAGATGAGCCGTCTCATCAGGATCTGCACTTTTTTCAAGTAATATAACTATTTTTAGACATTTTTTTACCCATTTTGATAAATGAACTGATCCAAATGTAATTTTGTTATTAATTTATTGGTCTAAAAATATCATGGACCAGTCCATGTCAGTTACTTGGTGTTGAATGGGTTAAGAGAATAATATTTATATTGAAATCAGCACAATGGTCTCACAATTATTAATCATTATATATACATTTTATTTATATTTATGTACATTTGATGTATTTTTTGTATATTTTATATAATTATATTTTGGACCAAAAAAATTGACAAAACGCAGGTTTCTTCCATTTCTTTCCAGTAGGGAATAAATGTATTTCTTCCGTATCGGAAATAACCGGGAAGAACCTGCCAACACTGGAGTAAAATCTCTGTCAGAATACACCAAATACATGTGTCTAAATCCACAAAAGACTGATTATTTTATATGCATGTATGTTTTATAGACTGTGAACATACATAAGGAAAAGGTAGCAAGACGAGAGATCGGCGTGTTAACTACCAACCGAACCACAACCAGGCCACTTGGTGTGAAGAACGGGATCATATTCCCCGAACACGGTGAACGCCCCACAAAATACCAGAGAAAAAATATCGATTATACCTTGTTAGATGACGTTGGACATGGTGTGAAGGTACGCATATTATACTATACACTTAATTATTTGTTGGGCCACATTTGCATATTTCTTCAGGGATCATTCTAGAGGGCGATGTGGGCGAAATAGTCGCCCTAGGGGGACCCTGACTTCGCCCTCTGGGGGCCCCACTTCTATATATTAATATTTAATTTTTTACAATTTTCATACAAACATTTGTCCAATAAGATACACTGGCCCATTATAAATCACCCATTCTACTCAAATGTTGTATTTAATGGTCATTCTGTGCATTTTAACCATATTTTGTTGAAGTTTATTAAATAACACCATTTAAGGACGCGATCGCATGCTTTCTCAATTTCTGACCTAGAATGAATTCTGTTTCTTATAAATAGTTTTGGTATAGAGTGGTGGAACCTATGCCCAGCGTATTCCTATGCTCGGCATATTTTTCCCATTTACATCCGTATTTAAAATATTTGAATAGTTTTAACCTATTTTCGCTGACAGAGGTGAAGCATGGTTCAATAACATTCCGTTGTGCATACTGGTAGCCTAATGCAACTGTCACCTGACTGGTTCAGACAACTTGTTGGGAATTTTTTTCCACGGAAATGTGTGGTTTATGAGCATTTCATGTGGTTATCCGGTTTGGGGAAAAAATGTACAAATAACCAGAAAAAAGTTTCTTACGAGTTGTAATATTGTTAGTTATTGATGTTACTAAGTCAAAATAATATATTCAACATTTACCCATGCATAAATAAAAAAATTCATGTACGCCTTGCATATGTGCCCTAATGTATCTAGTTCCCCATGGAAACAGGTGCTGTTGCGATAGCTGTATTTAGGCGCATGCTCACGTAATGAAGCTAAAATTAGAACAATTTTATGAAAGTTGTGTCCACGACTTAAGAAATTAA
Source organism: Archivesica marissinica (assembly GCA_014843695.1). NCBI lineage: Eukaryota > Metazoa > Mollusca > Bivalvia > Venerida > Vesicomyidae > Archivesica > Archivesica marissinica. Next base: position 20,239,881 of record CM026386.1, on the reverse strand, counting down.
TAATATACGGCAAGTGCATTCAACTTTCTTTTATAGGCCATGGTATGTAGGATTTACGCCAGGCATAGGTTCCACCACTCTACAACTTTTATGTACACTATATATTTAATGCTTGTTTGTTTTTTTGTATGGGGAAACACACACAAATGCCCTTTCTGGTATGCAACCTAGCCCCTTGTCCCTTTTCATGCCCCTCCTCCCTCAGCCTTTGTTGATGCACACGCAAAATCCCTAATTAGTCTCCTTTCTAACAAATGAATATTAGCTACATGTACTTAACAATATTTCCAGCTTCCTGAATCTCCTGGAATCATGAGGGTATTTATATATGCTTTAGAATTGCTAGATTTGCTGTGAGATGTGACAAATATACAGAATTATAATGATAATTTATCGAGGAAAACACTGTAAAACATTTGTTCACCTATCACCATCTCTCCTCTATTATATATACATATCAATTCCACCATTCACCTACTCTTCTCTATTATATATACATATCAATTCCACCATTCACCTTCTCTCCTCTATTATATATACATATCAATTCCACCATTCACCTACTCTTCTCTATTATATATACATATCAATTACACCATTCACCATCTCTCCTCTATTATATATACATATCAATTCCACCATTCACCTACTCTTCTCTATTATATATACATATCAATTCCACCATTCACCATCTCTCCTCTATTATATATACATATCAATTCCACCATTCACCTTCTCTTCTCTATTATATATACATATCAATTCCACCATTCACCATCTCTCCTCTATTATATATACATATCAATTCCACCATTCACCTACTCTTCTCTATTATATATACATATCAATTCCACCATTCACCTACTCTTCTCTATTATATATACATATCAATTCCACCATTCACCCTCTCCTCTATTATATATACATATCAATTCCACCATTCACCTACTCTTCTCTATTATATATACATATCAATTCCACCATTCACCTTCTCTCCTCTATTATATATACATATCAATTCCACCATTCACCATCTCTCCTCTATTATATATACATATCAATTCCACCATTCACCATCTCTCCTCTATTATATATACATATCAATTCCACCATTCACCTTCTCTTCTCTATTATATATACATATCAATTACACCATTCACCCTCTCCTCTATTATATATACATATCAATTACACCATTCACCCTCTCCTCTATTATAGATACATATCAATTCCACCATTCACCTACTCTTCTCTATTATATATACATATCAATTCCACCATTCACCTACTCTTCTCTATTATATATACATATCAATTCCACCATTCACCCTCTCCTCTATTATATATACATATCAATTACACCATTCACCCTCTCCTCTATTATATATACATATCAATTACACCATTCACCCTCTCCTCTATTATATATACATATCAATTCCACCATTCACCTACTCTTCTCTATTATATATACATATCAATTCCACCAGTGACCCTCTGTATTATATATACATATATATCAATTCCACCATTCACCTTCTCCTCTATTATATATACATATCAATTCCACCAAAGCTAAAAAACTGGTTGAGGAAGGAAGATAAAATGATGCTGCAAAGAGATTATGAATTTTTGTTAGGTTATATAGCGACTAAGCTACCAAGTTACACATTGTTGACTAAGCTACCAAAGTTAAACATCATTGACTAAGCTACCAAAGTTACACATTGTTGACTAAACTACCAAAGTTACACATCATTGACTAAGCTACCAAAGTTAAACAGCGTTGACTAAGCTACCAAAGTTAAACAGAGTTGACTAAGCTACCAAAGTTAAACAGCATTGACTAAACTACCAAAGTTAAACAGCGTTGACTAAACTACCAAAGTTAAACAGCATTGACTAAGCTACCAAAGTTAAACAGCGTTGACTAAACTACCAAAGTTAAACAGCGTTGACTAAGCTACCAAAGTTAAACATCGTTGACTAAGCTACCAAAGTTAAACAGCGTTGACTAAACTACCAAAGTTACACATCGTTGACTAAGCTACCAAAGTTAAACAGCGTTGACTAAGCTACCAAAGTTAAACAGCGTTGACTAAGCTACCAAAGTTAAACAGCGTTGACTAAACTACCAAAGTTACACATTGTTGACTAAGCTACCAAAGTTAAACAGCGTTGACTAAACTACCAAAGTTACACATCGTTGACTAAGCTACCAAAGTTAAACAGCGTTGACTAAGCTACCAAAGTTAAACAGCGTTGACTAAGCTACCAAAGTTAAACAGCGTTGACTAAACTACCAAAGTTACACATTGTTGACTAAGCTACCAAAGTTAAACAGCGTTGACTAAACTACCAAAGTTACACATCGTTGACTAAGCTACCAAAGTTAAACAGCGTTGACTAAGCTACCAAAGTTAAACAGCGTTGACTAAGCTACCAAAGTTAAACAGCGTTGACTAAACTACCAAAGTTACACATTGTTGACTAAGCTACCAAAGTTAAACAGCGTTGACTAAACTACCAAAGTTACACATCGTTGACTAAGCTACCAAAGTTAAACAGCGTTGACTAAGCTACCAAAGTTAAACAGCGTTGACTAAGCTACCAAAGTTAAACAGCGTTGACTAAACTACCAAAGTTAAACAGCGTTGACTAAACTACCAAAGTTAAACAGCGTTGACTAAGCTACCAAAGTTAAACATCTTTTGTATATTCAGAGTAATAACTATTGAACAATGAAGTTCCTACCATCATATCACATTGTAAATTTTGTCTCGCCCATTTTAGTTGAAAATGAGACTAATCAGTCGTTGTCAACAATTGCCTAATACTAAAAACCGTCAAATAAATACTTTGATAATACTGTTTCTAGGGCGCTGTTCCCTACCCTCTACCAAGTCCCACCGCAAGAATGATCTTGAATTTTTACAAAATACTTGATTTTAAGAAATATTTGATTCTAAGAAATATTTGACCTGTCAACAAATTGAGCATTATTATTTCTCATAAACCGTCAATGGTATCGCTTTGCAACTCTGCATACACAGAGGACTAAATTTCCACAATCTTAGTAAATCCTAACACCATTTTAATATAATCACATTTATCATACCGCAACATCTGGTTAGGGAACAACAGTAAAAACAAAGGAGTCTAACTAAAAGGATGTATTAACATTTTGACTTTATCTGCCAAGGGAGGTAATAGAAAATTAGAGATGTCTCTCATTGTTAGGAGTGTACATGTACCTGTACTGTTTGCATATGTTGAATTTCAATTTACAATGTTTGCTTCGAGCCAGGCAGATGTTGTGTGTGTTTTTACGTTTATTTATCGTCGCTACCGGTTGCCCATATGAGCGACGCCTCCTGAAGAGATTAGTCATTTTAGATTTTTGGAGGATAGTGAAATGATACAGACAGAGACCCATTCCAGAGTCTCCTCTGGTTCTTTTACGTGCGCGGTGTACAGTTTAATGTCCCATCTGAAAGACTGTTAATTTTATTCGGGTCAGACGTGTGATCGAACCTGCGATCCCTGGATTACCAGACCAGCGTGTTACCACTGGACTACAGATCTGTCCACGGATGTTGTTTTGCTATGTGGCTATATACAATGTTATTATTATGCTTGGTGACAGTGTATTGGTTAGATTTAGTGCCTTCTACTGTTTGTACTTTTTATGTTCGACCATTGAGGCTAGTGTCGCTAACCACCATATACCACTGTAACCTATCATCACGGATGGTCACTGGTTTGAGCCCCGTTCAGGCCGTGTCTCTTTATATGAAAAAGTTGGCAGTTTCTTACGGAGGTTGGTGCCATGTATTAGCTAGCCGCTGGAGCCTGTCAAGGAAAAGCGTTGTTTGGTAATCTGCTCATCGGCGATATAGCCGAAAATGGCGAAAACCCGAACAAACTCACAAACATTTTATGTTACCAAAACTTGTATGGTCACTTCCAATTAGTAATTCAACGTATAAAAAGGAAGGATGTATATGTAGTGTATATTACAGACGGATCTGTAGTTCAGTGGTTAACACGCTGGACTGGTAAACCGAGGTCTCGTGTCGGTGCTCTACACCGTGCACGTAAAAGAACCAGAGGAGACTCTGTAATGGGTCTCTTTCTGTATCATTGCACTATCCTCCAAAATCTAAAATGACTAATCTCTTCAGGAGGCATCGCTCATATGGGTAACCGGTAGCGACGATAAATAAACGTAAAACACAGTAGTGTATATTTTAAGTGAAACTTTATAATATCAAAATGATTTCGAATGTGAGATCTTTTGAGAAATTATTGTAAAATAAATAAAGTTTAAACTTTTCATTCTAACTAAAGCAAGTTACCTGTACAGTCTACATCCGCTATGTCGAATTCCGTGGGACCGAGCAAAATACTTTGACATAACCGAAGTTTGACTTAACAAAATTTGATATAAACAGAGCCAGTTATACATACAATGATAGTGTCTGAAACGGGACTTTGATCCGACTTCGAGATAACTGGAGAATTCGACATAACCGACTTTGACATACCGGATGTAGACTGTACATGGTTTAGTGTTCCAATGTTGCTTCTTAGAAGATGGGATTTTAAACAAAATATGTGAGTTAAATTCTGTTGTTTTAGACGAATACGCCTGTGCAGTCGGCCTCATCACAACCGAGTCGTAGTTCTTCCATCAGCAGCACATCAACGCCGGCCCCTATCCAGCAGCCCCCTACCCCACCCCAGCTTAGAGGCAGCCAAGGGGGCAGCATAGGCAGGAATGCAGGACAACACATCCTAGCCAATCAATATAGGTAACCTTCAACGTGGATATATTAGTGTACATATTATATATTAGTGTAAATGTTATATATTAGTGTAAATGTTATATATTAGTGTACATATTATATATTAGTTTATAATTATGTACATGTTATATATTAGTGTACATATTATATATTAGGTACATGTTATATATTAGTGTACATGTTATATATTAGTGTACATATTATATATTAGTGTACATGTTATATATTAGTGTACATGTTATATATTAGTGTACATATTATATATTAGTGTACATGTTATATATTAGTGTACATGTTATATATTAGTGTACATATTATATATTAGTGTACATGTTATATATTAGTGTACATGTTATATATTAGTGTACATATTATATATTAGTGTACATGTTATATATTAGTGTACATGTTATATATTAGTGTACATATTATATATTAGTGTACATGTTATATATTAGTGTACATGTTATATATTAGTGTACATATTATATATTAGTGTACATGTTATATATTAGTGTAAATGTTATACATTAGTGTACATGTTATATATTAGTGTACATGTTATATATTAGTGTAAATGTTATATATTAGTGTACATATTATATATTAGTGTAAATGTTATTTATTACTGTAAATGTTATATATTAGTGTACATATTATATATTAGTGTAAATGTTATATATTAGTTTACATATTAGTGTAAATGCTATATATTAGTTTACATATTAGTGTAAATGCTATATATTAGTGTACATATTAAATGTTATATATTAGTGTACATATTAGTGTAAATGTTATATATTAGTGTACATATTAGTTTAAATGTTATATATTAGTGTACATATTAGTTTAAATGTTATATATTAGTGTACATATTAGTTTAAATGTTATATATTAGTGTACATATTAAATGTTATATATTAGTGTACATATTAGTGTAAATGTTATATATTAGTGTACATATTAGTTTAAATGCTATATATTAGTGTACATATTAGTGTAAATGCTATATATTAGTGTACATATTAGTGTAAATGCTATATATTAGTTTACATATTAGTGTAAATGCTATATATTAGTTTACATATTAGTGTAAATGCTATATATTAGTGTACATATTAGTGTAAATGTTATATATTAGTGTACATATTAGTGTAAATGTTATATATTAGTGTACATATTAGTGTTAATGTTATATATTAGTGTACATATTAGTGTAAATGTTATATATTAGTGTACATATTAGTGTAATTGCTATATATTAGTGTACATATTAGTGTTAATGTTATATATTAGTGTACATATTAGTGTAATTGCTATATATTAGTGTACATATTATATTGTGGATTGATTTAACAACTTAAATTAGTACATTGAAACTCCCATTATGTCATGATGCTCGAAGTCAAAATCATATACGTGTAATATACCCCACCCACAAAAACTTGTCTCTATTACCTTGCCCTCCAAACCATATACATGTAATGTACCCCACCCACAAAAACTTGTCTCTATTACCTTGCCCTCCAAACCATATAAGTGTAATGTACCCCACCCACAAAAATGGGTCTCTATTACATAGCCCTCCAAACCAAACTTCCCTCTGGTCCAGATGCCGTTCGGTTTAGAGGGATTTCATTGTATGTGGAAAATTAGAGACATTATCTTCTAGGTATTTTCAATTTTATGTCTTTGTTATTTGGGATCTAAGCCATGTGTAAGTAAGTCCAGCTAGCGTGTTCGCTTCAGGTGTGAGAAGTCCTGAGTTTGCGCCCAGCGGTAGCCGTTATGATTGTGCCCTTAGGCGATGCACTTAAATTCCACATTGCCTCTTCTCTCTCCATCATGGCGATTGATTTCATCAGGAATGATGTCGTGAGAGTGATGTCACTAATGCTGTAAGAACTTGTTTCGCAATTGAGCTAAATTAGTTTGCATAAATTTATTTTAGCTCGATTGCGAAACAAGTTCTTACAACTCATTCGAAACATTATTTAACTAATTGGGGTTCACAAACGAGCTCACTTCTCACCAATGCAACCTGGGTTCTATCCGGGGACCGGGAAGTTTGTGAGATGGTACGGTGGTCGCCAGATCGGACAGGTCCTCCCACACGAATGACCACATTTACGCTTTCATCCGCGCCAACGAGGGTGATTAATATAAGCTGTTAAAACTTGCTTCGCAATCGTTGTAAAATAAATAAAGTTTAAACTTTGAACAAACTGGCCATAATTATCAGAATGAACACCTGACATGGTTCGAACCTTCAACCTTCCGCTCAGTAGTTGAACACCTTCACCAATACACCTTCACCAATACACCAAGGAGACATGTTGTATGTTGGAAATTATATCGCTGTAGTGTCAGCTTTTGTGTTTGTGTTTTTTTCTTTAGAACTCCTGCACCACCTGTTGCTCCGCCATCTTTGCCTGGGGGATACGCTTCTAGGGAGCAAATCCTGCAATTCCCCCCAAGCACACCACCCATCATGATGGGCCAGCCGAGAATGCCGACTGCCATGATGCACTACCAAGCTGGCATAGGAGGGCAACCACCACCACTGGGTGTGGCTATACCCATGTCTCAGGGCGGAATTATACCAGCCCCTCCTCCACCCCCAGGGGCTATGATGCAGCATGGAGATAGAACTTCACAAATAAAGAGAGATACTTCAATTGGTATGAATTGTAGATTGAAAAAATACACATTTCAAGTGTGGGTGGGGAATTTTTATAATCATAAAATGTACTTGCCTTTATTATTGATTAATAATGTCACATGGGGAAATCACAGTGTGTAAAATGGGCTATTTAATTACATTCTTTTGCTAGCAAGTAGAGGCACACAGTGGTCACAGTAGTGTCAAATTTACACATGTATTTACTGTCAAACCTGTCTTAAGCAACCAGGCAAGGGAATCACAGAGAGTGGCTGCTTAGCACATATTGGGAATCGGTGTGTGTTTTACGTTTATTTATCGTCGCTACCGGTTGACTATATGAGCGACACCTTTTGAAGAGATTAGTCATTTTAGATTTTTGGAGGATAGTGCAATGATACAGACGGAGACCCATTCCAGAGTCTCCTCTAGTTCTTTTACGTGCACAGTGGGAATCTAGAAGCTTGTTGCTTAATACATGTTGGTTGCTTAATGGAGGTGACCACTAACACAGGTTTCACAATACGCTAGTTAGAATATATTTCTTCAAAGTAAAAAGTAAGTCTGAATTGAACACAGTGAAACATGTGTTTGTTTATTTTTTTAATATAAATATATTTTTGCTTGATTGCGAAACAAGTTCTTACAACTTATATTAATCTCTCTCGAGACACCTCAATCCTGATGGAATCCATCGCCACGAGGGAGAGAGAAGAGGCAATGTGGAATTTAAATGCCTTGCCTAAGGGCACAAGAGTAACAGCTTCAGCGGGGCTCAAACTCCATGCCTTTTCGCACCTGAAGCGAACATGCTACCACTGTGCTATCACGACTTCCACTATGAAACCTGTGTTAAGGTGATCACCTCCATTATGCAGCAAACCTGTATTAAACAGCCAGTTTTGTAATATGTTGTTTTATTATATATTTGACCTCTATTAAGCAGCCACTTTCTGTGATTCCCGTGGCAGGTTTGAAGAATCAAATTGGAAGAGCCTACAAAATTATTATAATGCCATGCCATGGTTTTCGCAAATTTAGACTTCACTGTCCAATGCGTTCATTAGATAGAAAACAATAACTGATGACGAATATCACCTGATATATTGTATTTGATGAGTTAATTAAGGTTTTGCAGACAGTATGGTGACCCACTTTATTTGCACGGAGCATGTTGCATTTTGTGAGCAGAACAAGTAGGTTACCTGGTTACATGTGTATATCATAGATAATATGTCTTTTTAAATTTTGGAATGCTTAGTCAAGTTAGTGCATGGGTGAATATATACACTGTCTATATAATAGCATGTTGAGTATTGTGCTGTGTATGTTGGTATATAGTCGTTGCATACGTACATATATATATATATATATATATATATATAACTTATATATATATAACTTTGAAAACGTCTTTTGGCATGTCTTATTCACTTCTGCCCAGTTTTCTCCTTACAGCCCCATTATTCATCTACTTGGAATGTGCTGCACACCGAGATATTGTAAGGAACGGATGATTAGATATTGTGATTATTATCTTATATTTTGATTCTTCAATAATAATTTATTTCTTTGAAAAGTAAAATTTTGAAAATATGGTCGGTCACAAACGAGCCTGCTTTTGTGAAATTAGCATTTGTAAATTACCTCCCTTTATTGGTATTTTTTAACAATAACACGAATAACTAATAACACCATTCTAACTAACACAATGAAGTTACATCATTAGTTTTCAAGCATACTATTGGCCATACAGACGGAAATATTGTCCAGTGGTAACACGCTAGACTGGTAATCCAGGGATCGCAGGTTCGATCCCCCGTCTGACCCTAATAAAATTAACAGTCTTTCAGATGGGACGTTAAACGAGGTCTCGTGTCGGTGCTTTACACCGTGCACGTAAAAGAACCAGAGGATACTCTGGAATGGGTCTCTCTCTGTATCATTGCACTATCCTCCAAAAATCTAAAATGACTAATCTCTTCGGGAGGCGTCGCTCATATGGGCAACCGGTAGCGACGATAAATAAACTAATTATTTTCATGATATCATTTAGTACCTTTTATAAAAACAGTGTCGTTATTTTAAAATTTCGACTGCTTACATAATATTGGACTGTTGCTATTGTAGCACATTTAATTTTCATTTTGCATGAACTGTTCATATTTCTAGTGTTCGATATACATGTGATAAGACACATATCCACTTCAGCATATTAAGGGTACTCATTATTCTGTTAATTTCTCCTGGTTTTTTTTTGTGCAAACACTCATTTTATGTCATTTTGTCATGTTTAATCTCACGTAGTCATGGTCATGTGTAATTCGGAAACTGTCCGATTAGCGCAGTGGTTAGCGCGCTAGCTTCTCACCAATGCATCCCGGGTTCGATCCTCGGACCGGGAAGTATGTGAGATGGTACGGTTGTCGCCAGATTGAACACATGTACGCTTTCATCCGCGCCAACGAAAGTGATTAATATAAGTTGTAAAAACTTGCTTCGCAATCGTTAAATTCGGAAACCTACATGTAACTTTGCCAGATTATGCATGTGCATTGATACCCCCTCAGAATATCTTTCCTCTTTCAAGAACATTGACAGCCGTGCTCTTGCTTTAAAGGTCAATGTACTACATAGTCCTTGCACCTCCACTTCATTATGTTGTATACCCCAACATTAAACATATACTTGTATGCCCTACCATCTTGTGTGTCAATCTCTTTGTTTCCCAATGGAGGCGTGTGTGTTTTACGTTTATTTATCGTTGCTACCGGTTGCCCATATGAGCAACGCCTCCTGAAGAGATTAGTTATTTTAGATTTTGGAGGATAGTGCATGATACAGACAGAGCCCCATTCCAGAATCTCTTCTGGTTCCTTTACGTGCACGGTGTAAAGCACCGACACAAGACCTCGGTTTAACGTCCCATCTGAAAGACTGTTAATTTTATTAGGGTCAGACGGGGGATCGAACCCTGGATTACCAGTCCAGCGTGTTACCACTGGACTACATTTCCGTCTGTGCCAATGGAGGCAATTTATTCATACTACACGTAGCGCAAAAGTTAACAAGTATGATAGACAAATGTGTGATGGACTTTATCTGCTGAAGGGAGGTAATAGAAAAGCAAATGATGTCGCATTGTATCAAGTCTTGAATACGCAGTGGCAGCGCATTCTCTTTACGTGCAAAGGGCCCCGAGTTCGAGCCCCGCTGGAGTCGTTACGATTGTGCACTTGTGCAAGGCATTTAAATTCCACGTTGCCTCCTCTCTCCCATGTGGCGATGGATTCCATTAGGAATGAGGTCCTATATAAGTTGTAAGAACTTGTTTCGCAATCCAGTTAAAATAAATTTGTATAATCTAAGTAAACGAGTATGAGACAAATGTGTGTGAAGGACTTTATCTGCCAAGGGAGGTAATAGAAAAGCCAGCGAGGTCTCTCATTGTAACAATGTAAATGACCAGACTGAAAACCGAAGCTTGTATTGGTTACATCAACTGTTCTACTACCACTATGCTAACCAGACAGTCATAGGTTCAAACGCTCCTCAGAATATTGGCGATATTATAACAAGGGATTCTAAATCTGTCTGTCTGTCATTCCTGAGATGATTTTTGGCTCGGGACACCTGTTTTGGAACCAAACATTGTTAAAAACTGGTGGTAAAATATGCATGTGAAAAATGTCTGTTTTCTAACTATTCATAGTTTCCATCACTTGCAAAGTGGCTGAGAAAGTTGTCTTTGTAGGCATGTGAGCATTACGGGTAACTGTTTGATCTATCGTCTGTGAATAGGCTCCACGTTTATGCTGCGTTTCTGCTTGACATTCTTTAATTGTATCTACTTTCTATACGGTTTCAAACATTGCTAAATATATAGATTGCAATCACGTGACCAAATACAACATGACCAAATACCACGTGACCAAATACCACGTGACCAAATACCACATGACCAAATACCACGTGACCAAATACCACGTGACCAAATACCATGTGACCAAATACCACATGACCAAATACCACGTGACCAAATACCACATGGCCAAATACCACATGACCAAATACCACGTGACCAAATACCATGTGACCAAATACCACGTGACCAAATACCACGTGACCAAATATCAATACCACATGACCAAATACCACGTGACCAAATACCACGTGACCAAATACCACGTGACCAAATACCACGTGACCAAATACCACGTGACCAAATACCACGTGACCAAATACCACATGACCAAATACCACGTGACCAAATACCACATGACCAAATACCACGTGATAACATGACCAAATACCACGTGACCAAATACCAAACATGACCAAATACCACGTGACCAAATACCACATGACCAAATACCACGTGACCAAATACCACGTGACCAAATACCACGTGACCAAATACCACGTGACCAAATACCACGTGACCAAATACCACGTGACCAAATACCACGTGACCAAATACCACGTGACCAAATACCACGTGACCAAATACCACGTGACCAAATACCACGTGACCAAATACCCGTGACCAAATACAACGTGACCAAATACACATGACCAAATACCACTGACCAAATACCACGTGACCAAATACCACGACCAAATACCACGTGACCAAATACCACGTGACCAAATACCACGTGACCAAATACCACATGACCAAATATCAACGTGACCAAATACCACATGACCAAATACCACATGACCAAAATACCACGTGACCAAATATCAACGTGACCAAATACTACATGACCAAATACCACGTGACCAAATATCAACGTGACCAAATACTACATGACCAAATACAGCGTGACCAAATACTACATGACCAAATACCACGTGACCAAATACCATGTGACCAAATACCACGTGATCAAATACCACGTGACCAAATACCACGTGCCCAAATATCACGTGACCAAATATCACGTGACCAAATACCACGTGTCCAAATACCGCGTTACCAAATACCACGTGATGCCGTCATCTTGTGAGTCAAACATGTACAAATCTTATCGATAAAGCGAAAACAAACAGCTGTAATGGGATAATGCTCTAAATGTGTGTATTGTGGTTGTAATTTTATGTATTGGTCGAAAACCCAGATTCTCATGACAATGGCAACAATTGCGACTAAAAACCAAATACTGGCGCTAAATTTTGTGTATTTGCAAAAATAACTTTTTTTTTTTTGGTGCACAGTATGTTTTGTCAAATACATGGCTTCAAATATTTATCTGTGAGCTAATATCTATATGGCTCTTCTACAAGCTTTTCAAATTGGCTCCAGTGTTTTCATTTGGCCTCAAATATTTATCTGTGAACTATTTGCTCTTAGTTGGCTCAAAGCTTTTCAAATTGGCTCTAGTTTTTTTCATTTGGCGACAGAACAAAATTTTGGCTCCAGTTTTTTTCATTTGTCACAGACAAAAATTCAGACTGAGGAAACCCTGCCATCTTGTGGGTCAATCAGCCAGATGCGTGTGATGTCACGATTATTATCATTTAAAGTCTATGTATTGATGTATGGTAGCTCTGTGCTGAATATAATTATAAGTATACGTTTTACAGTTTCACCATGAAGTCAAATTTCATTGGCTTGTTCTTCACCCTCTATGTGGTCAGTTACAATTTAAATAAACTCTGAATCTGTTAGCCCGTTTTGACGTCCATCATTTACTTACAATTTAAATAAACTCGGAATAGTAAACCTGTTTTGACGTCACCATTTACTTACAAATTAAATAAACTCTGAATAGTTAGCCCGTTTTGACGTCACCATTTACTTACAAATTAAATAAACTCTGAATAGTTAGCCCGTTTTGACGTCACCATTTACTTACAAATTAAATAAACTCGGAATAGTTAGCCCGTTTTGACGTCACCATTTACTTACAAATTAAATAAACTCTGAATAGTTAGCCCGTTTTGACGTCACCATTTACTTACAAATTAAATAAACTCGGAATAGTTAGCCCGTTTTGACGTCACCATTTACTTACAAATTAAATAAACTCGGAATAGTTAGCCTGTTTTGACGTCACCATTTACTTACAAATTAAATAAACTCGGAATAGTTAGCCTGTTTTGACGTCACCATTTACTCACAAATTAAATAAACTCTGAATAGTAAGCCCGTTTTGACGTCACAAGTGTGACATGATGGGTAATAGTTTATATTGGAATAGTATTCGGATATTCGGACAATCAAGCGAATATTCGTTGCCATCCCTATGTGAAATACATCGACTGGAATCGTATACAAGCTAGTGCAAATGATAAATAGAAATACAGTCAAACCTGTGTTAGTGGTCACCTCTATTAAGCAGTCAACCTGCATTAAGCAGCCAGTTTTCAGAATCCCAATATGTTACTTTGTTATACATTTGACCTCTATTAAGCAGCCACCTGTGCTAAGCAGCCACTTTCTGTTATTCACTTGGCTGGCTGCTTAAGACAGGTTTGACTAATTAATCTAAGTAATTTTGTAATTATTCTGATAAAGGTCCGTATTAAACCGAAACCGCTCGATAATTTCTAGCCAATCACACCCTTGTGTTTAATATGTGATTCTTCTGTATTATATTACATTTTCAGTATTGTAATTTTGTGTGTTAAATTTGACTTTATATTGATGTTGTGGTACGATGTTGTGCTTTGTTGCAGAAGGTCTTCCCCCACCACCACCAGATGAGGAGGGCCCTGGCAGAAACAACCAGCAAATGAGCTTTGATGAAGGTTTGCATGTCCATAAAATAAATGTTCTGATATAGCCAAGCTTGAATAATTTCACTAGGTCGTGGATGTGAAATTTGGGTTTGTACAGTCAGCTTTAACCCTTTAAACGATGAATTAAATTGGAAGGAATGTGCAAACAACATAGATCCTGATCAGCCATGGCGCGACGCTGCGTCTGATCAGTATCTACCATTGTAACCTATCGTTACTGATGGTCACGGGTTCGAGCCGTACTCGGGCCGTGTCTCATGTATATGAAAAAGTTGGCAGCTTCATACGGAGGTTTGTGCACCAAGTACTGGTTAATCGCTGGAGCCTGCCCAGGAAACGTGTTGTTAGGTTAACTGGCTGCCGGGTGATATAGCCAATAACGGTGCTGATGCAGGTGTAAAACCCCAACAAACAAACTGATCAAGATATGTTGTTTGCTTTTCAGCCAAGTATTTTAACTCCACTATCCGAATAACAAACAGCATAGAACCTGATCAGACAGCACGTTCTGTGCCATCTGATCTGGCGCTATGCTGTATAAACAATCGAATTATTCTAGTTTCCAGCACAATACGGGTTAATAACAACCTAAGAACCTATTGGTAATAAATTCCAGTTATGCTGACAGTTTATACTGTAAAATACACAAATAATTATTAGCCATTAAAGCGACATTACATCGCAAAAAGCAAATAAAATGCTTTTTTTTCACGTATCAATGCATTGCTACTACAAATCAGGGATCATTCTAGAGGGCGACGTGGGCGAAATTGTCGCCCTAGGGACCCTGACTTCGCCCTCTGCACAGTACAACCATTAAATACAATATTTGAATAGAAGGAGTGCTTTATAATGGGCCAGTGTATCTTACTAGACAAAGTTTTGTAGTTTTCTTTTTTTAGGGAGAAGTGGGGCCCCCAGAGGGCGAAGTCAGGGTCACTAGGGCGACTATTTCGCCCACATCGCCCTCTAGAATGATCCCTGAGTGTCGCTTTAACACTTTATGAAATCCTGCTGCAATTAACTGTACTCTTAGATAAGAGATAGAAACGTTTGTGACATCAGGATGTCACACAATCGTACCTTATATTCGCGCCTCCAGCTTGTAGCGGATTCTGTGGCATACCTCATTATCATTATATGATTCATATATGCGGGATTTTAAGGTCGAGCCCCTCCAGATTAATAGAGGGTTACCCTTAGGCTAGACACCGAAAGTGTATACCGCCACCTCTCTAGACTACCAATTGGTGATGGCTTCTACTGGGAAATAGATCTCGAAATCGTTTAAACTAATATTGTACGAACTTGGCATTAAACTAATATCTTTTTTCCATCTTTTCTAATGCCTTTTGCAGTAACCAATTAGGTCTTGGCTTTAGTGTTACACTTTGATACCTGCATGATATTGTAGTATAAAGTACCTTAGCTGTTCTTTCCATCTGTTTTCTGTGTTCTTTTAATATTTTACGGTTATTGTTTAATGGTACATTGTGTGAATTATTCGTAGACAATTCTAGTTATTATTAAACTCTATATTCATATGACTTAAACAGTATTTCCATGCTAAAAGCGCAGATACATTAAATATCATTACAATGTATATGTGTGATGGAGAAAATATTTTCAATACGATTTTTTGAGAGAGAGAGAGGGAGAGGGGGGAGGGGGGAGGAGAGAGTGGGTTGGTTGGAGAGAGAGAGGGGAGGGAGAGAGTTTAATGATAGTTTAATCATATTTTATTTGCTATTTACATTACATACATAATCATGACAAAGCAAAGCAAATGCAAAATGGGCTGGGCAACAAGTTCTAACAACATTAGTAAACTGCCCTCCCCAAATTACAAATTACGCTATTTCATCCTCATTTCTAAATTGGCATTAGTAGAAACACAAGATTCTTTTGCTTCTTTTCTTTCTTCCGTCTTCCTGAATGTTTCTGTTTATTAGAATAGAATCCTGTAAGTATAGATGATATTTTATTTGTCTCAAGCACAGAAGAACAACAACAACACCCACTTAACCCTTTACTCCGCTACAGAACTAGCTGTCCGATTAGCGCAGTGGTTAGCGCGCTAGCTTCTCACCAATGCAACCCGGGTTCGATGCTTGGACTGGGAAGTATGTGAGATGGTACGGTGGTCGCCAGATCGGACAGGTGGGGTTTCTCCGGGTGTTCCGGTTTCCTCCCACGCGAATGACCACATTTATGCTTTCATCCGCGCCAACGAGAGTGTTTTATATAAGTTGTTGAAACTTGCTTCGCAAACCTTTATTCCACATAAATATTGATTGTGTAGTATGTAGTACATTAATCCTGTTGCTTAGCAACAGTATGGATATATACTGGGTAATTGGCCTCTTCTAGTTTAAACTACAATGATAGCGAAGCAAGTTCTAACAACTTATATTAATCACTCTTGTTGGCGCGGATCAAAGCGTAAATGTGGTCATTCGTGTGGGAGGAAACTGGAGAAAACCCACCTGTCCGATCTTGCGACCACCGTACCATCTCACATGCCTCTCGGTCCTAGGATCGAACCCGGGTTGGTGAGAAGCGAGCGCGCTAACACCACTGCGCTAATCGTACAGCCGATTTGGCATGTTTGCTATTACAGTTTGCATATCACTGTTAGCATATATCTATAAATAGCTCTACATATGGATTTGATCTTGGCCTCATTATCATCGTTAGTATATATCTATATATAGCTCTACATGTAGATTTGATCTTGGCCTCATTATCACCGTTAGTATATATCTATAAATAGCTCTACATGTGGATTTGATCTTGGCCTCATTATCACCATTAGTATATATCTATATATAGCTCTATATATGGATTTGATCTTGGCCTCATTATCACCGTTAGTATATATCTATATATAGCGCTACATGTGGGTTTGATCTTGGCCTCATTATCACCGTTAGTATATATCTATATATAGCTCTACATGTACCATCTCACATGCCTCTCGGTCCTAGGATCGAACCCGGGTTGGTGAGAAGTGAGCGCGCTAACACCACTGCGCTAATCGTACAGCCGATTTGGCATGTTTGCTATTACAGTTTACATATCACCGTTAGTATATATCTATATATAGCTCTACGTATGGATTTGATCTTGGCCTCATTATCACCGTTAATATATATCTATAAATAGCTCTACATGTGGTGGATTTGATCTTGGCCTCATTATCACCGTTAGTATATATCTATAAATAGCTCTACAAATGGATTTAATCTTGGCCTCATTATCACCGTTAGTATATATCTATAAATAGCTCTACAAATGGATTTGATCTTGGCCTCATTATCACTGTTAGTATATATCTATATATAGCTCTACATATGGGTTTGATCTTGGCCTCATTGCCAAAACAGCTAGTATATCATGTGACATACCTACACAGTAAATATGTGTTTCAGGTTCCCCGCCCCCTCCGCCCCCGCCGCCACCGCCTCAGTTTGAAGACACGGGCGAGATGGCACCCGACGAACACGATGACGCAGCGACAGGGCCAGAAATGTTCATAAACAATCTAGTACCGGATGCTTACCTAGAGAAAGGTAGTTTCACATCTTTGTTCTAAGACTATTGTTTTAACTTAAAGCGACATTACAGCGCAAAAAGCAAATAAAATGCAACAAACAAAAACAAACACAAACCAAAAAAAAACAAAACCACCACCAAACACACAAACAAACCAAAACAAACAAAACAAACACACAAAAAAACAAACACACAAAAACAAACGTACCATAAACCGTGTTATTCAGGATACCGAGTTGATTACGCATGAACCAACAAAAACAACCAAAAAAAACAAACAAAAACAAAAAAAACAAACAAAAAACACAAACACAAAACCAAAACCAAAAAAAAACAAACAAAAACAAACAAAGTTGTCGCTGACTTTATACTATACCTATATTTCGGGTTTTACGCCTGCATCAGCACCATTTTGGGCTATATCGCCGGCGGGCAGTTTACCTAACAACACCTTTCCTGGGCAGGCTCCAGCGGTTAACCAGTACTTGGGTGCACCAACCTCCGTAAGAAACTGCCAACTTTTTCATATAAATGAGACACGGCCTGAGCGGGCTCGAACCCGTGACCATCAGTGATGATAGGTTACAGTGGTATACAAGTCAGCGACCTTAACCACTCGACTACGGAGGCGAACTGTTGTCTTTCTTCACCGCCAGAAATGGCGAACCCCAATTGGTGGTAATCACACCTATCAAAATAGATTTTAATTAACACCGTGAGAAAGTGAAAGTCCTTCACTATAACGTATTTAGTATTCATATAACATATTTAGTATTCACATTACGTATTTAGTATTCACATAATGTATTTAGTATTCACATAACGGATTTAGTATTCACATAATGTATTTAGTATTCACATAATGTATTTAGTATTCACATAATGTATTTAGTATTCACATTACGTATTTAGTATTCACATAATGTATTTAGTATTCACATAGCATATTTAGTATTCACATAACATATTTAGTATTCATATAACGTATTTAGTATTCACATAACGTATTTAATATTCATATAATATATTTAGTATTCATATAACATATTTAGTATTCACATAACATATTTAGTATTCACATTACGTATTTAGTATTCACATAATGTATTTAGCATTCACATAATGGATTTAGTATTCATATAGCATATTCAGTATTCACACAACGTATTTAGTATTCATATAATGTATTTAGTATTCACATAACACATTTAGTATTCACAACACATTTAGTATTCACATAACGTATTTAGTATTCATATAACGTATATCGTTTATTTTCAGTGGTTGCAATATACGACTATAAAGCGGACAAGGAGGATGAATTAACATTTACCGAAAATTCTGTTATATATGTGCTAAAGAAGAATGATGATGGGTGGTATGAAGGAATGTTAAATGGACAGACAGGACTTTTTCCAGGAAATTATGTAGATCCCTGTATGTAATAGTTATGTGAGAATTATGAAACAAAGATTGGGCGTTGTTATATATATGTGCTGGATGTTCCATATAAAGGAAGGTTTTGGATATGCATGCATAGGGTTTTTTCTAGAGCGGAATGGCAGGGCGCGCCGTGTGCCCATTTTAGCCCCCCATTTTTGCCCATTAGCCCTTCCCTCATGCCTTTTTAAAAAAAAATTTAATATATATAAGCGTCAACAGGTGTCTTCGGGCAGGCAGACATATATAACTACGACTAAGTCACATGGTCCAATAAAAAGGCCATATTTCTCACTTCTAAATTGTATAGACGCGACCTACTTATGTACGTTGTCTAAGTCAGATAGATCAACTCATTGGCCCGTCTTAACGTGATCTATCCTATACACTCTTTTCACCAATATGCACTGCATTACTGCTTCTCTGAGCAATCACCGAAATTTAGCAACATTTCTAATAGCTAACCCCAAAATACCCCCTCCCGCCGCACCTCATTGCAGCTAAAAATGCACCCGGCCCCTTTTCTGACCCACCCTGCCCAACCTACCGGGCCCCTTTTCTGACCCACCCTTCCCAACCCACCCTGCCCCTTTTCTGACCCACCCTGCCTGACCCACCCTGCCCCTTTTCTGACCCACCCTGCCCAACCCACCCTGCCGATTTTCTGATCCACCCTACCCTTTCATCCACTCTAGAATAGCCCCTACATGCACTTATAGAAAGCTTTAAGGGACCATTTCCTTGGACGTTTATTACACATCTTGTGGGTTGTATGAATTCTTGTTCTCATTTAACTAGCTTTAACCCCGAATGCTACTGGAATGCGTGTTATAATATGTATATATTACCATAATATCTACAAGATAGGCCGCAGTCTGTACATGAAAAAGAGAGATATTTCTTTGTGCAATATGATATAGATTACGAAACATGTACCTGTAATAGTAAGCATTGTCCTTATTGTGGAAGTTGTGATAGTGCAGTGGTAGAGCGTTTCGCTTGAGATGTGAGAGACCTGGAGTTGACGCAAATCTGTAGCTACTACGATTGTGTCCTTAGGCAAGGCACTTTAATTTATTACCTCTGTTATGACGTCATTTAATTATGATCATCTAAGCACGACCTTCTAGCGCCATTCAGCTCACGGTTGCATCTTTTTCATCATAGACACTTTTCAGCATAAAATAAAAAGAATATTTGTTTGTTTGAGTGAATGATCGAATATTTCACTCGTGAACATAGAAAGCCATTATTAATGCTGTTTTCACTGTTCATTCGGTTAAATACAATTCTGTTGTCTGCACTTTGAGGAAACGTGAAGAGCTTCGAGACAACTAGTGGATCAAAAAGCCATGTCGGTCGCTATTAGGAAATAAATTCATTTTACCATTGTATTAGCTTTGATCAACAATGTCGCGGCCATTTTCACCATGTACATTTTTGTTTGGGGTTGTAAATTTAATATTGCCAAGTGGTACAAAGCAGGGGTATACCCAGGATTTTCTGAGGGGGGGGGTGCCGAGATTTGCTGGCCGA
The DNA here is from genome assembly GCA_014843695.1 of Archivesica marissinica. Taxonomy (NCBI): domain Eukaryota; kingdom Metazoa; phylum Mollusca; class Bivalvia; order Venerida; family Vesicomyidae; genus Archivesica; species Archivesica marissinica. The sequence continues at coordinate 20,219,133 of CM026386.1, read as the reverse complement.
GCTAAAACAGCGTGGTTGTACACATTACTAGAAATGACCTGGGTACGACCCTGCAAAGCTTGCACTCGATGGAGAATCGTACCAAACTTGATTTTATTGTACAACGATTGCGAAGCAAATTCTAACAACTTATATTAATCACTCTCGTTGGCGCGGACGAAAGTGTAAATGTGGTCATTTGTGTGAGAGAAAACTGGAGTACCTGGAGAAAAGCCACCTATCCGATCTGGCCACCACCGTACCATCTCACACACTTCCCGGTCCGAGGATCGAATCCAGGTTGCATTGGTGAGAAGCGAGTGTGCTAACCACTGCGCTAATAGGACAGCCTGTGTTGATTGACAGTTGGAGACGTGTCCGCTCCCATTGAATATTTGTGTTTGTGTCACATACCAGCAGCAGGGTTCATTTTAGGTCAGAATTTTTGGTAGAAGTGAGAAAGCGCGTGATCGCGCCATTAAATACTGTTATTTAATAAATATAAACGAAATATGGTTAAAATGCACAGTATGACCATTAAATACAACATTTGAATAGGAGTGCTTTATAATGGGTCAGTGTATCTTACTGGCCAAACTTTTGTATGAAAATTGTAAAAAAAATATAATTAAACAAAAAACTTTTAGGGAAAATTGGGACCCCCAGAGGGCGATCAAGGTCCCTAGGGAGACTATTCCGCCCACATCGCCTTCTAAAATGATCCCTGCCAGCAGGATGTTTGTATCTCTCTCTCTCTCTCTGAGTGCCATCCTCCTGCTATTTTAGATGTCCATGTGACACAAAAGAAATGCATTAACATTTGCTATGTAATATATATTATATTTTATATATATTGAATAATTATGTATTCATTATTTTCGTCATTCACATGTACAATTACATGTACTGTTTATTGTATTTTTTAAGGAGGAATATAATTATATTGTTCGAGACAATTAATAATGCAGAAATAAACATGTGCAATTACCAAGTATTGTAGTTTCTTCATATTTCAATCCTTCCCTAATATAAGCCTAGGAACAGGCGTCGATATATTTTGCCTGGTCGGTCAAATAAATATATTTTAACATCGAGACTATTAATTGGGCCGTATGGTGTAGCCTGGCAACAGGCGTCGATATATTTTGCCTGGTCAGTCAAATAAATATATTTTAACATCGAGACTATTAATTGGGCCGTATTGAGTAGCCTGGGAACAGGCGTCAATATATTTTGCCTGGTCAGTCAAATAAATATATGTTAACACTTGAGAATATTAATTGGGTCATTTTGCCAGAAGTGAAAAATCGACAGACTGGAACCCAGGATATCCTTGCCTATGAGAAATAAGTTTTATGCAAAATCAGATGCTATGTTTTTGTCGTGATTTTAAAAAATTGATAATTATGCACACTTGTGTCAATTTTGATCACAGACGGATCTGTAGTTCAGTGGTGACCACGTTGGACTTGTAATTTAGGGATCGCAGGGTCGATCCCCCCCGTCTGACCCTAATAATATTAACAGTCTTTCAGATGGGACTTTAAACCGAAGTCTCGTGTCGGTGCTGTACACTTTGCACGTAACAGAACCAGAGGAGACTCTCAAATGGACCTCTGCCTGTATCAATGCACTATCCTCCACAAATCTAAAATGACTAATCTCTTTAGGAGGCATCACTCATATGGGCAACCGGTAGCGACGATAAATAAACGTAAAACACACAGTTTTGTTCACAGAGCTAATAATAGTATGTCCTTGGACAAAATAGTATGGACAGTTAAGTGCCGGACCTTCAACCAGTCGGTGTGTAGATTAACTGTTGGATTTATATAGACTGTCCCACCACCCAGTCAGTACTTATGGTAACTTCTGGATTTATATAGACTGTCCTACAACCCAGTCCGTGGTTATGGTAACTGTTGGATTTATATAGACTGTCCCACCACCCAGTCAGTGTTTATGGTAACTGTTGGATATATATAGACTGTCCCACCACCCAGTCAGTGTTTATGGTAACTGTTGGATTTATATAGACTGTCCCACAACCCAGTCAGTCAGTATATATGGTAAATGTTGTATTTATATAGACTGTCCCACCACCCAGTCAGTATGTATGGTAACTGTTGGATTTATATAGACTGTCCCACCACCCAGTCAGTATGTATGGTAACTGTTGGATTTATATAGACTGTCCCACCACCCAGTCAGTATGTATGGTAACTGTTGGATTTATATAGACTGTCCCACCACCCAGTCAGTATGTATGGTAACTGTTGGATTTATATAGACTGTCCCACCACCCAGTCAGTATGTATGGTAACTGTTGGATTTATATAGACTGTCCCACCACCCAGTCAGTATGTATGGTAACTGTTGGATTTATATAGACTGTCCCACCACCCAGTCAGTATGTATGGTAACTGTTGGATTTATATAGACTGTCCCACCACCCAGTCAGTATGTATGGTAACTGTTGGATTTATATAGACTGTCCCACCACCCAGTCAGTATGTATGGTAACTGTTGGATATATATAGACTGTCCCACCACCCAGTCAGTGGATATGGTATCTGTTTGATTTATATAGACTTTCCCACCACCCAGTCAGTGTTTATGGTATCTGTTTGATTTATATAGACTGTCCCACCACCCAGTCAGTATGTATGGTAACTGTTGGATTTACATAGACTGTCCCACCACCCAGTCAGTGTTTATGGTAACTGTTTGATTTATATAGACTGTCCCACCACCCAGTCAGTATGTATGGTAACTGTTGGATTTACATAGACTGTCCCACCACCCAGTCAGTATGTATGGTAACTGTTGGATTTATATAGACTGTCCCACCACCCAGTCAGTATGTATGGTAACTGTTGGATTTATATAGACTGTCCCACCACCCAGTCAGTATGCATGATAACTTCTGGATTTATATAGACTGTCCCACCACCCAGTCAGTATGTATGGTAACTGTTGGATTAATATAGACTGTCCCACCACCCAGACAGTGGTTATGGTAAATGTTTGATTTATATAGACTGTCCCACCACCCAGTCAGTGTGTATGGTAACTGCTGGATTTATATAGACTGTCCCACCACCCAGTCAGTATGTATGGTAACTGCTGGATTTATATAGACTGTCCCACCACCTAGTCAGTATGTATGGTAACTGTTGGATTTATATAGACTGTCCCACCACCCAGTCAGTGGTTAATGTAACTGTTGGATTTATATAGACTGTCCCACAACCCAGTCAGTGTTTATGGTAACTGCTGGATTTATATAGACTGTCCCACAACCCAGTCAGTGTTTATGGTAACTGTTGGATTTATATAGACTGTCCCACCACCCAGTCAGTATTTATGGTAACTGTTGGATTTATATAGACTGTCCCACCACCCAGTCAGTATGTATGGTAACTGCTGGATTTATATAGACTGTCACACCACCCAGTCAATATGTATGGTAACTGTTGGATTTATATAGACTGTCCCACCACCCAGTCAGTATGTATGGTAACTGTTGGATTTATATAGACTGTCCCACCACCCAGTCAATATGTATGGTAACTGTTGGATATATATAGACTGTCCCACCACCCAGTCAATATGTATGGTAACTGTTGGATTGATATAGACTTTCCCACCACCCAGTCAGTGGATATGGTAACTGTTGGATTCATATAGACTGTCCCACAACCCAGTCAGTGGATATGGTAACTGTTGGATTTATATAGACTGTCCCACAACCCAGTCAGTGTTTATGGTACCGATTTGTTCTTATAAAACATAATTATACAGAATATTGTTAAGAATTCATCCCTTAATAACCAATTATCTGACTATTAATGCTGTGTGCATCCAACTCTGGGAACATGAGTAGTATAGGGTGGCACTATGGACCGTGTCTATGGCACTATGGACCGTTTTACCGAGGTGGGTGGCGCTATGGACCGTTTTTTTTATGGCGCTATGGGCTTTTTTTGGGGTTACCATGCCCTATAGTGCCTACCCTAGTGACATAAAAAACATAACACATAATAAATTTTTAATAAAAATAAAATAAAATAAAATTTTTAATAAAAATAAAATAAAATTTTAATAAATTAAAATAATTTTTTTAATAAATAAAATGAAAATTTTAATAAAATTTTTAATAAAATAAAATAAATTTTTTAATAAAAATAATAAAAAAATGTAATAAAATAAAATAAAATGTTTAATAAAAAATAAATAAAATTTTTAATAAATAAAATGATTTTTTCAATATAATATTTTTGGCACTATGGGACACTTTTTAATAATTTATAGGGCACTTTTGCTGTGGGTGGCAGTATGGGCCGTTTTGCTGTGGGTGGCACTATGGGCCGTTTTGGGTTACATGGCCCATAGTTCCACCCTAGTGACTACTAAATATAACATAACACATAATAAATTTCAATATAATTTTTTTATTTTCTAATAATAACTAATAATTAACTAAGATACAACTAACAATTTTTATTCCAAATAAAATATCTAATATGCATTAATATTTCTCCAAATTGATTCTGACCCTTCCAATTAGCTTGCACTGTCGCATTTTTATGCCACATATTTAAACCAATACCCCAAATACAGTATCTGGGGTTAGCCTCTGCAAGAACTTTATTATTTGTATTTAATAAAATTCTCTTTAAGTGTTCATTTTGGTTATATTTTAACCAATTTGCTTCAAAAAGTACATCTGTTGAATCGTTTGTCCATTGTACTACATCAAAGTTTGTAGATCTTGACCGTCCTAGATGCTTGATCTCATATGGATTAGTAGAATTAAGTATCTTCTCAGCAATAGTATGTTCTTGGCATTGTAGCATTTTTTTATGTTGAAAATATTGTTCAGTACATATATATTTCACTCCATCACTATCTATAAAGTCTGCAAGGTAAAAATTACTGAAAACACTGTTTTGTCCATAAAATAAAACCATATCGTTTGTTATTCTGTTCTCCATAGTTCTCTTCAAATCTTTCTTTCTAAATGATGGTATAGTAATACACCGCATACATTTATATAATCATCATCCTCTGGAGTTATTTTTGTCTTCTCTAAATAGTTATTATATATTATAGACCAATCATCTATACCAAGTGTTTCTTTTAACACAGCTTCTATATCTCTATGTTTAACACTCGCAATATGTTTGTTATATAAATAATGTTTAATAACACTTTCCATATCTATATATGTACCCAAATGTAAATGTACATTTGACAACATATTACCAAAATTCTCCTCTTTTGGTATTCTCTTTCGTGTTATTTCTTCATTAACCATATCAATCAAAACCTCACCCCCTAAATCTAAATGTATAATACTATTAACAAATTCTGAACAAAATCCTCCTTCCACACCGATTTTTACTATATGTGACATGTTACCTATACTACCAAGTTCTCTTTGAATGATGGTATAATAAGACATCAAGTACATTTATATAGTGTACATCATATGGTAATACTAATCTATTTCTAGAAACAACATAATCAGTGTACATTGAGATCCATTTCTCATATCCCATACCTAATGTAGTGTACATAAATTCTATATCATCTAATTCAACAATATCTAATTTACGTTTCGATAGAAAATGTGATAATATACTTTCTATATCCATTTCTTTGCCTAAATAGTGTTGTGTATGTGAAAAAAGCATTCCATAATAATTGTTATATGGTTCCCCATCTAAAATTAGAATATGTTCTGGATGTATTGTTGTTAAGTCAACATCTCCTACTTTTCTGATTATTTCATCATTTACCATTTCTATATAAAGATCTGTATCTAAACCCAACTGTACTTTAGAATATTGTAACCCAAATGATGTAGATACCATATGATTTGCTTTCATATTGCTATTATTCATGATTGATGTCTTTGCTACAATATCAAGTAAAAATAATGATAGTGTTCTATGGTTGTTCTAACTTATATAGTGTATTGTTACCCTTATTTTGGAATATATTAATAGAATTGGATTATTTTAATAGAACAGTGTATTAATAGTTCCATGAATATAATCTACGTAAATGTCTATGTAATAAGACATGAATTATATTTATAGTATCTGGTTGTTCTGACATGTTGAGTTTATTTATTTCCATAAGATAATCATTATACATTATAAGCCAACTGGGGTAATATATCCCTAAATCTTTACATACTTTTTCTATATCCTCTTTTTTAATAATATCTAATTTTCTTTTTGTTAAATAATTTACAATCAAACTTTCTATATCTATTTCCTTTCCTAAATACAATTTTGCTTTTGTGTGTGCTAACCCATAATAATGTACACATGGTTTACCCTTATCATTCTCTACAATATGTTTTGAAGATGATGTTTCTAAGTCAACATCAGACCCTACTTTTCTAATTATTTCCTCATGTATCATTTCTATAAATACATTTGTTCCTAATCTTAAATGTACTTTTGAAAAATGTAATCCTTCATTTGTAGATACTATATGTGTTATTCTATCTTGTAAATAACTCATTGTGAAGGTGTTATCTCTTTGCAATGCTACAACTAAATGAAAACATATAAAAGATATCTAGTATTTATATATGTTTGTTGTAATATATAAATATAACTAATATGACAATATTTGAGAGATTTTTTCTTATCGGAATATGTGTGTTGTTCCTGAAAAGGACCGTATTTTTTCTTCCTAACAATATCATGTTAAGAGTTTGCTCTCAGGTACAGGGTCGATAATATCCGGAGGAAATGTTGTGTTAGAGATAGAATCTCCACAATAATCCACCGGCGTAATCCCTCCATAAACAGGAACATAGCTCATCATACGCCTGAGGTAATCATCATTAGTTTCTGGTAGTAGAGGTGTTGATGTAATAGCTGGTTTCATAATCAGCTCTACGATATGACTCCATCGACCTCCTAGCATAGGATCATTCAAATAATCTATCAAGTCCGTCATTGTGAGGTGGTCAATAATAAAAAACCCATAAAAACTCAATATATAGTGGCAAAAATCGGCTTGACCTACTAGCTATAAATAGTAACACGTCTAATGTATAGCGCTACGGTAACCTACATTTAAATACTACATTAAAACAAAATAAACATAATCCATGCATATGTAAGAAATTGTTGTGTTCATAACATAGATCACAGTAATATGTTTCTTTACTACCCCAATGACAAAAATAACCTAACAGTTTATCCCAGATATCTGATTCACTATCGAAACAAACACTACCACCGCAACATTGGCAATCACCTTCTAATATATAGATTGTTATTATATAACCTAGACAAATATTTTAATACAAGTATAAAAGATAAAGATAAAAAGAAAGAAGAACATAGTACTCAAGTAAAGAAAACCATTATATGGGTCCTTTTCAGGACCCATAATAAAATGAAATAAAAACCTCTTAGATTTTGTCAAAGTATTATTTTATTATATTACAATCACAACATCAAAATATAAAAATGAAATAACTACATAACTAATACAGGTTATACAAATAATATGTACATCCAATACAATGAGTGTTATTATTTGTTAACTCTATTTAATAGGTATTTCAATGTCAATTTTATACCATATCTATTAGTGTCATTTTAATAACATAATTTTTAAAAAACACTGTATTGCCATACAATCATCTTATAGATTTAATAGTCTCTTTTTTGCGAAATGCCTTCAATGGAGCCCTCTCCTTAGTTGGGTCTTCAACTCGTGGTCTCTTTTTCAATGGTTCCTCACATTCATCTATGGTATCCATAAGGGTTCTTTTTGGTTTTGGAGTCGAACAGGTCATATTCGGAAGCTCGCCTTTAAATGGTACTCCAGGTGAAATACCGGAATCCATTTCTACATCCATGATGTCCTCTACATCCCATATTTTATCGGTATTGGTGTTGGTTTGTGGTGCAATTTCTGTTTGGCTGGTGACCTCAAACTCGCTCGATTCAGGTTTATCATAGGTTGGATAAATAGTATTCTCCTTTTTCAATGTATATTTTTCAGGGCATGTATTAGCATAATGCCCCGGTTTGTTACATTTATAACAAGTTATATTATTTATAAACTTGGTCGGTTGTGTTTTGTTAATACATTCATTCGCATAGTGTCCTTTTTTCTTACAAATATAACAATAAATGTTTTTCTGGCCCTGTTCATTTCCATATGCTTTATACCATAATTCATTTAACTTCAAACTCATTTCATTTAATTGTTGCTGCATACTCATGATTGTTACTGAATGATTGCCAAAGTAGTGAATAAATAATGTCTATGAAATAACCTATATTTATAGTAAACTGATGTAGTTATATTTAGATAATATATAAATAGATAATGTTTATTAATAGCTCAAAAGAGTGTATATAAGAATAAAAATCAAAATAACAAAATCAATCGTATAATAATGGCTACAAAATTAGTAGAATATTCAGATTCTTCTAGTAGTGATGAATCTTCAAATGAAGATTCTTCAAATGAATCTTCAAATGAAGAATCATCAAATAAAATATTATACACTAATGATAAATATTATAAAATTAATGAATTGAAAAGTAGAAAATCTAGAAAATATAGATCTCAAAGTAAAGTATATGATTTGACCTTTAACCAATATGATAAACCATTTGACTTTACTAATGAATTATTTAACAATTTAGTAACCCAAATAAAAGAAAAATCAAACGTACAACCAAATGATAAAATTAGATTTTCTATTACACATCCTACATTAGAATTTGGTATTCATATACCATTTAATGATGCTGAAAATATATCAGGAACAACATTATTGAATGAAATCGAAAGAGTAGTTCAAAGTAATAAAGAATTTAAAATACATGATAATGGTTTGAGAGTTGAATTTACTCATACATCAATGCCTATTGGAGGTAGTAGAAAAACAATGCATCATGGTAGTGAAAAAAGCATTGATAATATGATAAATATAAAACGTAGCATTATTAAAATTGAAAATAGTGAGGATAGTATGTGTTTAGCTAGATCTATTGTTGTATGTATGTGTAAATTAAATGATGATAAAAGTGATGAATGGAAAAAAAAATGGAGGAAAATTAGAAAAACAGACAACCCTCTTCAAAAACAAGAAGCAGAAAAATTATTAAATAAAGTTGATATAGACATAAACCAGAAATGTGGTATTGAAGAATATAAAATAATACAAAATGAAATATATCCGGAATATATTATTAAAATACATCAACAACATGGAAAAGGTGAACATTTATTTGAACCATATAGAATGACTGATAATAGTAAAGTTATACATTTATATTATCATGATAATCATTATGATAGTATTATCTCAATCAGAGGTTTTTTTGGGTATAGTTATTTTTGTGAATATTGTGATGTAGGTTATAGTAATAAAGAACACCATAAATGTAATAATATATGTAAATGTTATTCGCATGAATTATGTGAAAAAAAAGTACCCGTTCATTGTAATACTTGCAGGCGTTGGTTTGTTAGTATATCATGTTATGAAAATCATAAAACAATTAAAGGAAAACATAAGAAAAATATATGTTCGTCTGTACAGTTATGTAAAAAATGTGATACTCTATTAATAGAAAGTAAAAAAAATCATATATGTCCAGGGTTTAAGAAATGTAAATATTGTAAATTAATAGTGTCATTGGACCATGATTGTTATATACCAATATATGTATCTGAACCATTAAAACAAGGACCTAAAATAGTACCCTATATATTTTATGACTTTGAATGTCAATTTGATGATGGGGAACATAAACCAAATTATTGTGTAGCTCAACGGGCATGTGACAAATGTATTTGTAAATCAGTTACCGAATATTGTGACCATTGTAATAATATTGAAGGTGAAAAACAAATGATATTTGAAGGTGAAAATACATTACAAGAATTCTGTAAATGGTTATTTAGTCCTATTCATAATTATTCAACAGTAATAGCTCATAATGGAAGAGGATATGATACACAATTTGTTTTAAGATATTTAATTACACATGGTACAATTAAACATGATTTAATTATGAATGGGAATAATATTATGTTATTAAAATATAAAAATATAAGATTAATAGATTCCTTAAATTTTATAGGAATGCCTTTAGCATCATTCCCAAAAACATTTGGATTAAAAGAATTAGCTAAAGGTTGGTTTCCTTTTTGGGGTAATATTAGTCAATATCAAAACTATATTGGGCCATATTTACCATTAGACTATTACAAACCAGGGTGTATGAAGCCTGAAAATCGTGAAATATTTATGAAATGGTATGAAGATAAAATTAAAAATCAAGAATTGATTTTAGAAAAGAAATGAAACAATATTGTATATCAGATGTCGATATTTTAAGAAGAGGTTGCGGGGAGTTTATAATACAATTTCTAAATAGTGATCAAATTAACCCCTTTAGGGAAGCAATAACATTACCCCAAGCTTGTAATAAAGCATGGAGGAAAAATTATATGCCTAAAAATAGTCTTGGGGTCATATCTGATAGTGGATATCCTAACAAAACAAAATATTCTATTAAAGGAGTAAGATGGCTTCAGGCATATAGTTCTGATTTAAATAAGAAAATTTGTCATGCATTAAATGGAGGTGAGAAAAAAATAGGTAAATATCATGTAGATGGATATTGTGATGGTGTAATATATGAATTTCTGGGTTGTTTATATCACGGATGTGAGAGGTGTTATCCAAATAGAAAATATATTAACCCATATACAAAAAAAACAATGTGGCAGCTTCATGAAGAAACTATTAAACGATTTAACGAATTAAAAATATTAGGTTATAAAATTATTTATATATGGGAATGTGATTTTGATAATTATAAGAATATCAATATCCAATATAAGAATAATATAAATGTATTATATCCATATAGAGAACCTATTAAACCTAGAGATGCTCTATTTGGAGGTAGAACAAATGCTGTAAAATTATATCATAAAATAAAAGATGATGAACAAATAAAATATGTTGATATATGTTCATTATATCCATATGTTAATAAATATAAAAAATATCCATGTGGACATCCAAATATAATAAGTCCGGAACAAATTGATATAAAATATATTAGAGACTATCAGGGTTTGATAAAATGTAAAATACTACCCCCTCAAACATTATGGATGCCTGTATTACCAATACATTGTAATAAAAAAATGATATTTACTCTATGTTATACATGTGCTAAGAATGAAGATGATTATTGCAAACATACAGAAAATCAAAGAGCATTGATTGGTACATGGACAACTGTAGAAATACAGAAAGCGTTAGATAAAGGTTATCAAATATTAGAAACATATCAAATATGGCATTGGAGTAATTGGAGTTCAGATGTATATAAACAATATATCGATAAATATTTAAAAATGAAACAAGAGGCTAGTGGCTACCCAAATTGGGTTAAAAATGAAGATGATGAAAATATGTTTAAAACTGATTATTTTGATGCAGAAGGTATTGTACTTGAAAATATTGAATATAATCCTGGTAAACGAGCATTTGCAAAAACTATGCTTAATTGTATATGGGGTAAAAATGCTCAAAATAACAAATTACCCCATTGTGAATATATTAGTAAAGTCTCAAGATTTTTTGATATTATGAATGATAGTAATATTGAGGTCAGTAGTATAGATATGTTTGATCATGATAATTTCATATTAGTGAATTATAAAGATTTAACTGATGAAATTGAACCTCATTCATCAGCTAATGTTGTAGTTGCATCATTTGTAACTGCATATGCAAGATTAGAATTGTATGCAGCTCTTGAACTATTAGATGATAGAGTGCTATACTTTGATACAGACAGTATTATATTTGTATATAAACCAGGAGAATATAATATTCCTATTGTAGATAGTCGTTTAGGTAAATGGACGGATGAAGTCCCTAATGGGAAAATTATAAGCTATGTTGGTTTAGGGCCTAAAAATTATGGGTATCAATATGATGTAAATGGACATATATTCACTAAATGTAAAGTAAAAGGAATTACCTTAGATTACAATACATCTCAAAAAGTAAACTTTGAATCTATGATTAAATGTATAAATGATAGAAAAAATTATTCTATACATATCACATATGAGTCTCGTATTAAAAAATCTAAAAATAGAAAGGTCACTAGTGAAACTCAGACAACAACATTTCGATCGGTATATACAAAACGATTAGTTGTAGATAACTATTTAACTGTACCATACGGTTTTTATCATGATTAAAAACATGGGGGTCTATGAAACAGAATACATAGAGTTAAGAACAATTTTTGTTAAAAATACGTCAAATATTAATAGTATTTGTGACGCTATTGGGATTCCTGATACTAATATTGCCATATACCAAAAGAGATTTAATGCTGATAATATTATTTTGTTAGCAGCATTATTTAATAGTTGGTATCGTGTAGCTATAAATATACTATCATTATGGGGTATAACTCCAAACTTAATGTTAGCCTACGGTTATTATATAACAAATAACAAACAGACCAGTAGGTTATTATTAAACGATGAGCAAGAATATATGTTCATTGATACTCATAGAGAATTGTTTAAAGAAATAAGTGATGACATGAGAAGAAATTATTACATCTACAAACTACCATTCTAAAAATGGAAGATATAAACCTAAATGTTGTACCAGTTGAAATTAGACATATGATATATAAGGAACTTGTTAATAGTTCTATAATGAATAAAACATTAAAACATGAATTAATGAACCAATGGTTTCGCATACAATTAACAATAGTGTCAAGAGAAGCTCTACATTATGATTATTCCGAGAGTGTTAAACTAATAACCTATTTAAAAAGAGACATAGAATCAAGAGATGATTTTTCGTTTTGTGTTAAAGAAACACTATTTAAAGCTCTAAATGAACGAATAGAAGACTTGGAAGATCTTACTAGTACAATATGGAAATTTGAAATAAGAAATGCAACATTTGATGATATAAATAATATAATTATTTCATGTAGAAATAGAACCGATTGTTATATGTGTATTTCACAATATTTACAAACAAGGTTTACTCTTGGATATTCGTCAAAACCCTATACTATACCTACAGCACGAGGGTTTATAATATTAAATCATCGTGTAGGCAAATATACAATTAGACAAATCATTAGAAAAGGTGATGTGAGCAAGGTTGCAATGGATACACCTATAAATACATTATACGATGATTTACAAATATACTGCAATGTAATATTACAAGGGGTAGTCCTAATATTGCGCCTGAACTAGTAGCTATAATCAACAATAATTAACGAAGATGTCAAAGATATGGTCGAAATCATATATTTCATTGTATTATATTCTTGAATATAGTTTATATACAGAAGCGTTACACCAAACTATTGACTTCGATATGAAAACAGATGAAGAAATATATGATAAATTATATCAAATAAGAACCTTTGATATATTTCAAAAGAATATAGAGGAACTTTTACAAATGGACTATTACGATGTTATTCTGAATATGGATGCAATAAACTTTGATGATTGGAAAATATATGTTGCTAATAATAGAGATGTAATAACCATTATAAGATCATGGATATATAACCGTTATCAGTTAGAGCTTTAAAAAGTTATTTAGAAATGTAAATGTAAATGGTATATGACCTATATTAGACTTTTATAAATTGACCTGTTACTATTAATAGATTTGTAATAGCTCTTATATAAGATTGTGTTATAGAAACTTATCAGTTAGAACTTTACAATGGTTGACACAACACATACATTGGATAGTGATGTCTACAGATCAGCATTAATACATGCTTTTATAAATAACACGGATGATTTTGAGGATATGAGTTATGATATTATAGAACGAGAATTAAAGGCTCCATATTTTTACAATGACTTTTTAGAGAGCATAGATCACATGCGTGTTGTATATATATGTGACATTGACCATTGGACCTTTGAGGAATTTACAATTGGAATAGTAAACAACAAGGATATTCCAACAATGTTATTTAAATGTTGGTTATATAACTAATAATAGATTTGTGATAGCTCTTATATAAGATTGTGTTATAGAAACTTATCAGTTAGAGCATTACAATGGCTGAACAACCACGTACATTAGATACTACAGTATACAGAGCTGCATTAATACGTGCATTTATGTATAACACGGATGAACTTGACGATATGAGCTATGATATTATAGATCAAGAATTGAAGTCACCCCACTTTTACAGTGACTTTCTAGACAGCGTCGAGTACATGAGCCTTATATTTCTATGTGAAGTTGTACGTTGGAGCCATGATGAATTTACAGCTGAGATAGTAAACAACGACAATGTTCCAGTATGGTTATTTAAATGTTGGAAGACGTATATGGAGATGGATATTAAACCTGGATGGAACAATGTTACAGATGATGACCTGGAAGAGCTATATTATACGGATACTATTTGAGGATAATGGCATGAATTACAATATATGATGGAATTGTAATTCATTTTGGACAATATATGAACTATGGACAATACAATATATGAACTATATTGAACTATTTTTAGATTTTGATTGAGAATATTATTAAATATCATATTTAGCATTATTTATGTTAGTCATTACTTGTACACCATGGAGGGTAGTATGTTTTTCATCATCCATGTAATATTTTTATTTGTGGTCCGAGTGGTTCTGGTAAAACACAATTTGTTAAACAATTAATCAAATATAAAAAAGATATATTTGATATTGTTCCAGACAGAATAATATGGTGTTATAAAGAATGGCAATCTATTTATGGAGATTTACAAGAAAGTGAGGGTACTTCGATTAAGTTTATTGATGGAATACCTGATAATGATGAAGATATTACATCTGATATATCAACTCCAAGTTTAATAGTTTTTGACGATATGTTAGGTGATGTTGATGAAGAAAAAATCAAATTATGGTTTACACGTAAAGGGCATCATCGTAATGCTAGTATAATATATATAACTCAAAATATGTACCAACAATCTAAATCATCTAGAACAATAAGTTTAAATTCACATTATATGGTGTTATTTCAAAATAGTAGAGATAAAGGTCAAATAAAAGTATTAGCTAATCAAACACAATTACCCCATCTATTACATGCTTACCACGATGCAACTACTAACCCTCATGGTTATTTATTATTAGATTTTCATCCATCAACTCCAGAACAATTTAGAATTAGGACAGACATTTTTCATCATTGGCAAACAGGGGATGATAGAGGAGCTATAATATATACACATTAGATGTTATTTTTTCATTTACATTTTAGCAATCATGGAGACTACACCAATTTCATTAATTAGGGCGCTAACAAATTTGGGGGCTGAAAGAAATCATGACACTAGAATTATTTTATTAAATAAGGGTTTAGCCCAAATGATGAAATGGTTTATATTAGCTTCCAAAAATATTTTAGATAAAAAAATTAAATTGCCTAAACCTACACAAAAATTTATGGATAAAAATAAACATATTCTTGAACAAATTGTTGATGATAATGTAAGTTTAGATAAAAAGAGAGAATTAATTTTAACTCCTGGAGGTATGGGTTTTTTGGGGGGAGGTTTAATAAAAACACTAATAAAATGGGATGGTAATAAAATGATTAGAAGTTTTAAACCTCCTAAAAAAAAACCTCCTAATAAAAATAATGGACGTAAAAAACAGGCTAAAAAACCAGCAGGGGTTAAACAAAAACAAGCTAAACAACCTAGGAAACAAACTAAAAAATCGCCAGTGACAAAAAAACCAATAGGTGCCAATATGGATCTTATACGAAAAACCATTTTAAATAGTGAACGTCAAGCAAATTTAAAACTAAGATTAAAAAATAAAATATTAAATAAACAAAACCCTACTAGTTATCCATTACTTAGAAAAATATTAGGTACTCCTGTTATAAATATAAATCATCAAAATCAAACCCAAAATTTATCAGATTTAATATCAGAAAATTCATTTATTTTAGATAATCAAAATTTAAAATCTAGAACTCCATCACCTATATTACCTTCATTATCTCAAAATAATGTATCAAAATTATTAACATCCATAGAAAAAAACAATATACCTGATAGCGATACATTTATTAATAACAGTATTAATAATAGTATTAATAGTACTCCAATACCTTTAGAACCTCATAATCAACTTGTTTGGGAGGGATCTATAAATAATCTTCCAAACATAAATGATTTTTCAAATATATCACATATATCTGGATTATATATGGATAATAATGATACTAGTACATTTCCATTTACAGCTACAAAAGTAGACCCAAAGGCTTTATTAGGAAGTCCTGAAATATCGGATGATTTATCATTTTTTCATCCAAGTAGAACTTCTACACCAATTAGTAATATGTCGTTTGTATATGATGATCCTAGATCTCCTAGCCCTATAATATCACGCTTTCAACCTTTAAACACAACACCAAAAAAGAAAAAAGTATCATTTGTAATACCTAATAAACAAATAAGTGAAAAAACATTAAAATTTAAAACTAAAGCGGAAAAAGAAAACAATAAAAAGAAAAAATGGCTTAAAAATATATTAATTAAGGTATAAATACATTGGATTTTTGTTATATCAAATCAGTTACACTTAAACTACTAAAAGGTATGGCTGGAAGAAAATCGAGAAGAGTTAAAAGAAGAAGGCGTAATAATATTACCATCAAAAGAGTACAAAGAGGTGGTGGTAGAGGTCGTAGACGTAGTAGAAGAGGGCGAAATCAAATTGGTGGTGGTGCTGCTATGCCATTGTTGATTCTAGGTTCAATGTTAGCTCCAGTTATAGAAAAATCACTTGGAGGTTTAATTAATAAACTTTAGTTTTATAATGGTTAAATCTAATAAAGTACCATTAATTAAAAAAAATGGTGAAATGTTAATAGCATTGTCAAATTCACCTCAGAAATTTAGAAGAAATATAATTGCACATGCACCAAATGAACTTATTAATAGTATATGTGAATGTTGTAAAAATGTTTTAAAGGGTAATGTATCCATGTCAAATGGTCATACATCTCAGTTGAAAGCTCATAGTAAACACATACGGAAATTAGCTGACCATAAAATAAGTATTAAACAAAAGAAAAAAATATTAAATAATAAAAATAATAGTGATTTACTTTCATTATTAGGAACTATTATTAAACCTATTTTAAAAGAAATATGAAAAAAATGGTTATTGTTCCGATGAAAACATTAGAAGAAATGAATCAATGGAAAACTCAGCATATACCTACTTTACCAGTTAATCCTGATATTAGTAAAACATCAAATTTACAATCTGAAATGGGGGATATTTTAAAACGAGATGATTTAAATGAATCAGATAAATCAAGATTATTTGGTGAAACATTACATAAATTTAAATTATCCCATACTAAAGCTATATCATCATTACCACAGACCAATATTTCTGAAAATACTAAACCAAAACATGTACATGGAATTAATGATGATATTATTGAAAGTATTCCTAAAACTATGCAACATAAAGGTACATTATTATTAGAACGTTTAAAACAAGATCCAAATATAAAATGGGATGAAAAAGGGGTTTTAGAAATTAATGGTAAAACAATTGCAGGTTCAAATATAATAGATTTAGTTAATGATGTAATTAGACAAAGAAAACAATCATACAAACCTCCTACTGGTTGGAATTATTTTTCTAAAATTTTAAAAGATATTAATATACCAAAAGAATATATAGGCAACAAACAACGTTGGACATCAATGCAAAAAGGTTTTGATAGTGATGATGATGATGAATATTTTGACACAAGTAATATAGTAGATTCAAGTTTTTCTTTTCCACCTACACCATCAACACCTTCAACATCAGGTATAAAACCTTCAACATCAGGTCTAAAAAAAAAAGGTAGAAATAAAAAAGGGAAACAAAAATGGGAAAACTATTAAAAGCAGGATTATTAAATAAAATTGAATATACTTTAAAAAGTATCTATTATAATCCTAAACACCCCTCAAGTTTTTCAGGTATAAATAAATTATATCAAACAATTAAAAAATATAAAACTATAGGTAAATATGTTTCGTTAAATATAGTAAAGAATTGGTTACAAAAACAAAATACTTATACATTACATAAACCTATAATAAGAAACTTTAAAAGAAGAAAAACCATTTCAGGAGGTATTGATTATCAATGGCAAGCTGATTTAGCAGATTTACAAAAATATAGCAAATTTAATAATAATTTTAGATATCTATTATGTGTTATAGATGTTTTTTCTAAATATGCATGGGTAATACCTATTAAAAATAAAAGTGGAGATACAATGATTAAAGCATTTCAAACTATTTTAAATAAATCTAAAAGAATTCCTAAATCATTACAAACAGATAAAGGTTCGGAATTTAAAAATAAAATATTTAAAACATTTTTAAAAAATAATAACATTTATTTTTTTACAACTGAAAACCCGGAAACAAAAGCTAGTATTGTTGAACGTTTTCAGCGCACTTTAAAGAATAGAATGTGGAAGTTTTTTACACATAATAAAACTAGAAAATATATAAATAAATTAAATGATATAGTTTATGCTTATAATCATAGCTTTCATAGAAGTATTCAAACATCTCCTGTACTTGTTACAGAAAAAAATGAACCAGAAATAACCGATATCTTATTTGGTGATAATATTAAAAAAGAAAAACTACGGTATTTTTTTAAAAAATAATAGAGAGGATATTTTTAAATATAATGTAGACTTAAATATAAATTTTAATAATTTGTACATTTATAGTGATATAGTTGAACACACAATAGTAGGCCATACAGAAAGTCAATTATTAAGAATTATTGAATATCAAACATCTATTGTTAATAATAATAATCATTTAGAATTTAAAAATTACCATTATTTACCTGTAAGTAAATCTAATTTTGATGAACTTACTATATTAATAAGAGGCGACACTGGTGAAGAGGTTCATTTTATGAAAGGTCTTACAATTGTAAAGCTGCATTTTAAAAAATTCTAATGTTGCCTGTATATAGAGGTCGAGGTAAACAATATGGATATGGAGTAGGAAGTATAATAAAAGGTATAACCAAAAAAACAATACCTCTATTAGAACCAATAGGTAAAAATATTTTAAATACACTTAAACATGATGGGGTAGATGAAAGTATTGGAGCATTTACAGATATTATTCATGGAAAAAATGTAAAGCAGGTTGTAGGGGATAGAGGGTTACAAACAATTAAAAAAATAAGTAGAAATCTATTATCTGTTTTAGATAATTCTATTCAAGGAAGAAAAACAAACAAAAAATCATCTAAGAAAAAAACTATAAAATCAAATGGACATAAGAAAAAATTTCATTTGAAAAAAAAGATACGAAGAAGTAAGGTTAATAAAAGAGCATTAGATATATTTGATTAAATATGATGGAACATGGTTCATGTGGTTGTAGTAAGAGTGAATTAGATGTTAATAGTGTACCTCCTACCATGGCTTCTATGGTAGAAGGACAATGGACAGAACATTATCCAATTGTTAACCCTAGAAATAATGACGGTCCTATAGAATTTATGATTCCTGCACAAACACAAAAATGGACTGATGTTAATCAGTCATATTTAAGATTAAGATTAAAAATTACAAAAGAGGATGGGTCTGATATTGAGGATGATACTAATTTATCTACAATTAACAATTTTTTTCATAGTTTATTCAGCAGTATTGATTTATACTTGAATAATAAATTAATTCCATGTACAGATAAATATGGGTACAAAGCTTATTTTGAAAATTTACTAGGGACATCAGCTCAAAATAAAATTAGCATACTAAATGATTTAGAATTGTTTAGATTAGACAAAGCAGGCGATGTTACAAAAAATACAAAAGCTAATGGAGGTGGGGGTTGGTTAGATAGAAAACTAAAAATTACTAAGAAAAATTTAGAAATGTGTGGGAAAATACATCTTGATTTATTTTTACAAGAAAAATATCTACCTAATGGAATAGATATAAGACTTAAACTAAATAGAGCTACTACCGATTTTTGTTTGATGGGGTCAGATGCTAAGGGTAAAATAGATATCCTAGAAGCTGCTTATAATGTTAGAACTGTAACACTAGCTCCTACTGTAGCTAATAATTTATATCAAAATATTCACAAAAGTAATATGAAAATACCAATTAGAAGAGCTGTAATAAAAACATTTACAATTACAGCAGGTTTACAATCTAAAATTGATGATTATACCTTTTTAGGTCAAATGCCTAAACGAATTTTTATAGGAATGGTTAAAAATTCTGATATGAATGGAAATCCAACCACAAACCCATTTAATTTTCAACATTTTAAAATATCTAAAATAGATATTAGTTTAGATGGTAAAAGTATTCATAATAAAACACTAGAACCTGATTTTACTAGTGCTACAAATAAAAAAACTTTACAATCATATTTCACACTATTGAATGCTATGGGAGCTAATATGCATGATGATTCATTTGGATTTCCACTAAAAGAATATGAAAATGGACATACATTGTGGGGATTTGATTTAACAGCCGATCAAGGAAGTGAAGAAGGACATCTACACCCTATAAAAACAGGCAACCTACGAATTGAATTGGGATTTAGTGAAGCACTAGCAGATCCTATAAACGTTATTATATATGCTGAATATGATAATCAAATAGAAATTAACAGTATCAGAGAAGTGATTACAGATTATTAACAATGGATACATATTCACTACAATATTTATTGGACAAATCTACTATATTAAAACATTTAAATGGAATTGTGTGCGCAAAAGATGAACTAGCTATGGAACAATATACAAAAAAAACATATATTGTAAACACAGATGATTCAAACCAACCAGGAAAACATTGGGTGTTAATATATTTCATGGAGGACATTGGATTTTATTTCGATTCTTATGGAAATACACAACATATAAAAGAAGAAATTGTGAACTTTATGAACAAAAATTGTAAAAAATGGACAAAAAATTGTATTAGAATTCAAAGCACATATAGTGTTATGTGTGGTGTATTTTGTTTATTTGCACTTGATATGTTAGTTAGAGGTATTGATTTAAAACAATTACTAAAAAATATGTTCTATACAAATAATGAATATTTGTATAAAAATGACATTATTATTAAAACTTGGTTTGATAAACATTATGGAAAATTATATGAACATGGTATATTGATGAAGGAACTAGACACTGTTTATGTTAATTATAACCAAGGTTGTAAATGTGAAAAAACTTTAAATTAACATGTATTCAAATTAACATGTATGTTACTAATGCTTTAGTTATTAGTTAATAGTTAATATTGGAAAATAAAAATATTATATTGAACATTTATTATGGGTTATGTTATTTTTAGTAGTCATTAGGGGTGGAACTATGGGGGCATGTCAAACATGTGCATGTGTATAAATCCCCATAGCACCATAAAAAAATCCCCATACTGCCACCCACCTCGGTAAAATCCCCCATATTCAATAAAACATCCCCAGGAGGTGTTGATTGATATGGTTAATGATGAAATAACACGAAAGAGAATACCAAAAGAGGAGAATTTTGGTAATATGTTGTCAAATGTACATTTACATTTGGGTACATATATAGATATGGAAAGTGTTATTAAACATTATTTATATAACAAACATATTGCGGTTGTTAAACATAGAGATATAGAAGCTGTGTTAAAAGAAACACTTGGTATAGATGATTGGTCTATAATATATAATAACTATTTAGAGAAGACAAAAATAACTCCAGAGGATGGTGATTATATAAATGTATGCGGTGTATTACTATACCATCATTTAGAAAGACAGTATTAACCATATTATGGAGAACAGAATAACACATGATATGGTATTATTTTATGGACAAAACAGTGTTTTCAGTAACTTTTATCCTGCAGACTTTATAGATAGTGATGGTGTGAAATATATATGTACTGAACAATATTTTCAACATAAAAAAATGCTACAATGCCAGGAACATAATATCGCAGCGAAGATACTTAATTCTACTAATCCATATGAGATCAAGCATCTAGGACGCTCAAGATCTACAAACTTTGATGTAGTACAATGGACAAACGATTCAACAGATGTACTTTTTGAAGCAAATTGGTTAAAATATAACCAAAATGAACACTTAAAAAGAATTTTATTAAATACTAATAATAAAATTCTTGCTGAGGCTAACCCCAGAGACTGTATTTGGGGTATTGGTTTAAATATGTGGAATAAAAATGCTACAATTGGAAGGGTCAGAATCAATTTGGAGAATTATTAATGCATGTTAGATATTTTATTAGGAATAAAAAGTGTTAGTTGTATCTTAGTTAATTATTAGTTATTAGAAAATAAAAAAATTATATTGAAATTTATTATGTGTTATGTTATATTTAGTAGTCACTAGGGTGGAACTATGGGCCATGTAACCCAAAACGGCCCATACTGTCATCCACAGCAAAAGTGCCCTATAAATTATTAAAAAGTGCCCCATAGTGCCAAAAATATTATATTGAAAAAATCATTTTATTTATTAAATTTTTTATTTTTATTAAAAATATTATTTTATTTTATTAAAAATTTTATTAAAAATTTATTTTATTTATTAAAAAAATTACTTTATTAAAAATTTTATTTTATTTTTATTAAAAATTTTATTTTATTTTTATTAAAAAAATTATTTTATTTTATTAAAAATTTTATTAACATTTTTATTTTATTTATTAAAAAAATTATTTTATTTATTAAAATTTTTATTTTATTTTTATTAAAAATTTTATTTTATTTTTATTAAATTTTTTATTTAATTTTATTTTTATGGTCTAGGGGTGGCACTATGGCCCGGTCTAGGGGTGGCACTATGGCCCAAGTTTTATTGAATATGGCCCGGTCTAGGGGTGGCACTATGGACCGGAACCGGGCCATATTCAATAAAACTTGGGCCATAGTGCCACCCTATACTACTGACAAGCATAACATAGACTGCCTACAATTCATTTACCGACACGCATAACATAGACTGCCTACAAGTCATTTACCGACAAGCATAACATAGACTGCCTACAAGTCATTTACCGACAAGCATAACATAGACTGCCTACAAGTCATTTACCGACAAGCATAATGTTTATTGGCATTGGATATCATTAGCAAATAGTGAAATACATGATACAGTTTTCTGGGAAGTTTAAATATATCAGTTAAACAATTAATAGGTGACAAATGAAATATAATTGCTGCACCTTTCGTTGATATAAAGTAAAGTAAAGTATTTGTTTATTATAGTGTCACCCCTATTTAAAGGGCCAGCCATTTCTGACTTATGCGACACCTCTTTTTTATGAACATCAGTACTTCCCGAATCCTATGCTTGTGTGCCAGACGTCAGGCCGGTAGGCAATCGGTAACCATTATTTAACTAGCTGGCGGCTCACCAACCGGCCATATCAGAACGAACCCCTTACGAGATTCGAACCTTCGACCTCCCGCTCCGTAGGCGGACGCCTTAACCACTGAGCTACGGAGACGATATATGTATTACCTAGGATGTATATTTTAATCGAAAAGCAAAAAATATATATTTCATGACATTGATAACATTGTCTAGGGATTTATTTTACATGAGGTATTCCAGTGTGTTTGTGTTTGGTCATCTGCAAACATATGGTTTCATAAAATCTTTACGTAGTTGTCTATATTTCGTGATTTCGTTTTCAATTACATTCATCGAATAGTTGACGCATATTATATCATTCATTGACATTGTTGGTGTAGCTTCCCGTTTCTATCATAAGATCATGCGACGAAAGGCGACATTTCTATTACGCTCTTCTACAAAGCCTAGAGTTCTGAAAACCAGTACGTCCATGATAAATAAAGGTGACTGGGGATTGTGGACTGTCCGTGTTGTCAGTATATATTTACTTGTTCTACAGACAGCTATATCATGCAATGCTATGCCTTAACACATACAGCATAATGCATGTTCTCACATCTTTTCGCTTGCGTTTATTATACACATTATGAAGAGATTGCTGCCTCTGGCTTTACGGGACAAGTTATTGCTACAATACCAAAATCTCTTGGAATCTAGTATTACTTGATTTGATCTCGTCTTAGTAGCGTATTTAGAAAATGCTCTTACATGTGTTAGTTATTCAGTGCTTGCCCGGGGGATCGTTTATTTCCTTAGATATTCCTTCAACACAACACTGATTTTACGACAACGTATCATAGTACAGCATGTTGCTGTTGATTTATCATAGTACAGCAGGTTGCTGTTGATTTATCACTTCTCTTCTGTCTTTTCAGAAATTGAGTTTGAGCTCCCTGGAGCCTTTACGATTGTGCCATTAGGCAAGTCATGTAAATTCCACGTTGCCTCTTCTCTCTCCCTCGGGAATGAGGTATCAATAGTGATTAACATAAGTTGAAAGAACTTGTTTCGCAATCAAGCTACATTAAATGTGTACAGAACTAACACATAATCTCTCGACTCCAGAAGGTACATGGCATGTCCTCTAAGATAGGTACCCAGTGTATAATCAATTCATGCCATAGTGTTGTGCATGTACACATACGGTGTGTACTACGCGGTACGTATATTGTGATATTTACAGATAAGGCATGGACTACGTGATACGTGTATAGTGATGTTTATACTTACGACATGGACTACGTGGTACGTATATAGTGATGTTTATACATACGACATGGACTACGTGATACGTATATAGTGATGTTTATACATACGACATGGACTACGTGGTACGCATATAATGATGTTTATACATATGGCATGGACTACGTGGTACGTATATAGTGATGTTTATATTTACGGCATGGAC
This sequence comes from Archivesica marissinica, assembly GCA_014843695.1. Taxonomy (NCBI): domain Eukaryota; kingdom Metazoa; phylum Mollusca; class Bivalvia; order Venerida; family Vesicomyidae; genus Archivesica; species Archivesica marissinica. The sequence goes on along the minus strand of CM026386.1, from coordinate 20,194,166 downwards.
TACTTGGTACGTATATAGTGATGTTTATACATACGGCACGGACTACGTGGTACGCATATAATGATGTTTATACATACCGCATGGACTACTTGGTACGTATATAGTGATGTTTATACATAGGGTGTGGACTACGTGGTACGCATATAGTGATGTTTATACATATGGCATGGACTACGTGGTACGTATAAAGTGATGTTTATACATACGGCATGGACTACTTGGTACGTATATAGTGATGTTTATACATACGGCATGGACTACTTGGTACGTATATAGTGACGTTTATACATACGGCATGGACTACTTGGTACGTATATAGTGATGTTTATACATACGGCATGGACTACTTGGTACGTATATAGTGACGTTTATACATACGACATGAACTACGTGGTACGTATATAGTGATGTTTATACATACGCTCTAGTCTACGTGGTACGTATATAATGATGTTTATACATACGGCATGGGCTACATAGTACGTATATAGTGGTGTGTATGCATACGGTGTGGACTACGTGGTACGTATATAGTGATGTTTATACTTACGACATGGACTACTTGGTACATATATATAGTGATGTTTATGCATACGACATGGACTACGTGGTACGTATTTAGTGATGTTTATACATACGACATGGACTACGTGGTACGTATTTAGTGATGTTTATACATACGACATGGACTACGTGGTACATATATATAGTGATGTTTATGCATACGACATGGACTACGTGGTACGTATTTAGTGATGTTTATACATACGACATGGACTATGTAGTACGTATAGAGTGATGTTTATTCATACGACATGGACTACGTGGTACGTATATAATGATGTTTATACATACTGTATGGACTACGTGGTACGTATATAGTGATGTTTATACATACGACATGGACTACGTGGTACGTATATAGTGAGTTTTATACATGCAACATGAACTACGTGGTACGTATATAGTGATGTTTATATTTACGGCATGGACTACGTGGTACTTATATCGTAATGTGTATAGATACTGTATGGACTACGTTGTACGTATATAGTGATGTTTATACATACGGCATTGACTACGTAGTACGTATATAGTAATGTGTATACATACTGTATGTACTACGTCGTATGTATATAGTAATGTGTATACATACTGCATGGACTACGTGATACGTATATAGTGATGTTTATAAATACGCTCTAGTCTACGTGGTACGGATATAGTGATGTTTATACATACGGCATGTACTACTTAGTATGTATATATAGATGTTAATACATACGACATGAACAACTTGGGACGTATATAGTGATGTTTATACATACGACATGGACTACGTAGTACGTATATAGTGATGTTTATACATACGGCATGAACTACGTAGTACGTATATATGGATGATTATACATACGGCATGAACTACGTGGTACGTATATAGTAATGTGTATACATACGGCATGAACTACGTGGTACGTATATAGTGATGTTTATAAATACGCTCTAGTCTACGTCGTACGTATATAGTGATGTTTATACATACGGCATCTATTATTTAGTATGTATATATAGATGCTAATACATATGATATGAACAACTTGGTACGTATATAGTGATGTTTATACATACGACATGGACTACGTGGTACGTATATAGTGATGTTTATGCATATGGCATGAACTACGTGGTACGTACATAGTGATGTTTATACATACGGCATGAACTACCTGGTACGTATATAATGATGATTATACATAGGACATGAACTACCTGGTTCGTATATAATGATGTTTATGCATACGGTGTGGACTACCTGGTACGTATATAATGATTTTATATGTAAGGTGTGGACTAAATGGTACGTATATAATTATGTTTATACATACGGTATGGACTACCAGGTACGTATATAATGATGTTTATACATACGGTATAGACTACTTGGTACGTATATAGTGATGTTTATGCATACGGTATGGACTACTTGGTACGTATATAGTGATGTTTATACTTACGGCATGGACTACGTGGTACGTATATATATATATATATGTTTATAAATACGACATGCTACGTAGTACCTATATAGTTATGTTTATACATACGGTGTAGACTAGGTGGTACGTATACACAGATGTTTATACATACGACATGGACTACGTGGTACGTATATAGTGATGTGTATGCATACAACATGGACTACGTAGTACGTATAGAGTGATGTTTATACATACGCCATTGATTACGTGGTACGTATAGAGTGATGTTTATTCATACGCCATTTACTACGTGGTACTTATATAGTGATGTTTATACATACGACATGGACTACGTGGTACTTATATAGTGATGTTTATACATACGTTGGGTCTATTGGATGTCTACACACCTCCAATTTGCCGCTGGAAACAAACAAATATAAATATTGAAAATATTGGGTTTTTTTATTGTCGATGTATTCATGATTGCCGGTGTATGCATGATTGTCGATGTATGCATGATTGTCGATGTAGGCATGATTGTCGGTGTATGCATGATTGCCGGTGTATGCATGATTGTCGATGTATGCATGATTGTCGGTGTATGCATGATTGCCGGTGTATGCATGATTGTCGATGTATGCATGATTGTCGATGTATTCATGATTGTCGGTGTATGCATGATTGCCAGTATATGCATGATTGTCGATGTATTCATGATTGTCGATGTATGCATGATTGCCAGTATATTCATGATTGTCGATGTATGCATGATTGTCGATGTATGCATGATTGTCGATGTATGCATGATTGTCGAATTATGCATGATTGTCGATGTATGCATGATTGTCGGTGTATGCATGATTGTCAATGTCTGCATGAGTGTCGGTGTATGCATGAGTGTCGGTATATGCATGATTGTCGGTGTCTGCATGATTGTCGGTGTATGCATGATTGTCAATGTCTGCATGATTGTCGGTGTATGCATGATTGTCGATGTATGCATGAGTGTCGATGTATGCATGAGTGTCGGTGTATGCATGAGTGTCGGTGTATGCATGATTGTCGGTGTCTGCATGATTGTCGGTGTATGCATGATTGTCAATGTATGCATGATTGTCAATGTATGCATGAGTGTCGGTGTATGCATGAGTGTCGGTATATGCATGATTGTCGGTGTCTGCATGATTGTCGGTGTATGCACGATTGTCAATGTCTGCATGATTGTCGGTGTATGCATGATTGTCGATGTATGCATGATTGTCGATATATGCATGATTGTCGATGTATGCATGATTGTCGATGTATGCATGATTGTCGATGTATGCATGAGTGTCGGTGTATGCATGATTGTCGATGTATGCATGAGTGTCGGTGTATGCATGATTGTCAATGTATGCATGAGTGTCGGTGTATGCATGAGTGTCGGTATATGCATGATTGTCGGTGTCTGCATGATTGTCGGTGTATGCATGATTGTCAATGTCTGCATGATTGTCGGTGTATGCATGATTGTCGATGTATGCATGATTGTCGATATATGCATGATTGTCGATGTATGCATGATTGTCGATGTATGCATGAGTGTCGGTGTCTGCATGAGTGTCGGTGTATGCATGAGTGTCGGTGTATGCATGATTGTCAATGTTGCATGATTGTCGGTGTATGCATGAGTGTCGGTATATGCATGATTATCGATGTATTCATGATTGTCAATGTCTGCATGATTGTCGGTGTCTGCATGATTGTCGAGGTATGCATGATTGTCGATGTTTGAATGATTGTCGATGTATGCATGATTGTCGGTGTATGCATGATTGTCAATGTCTGCATGATTGTCGATGTATGCATGATTGTCGGTATATACATGATTGTCGATGTATGCATGATTGTCGATGTATGCATGAGTGTCGATGTATGCATTATTGTCGGTGTATGCATGAGTGTCGATATATGCATGATTGTCGGTGTCTGCATGATTGTCGGTGTATGCATGATTGTCAATGTCTGCATGATTGTCGATGTATGCATGATTGTCGGTATATACATGATTGTCAAGATATGCATGATCGTCAATGTCTGCATGAGTGTCGGTGTATGCATGAGTGTCGGTGTATGCATGAGTGTCGATGTATGCATGAGTGTCGGTGTATGCATGAGTGTCGGTATATGCATGAGGGTCAATGTCTGCATGAGTGTCGGTGTCTGCATGAGTGTCGATGTATTCATGATTGTCAATGTCTGCATGATTGTCAATGTATGCATGATTGTCGGTGTCTGCATGATTGTCGATGTATGCATGATTGTCGATGTATGTATGATTGTCGATGTATGCATGTTTGTCGATGTATGCATAATTATCGGTAAATGCCTGATTGTCGATGTATGCATGATTGTCGATGTATGCATGATTGTCGGTATATACATGATTGTCAAAATCTGCATGATTGTCGATGTATGCATGATTGTCGATGTATGCATGAGTGTCAATATCTGCATGATTGCCGGTGTATGCATGATTTTCGAGGTATGCATGATTGTCGATGTATGCATGATTGTCGATGTATGCATGATTGTCAATGAATGCATGCTTGTCAATGTTTGCATGAGTGTCGGTAAATGCATGATTGTCGGTGTATGCATGATTGTCGATGTTTGAATGATTGTCATTTTCTGCAGGATTGTCAATATCTGCATGATTGTCAGTTTATGGATGAATGTCGGTGTATGCATGATTGTCGATGTATGCATGAGTGTCGATGTATGCATGATTGTCAATATCTGCATGATTGTCGATGTATGCATGCGTTTCTGTTTATGCATGAGTATCGGTGTTTGAATGAGTGTAAATGTCTGCATGATTGTCGATGTATCCATGATTGTCGGTGTATGCATGATTGTCGATGTATGAATGATTGTCAACGTCTGCATGATTGTCGGTGTATGCATGATTGTCAATGTCTCCATGAGTGTCTGTGTATGCATGAGTGTCGGTGTATGCATGAGTGTCAATATCTGCATGAGTGTCGGTGTATGCATGAGAGTCGGTATATGCATGATTGTCGGTGTATGCATGGGTGTCGGTGTATGCATGGGTGTCGGTATATGCATGAGTGTCAATGTCTGCATGAGTGTCGGTGTATGCATGGGTGTCGGTATATGCATGAGTGTCGGTGTATGCATGAGTGTCGGTATATGCATGATTGTCGGTGTATGCATGAGTGTCGATGTATGCATGATTGTCGGTGTATGCATGAGTGTCGGTGTATGCATGAGTGTCGGTGTATAAATGATTGTCAATGTATGCATTATTGTCGGTGTATACATGATTGTCGATGTATGCATGTTTGTCGGTGTATGCATGATTGTCGGTGTATGCATGAGTGTCGTTGTATGCATGAGTGTCGGTGTATGCATGAGAGTCAGTGTATTCATGATTGCCGGTGTATGCATGAGAGTCAGTGTATGCATAATTGCCGGTGTATGCATGAGTGTCGATGTATGCATGATTGTCGGTGTATGCATGATTGTCGATGTATGCATGATTGTCGATGTATGAATGATTGTCAATGTCTGCATGAGTGTCGGTGTATGCATGATTGTCGATGTATGCATGATTGTCGACGTATGAATGATTGTCAACGTCTGCATGATTGTCGGTGTATGCATGATTGTCAATGTCTCCATGAGTGTCGGTGTATGCATGAGTGTCGGTATATGCATGATTGTCAATGTCTGCATGAGTGTCGGTGTATGCATGAGTGTCGTTATATGCATGATTGTCGGTGTATGCATGATTGTCGATTTATGCATGATTGTCGGTGTATGCATGAGTGTCGGTGTATGCATAAGTGTCGGTGTATGCATGATTATCGATGTATGCATGCTTTTCGGTGTATGCATGAGAGTCGGTATATGCATGATTGTCGATGTATGCATGAGTGTCGGTGTATAAATGATGTCAATGTATGCATGATTGTCGGAGTATATACATGATTGTCGATGTATGCATGATTGTCGGTGTATGCATGATTGTCGGTGTATGCATGAGAGTCAGTGTATGCATGATTGCCGGTGTATGCATGAGTGTCGATGTATGCATGATTGTCGGTGTATGCATGATTGTCGATGTATGCATGATTGTCGGTGTATAAATGATTGTAAATGTATGCATGATTGCCGGTGTATGCATGATTGTCAATGTATGCATGAGTGTCGGTGTATGCATGAGTGTCGATGTATGCATGATTGTCGATGTATGCATGATTGTCGGTGTATAAATGATTGTAAATGTATGCATGATTGCCGGTGTATGCATGATTGCCGGTGTATACATGAGTGTCGGTGTATGCATGAGTGTCGGTGTATGCATTATTGTCGATGTATGCATGATTGTCGGTGTATGCATGAGTGTCGATGTATGCATGATTGTCTGTGTATGCATGATTGTCGGTGTATGCATGATTGTCGATGTATCCATGATTGTCAATGTCTGCATGATTGTCGATGTACGAATGAGTGTCAATGTCCGCATGATGGTCGATTTATGAATGATTGTCAATGTATGCATGATTATCGATGTATGCATGATTGTCGGTGTATGCATGAGTGTCGGTGTATGCATGAGTGTCGATGTATGCATGATTGTCGGTGTATGCATGATTGTCGATGTATGCATGATTGTCGGTGTATGCATGAGTGTCGATGTATGCATGATTGTCGGTGTATGCATAAGTGTCGGTGTATGCATGATTATCGATGTATGCATGCTTTTCGGTGTATGCATGAGTGTCGGTATATGCATGATTGTCGATGTATGCATGAGTGTCGGTGCATAAATGATTGTCAATGTATGCATGATTGTCGGAGTATACATGATTGTCGATGTATGCATGATTGTCGGTGTATGCATGATTGTCGGTGTATGCATGAGAGTCAGTGTATGCATGATTGCCGGTGTATGCATGAGTGTCGATGTATGCATGATTGTCGGTGTATGCATGATTTGTCGATGTATGCATGATTGTCGGTGTATGCATGAGTGTCGATGTATGCATGATTGTCGGTGTATGCATGATTGTCGATGTATCCATGATTGTCAATGTCTGCATGATTGTCGATGTACGAATGAGTGTCAATGTCTGCATGATGGTCGATTTATGAATGATTGTCAATGTATGCATGATTATCGATGTATGCATGATTGTCGGTGTATGCATGAGTGTCGGTGTATGCATGATTGCCAATGTCTGCATGATTGTCGATGTACGAATGAGTGTCAATGTCTGCATGATGGTCGATTTATGAATGATTGTCAATGTATGCATGATTATAGATGTATGCATGATTGTCGGTGTATGCATGATTGTCGGTGTATGCAAGATTGTCGATGTATGCATGCTTTTCGGTGTATGCATGAGTGTCGGTGTATGCATGATTGTCGGTGTATGCATGAGTGTCGGTGTATGAATGAGTGTCGGTGTATGCATGAGTGTCGGTGTATGCATGAGTGTCGGTGTATGCATGAGTGTCGGTGTATGCATGAGTATCGGTGTATGCATGAGTGTCGATGTAAGCATGAGTGTCGGTGTATGCATGAGTGTCGGTGTATGCATGAGTGTCCGTGTATGCATGAGTGTCGGTGTATTAATGAATGTCGGTGTATGCATGAGTGTCGATGTATACATGAGTGTCGGTGTATGCATGAGTGTCGGTGTATGCATGAGTATCGATGTATGCATGAGTATCGGTGTATGCATGAGTATCGGTGTATGCATGAGTATCGGTGTATGCATGAGTGTCGGTGTATGCATGAGTGTCGGTGTATGCATGAGTGTCGGTGTATGCATGAGTGTCGGTGTATGCATGAGTGTCGGTGTATGCATGAGTGTCGGTGTATGCATGAGTGTCGGTGTATGCATGAGTGTCGATGTCTGCATGATTGTCGGTGTATGCATGAGTGTCGGTGTATGCATGAGTGTCGGTGTATGCATGAGTGTCGGTGTATGCATGATTATAGATGTATGCATGATTGTCGGTGTATGCATGAGTGTCGGTGTATGCATGATTGTCGGTGTATGCAAGATTGTCGATGTATGCATGCTTTTCGGTGTATGCATGAGTGTCGGTGTATGCATGAGTGTCGGTGTATGCATGATTGTCGGTGTATGCATGAGTGTCGGTGTATGCATGATGTCGTGTATGCATGAGTGTCGGTGTATGAATGAGTGTCGGTGTATGCATGAGTGTCGGTGTATGCATGAATGTCGGTGTATGCATGAGTGTCGGTGTATGCATGAGTATCGGTGTATGCATGAGTGTCGATGTAAGCATGAGTGTCGGTGTATGCATGAGTGTCGGTGTATGCATGACTGTCGGTGTATGCATGAGTGTCGGTGTATTAATGAATGTCGGTGTATGCATGAGTGTCGATGTATACATGAGTGTCGGTGTATGCATGAGTGTCGGTGTATGCATGAGTATCGGTGTATGCATGAGTGTCGGTGTATGCATGAGTGTCGGTGTATGCATGAGTGTCGGTGTATGCATGAGTGTCGATGTCTGCATGATTGTCGGTGTATGCATGAGTGTCGGTGTATGCATGAGTGTCGGTGTATGCATGAGTGTCGGTGTATGCATGAGTGTCGGTGTACGCATGAGTGTCGGTGTATGCATGAGTGTCGATGTATGCATGATTGTCGGTGTATGCATGATTGTCGATGTATGCATGAATGTCGGTGTATGCATGATTGTCGGTGTATGCATGATTGTCGATTTATGCATGATTGTCAATGTATGCATGATTATAGATGTATGCATGATTGTCGGTGTATGCATGATTGTCGATGTATGCATGAGTGTCGATGTATGCATGATTATAGATGTATGCATGATTGTCGGTGTATGCATGAGTGTCGATGTATGCATGATTGTCGGTGTATGCATGATTATAGATGTATGCATGATTGTCGGTGTATGCATGAGTGTCGATGTATGCATGATTGTCGGTGTATGCATGATTGTCGATGTATGCATGATTGTCGGTGTATGCATGAGTGTCGATGTATGCCTGATTGTCGATGTATGCATGATTGTCGATGTATGCATGGTTGTCGATGTATGCATGATTGTCGGTGTATGCATGATTGCCAATGTCTGCATGATTATCGATGTACGAATGAGTGTCAATGTCTGCATGATGGTCGATTTATGAATGATTGTCAATGTATGCATGATTATAGATGTATGCATGATTGTCGGTGTATGCATGAGTGTCGGTGTATGCATGATTGTCGGTGTATGCAAGATTGTCGATGTATGCATGCTTTTCGGTGTATGCATGAGTATCGGTGTATGCATGATTGTCGGTGTATGCATGAGTGTCGGTGTATGAATGAGTGTCGGTGTATGCATGAGTGTCGGTGTATGCATGAGTGTCGGTGTATGCATGAGTGTCGATGTATGCATGAGTATCGGTGTATGCATGAGTGTCGATGTAAGCATGAGTGTCGGTGTATGCATGAGTATCGGTGTATGCATGAGTGTCGATGTAAGCATGAGTGTCGGTGTATGCATGAGTGTGGGTGTATGCATGAGTGTCGGTGTATGCATGAGTGTCGGTGTATTAATGAATGTCGGTGTATGCATGAGTGTCGATGTATACATGAGTGTCGGTGAATGCATGAGTGTCGGTGTATGCATGAGTGTCGGTGTATGCATGAGTGTCGATGTATACATGAGTATCGGTGTATGCATGAGTGTCGGTGTATACATGAGTGTCGGTGTATGCATGAGTGTCGGTGTATGCATGAGTGTCGATGTCTGCATGATTGTCGGTGTATGCATGAGTGTCGATGTAAGCATGAGTGTCGGTGTATGCATGAGTGTCGGTGTATGCATGAGTGTCGGTGTATGCATGAGTGTCGGTGTATTAATGAATGTCGGTGTATGCATGAGTGTCGATGTATACATGAGTGTCGGTGTATGCATGAGTGTCGGTGTATGCATGAGTATCGGTGTATGCATGAGTGTCGGTGTATGCATGAGTGTCGGTGTATGCATGAGTATCGGTGTGTGCATGAGTGTCGGTGTATGCATGAGTGTCGGTGTATGCATGAGTGTCGGTGTATGCATGAGTGTCCGTGTATGCATGAGTGTCGGTGTATGCATGAGTGTCGATGTCTGCATGATTGTCGGTGAATGCATGAGTGTCGGTGTATGCATGAGTGTCGGTGTATGCATGAGTGTCGGTGTATGCATGAGTGTCGGTATACGCATGAGTGTCGGTGTATGCATGAGTGTCGGTGTATGCATGAGTGTCGGTGTATGCATGTGTGTCGGTGTATGCATGAGTGTCGGTGTCTGCATGAGTGTCGGTGTATGAATGAGTGTTGGTGTATGCATGAGTGTCGGTGTATGCATGAGTGTCGGTATATGCATGAGTGTCGGTGTATGCATGATTGTCAATGTCTGCATGAGTGTCGGTGTATGCATGAGGGTCGGTATATGTATGATTGTCGGTGTATGCATGATTGTCGATGTATGCATGATTGTCGGTGTATGCATGAGTGTCGGTGTATGCATGAGTGTCGGTGTATGCATGATTGTCGATGTATGCATGCTGTTCGGTGTATGCATGAGTGTAGGTGTATGCATGAGTGTCGATGTATGCATGATTGTCGGTGTATGCATGATTGTCGGTGTATAAATAAGTCTCAATGTATGCATGATTGTCGAGGTATGCATGATTGTCGATGTATGCATGAGTGTCGGTGTATGCATGAGTGTCGGTGTATGCATGAGTGTCGGTGTATGCATGATTGTCGGTGTATGCATGATTGTCGGTGTATGCATGAGTATCGGTGTATGCATGGGTGTCGGTGTATGCATGAGAGTCAGTGTATGCATGATTGTCAATGTCTGCATGATTGTCGGTGTATGCATGAGTGTCGGTGTATGCATGAGTGTCGGTGTATGCATCAGTGTCGGTGTATGCATGAGTGTCGGTGTCTGCATGAGTGTCGGTGTCTGCATGAGTGTCTCTGTATGCATGAGTGTCGGTGTATGCATGACTGTCAATGTCTGCATGAGTGTCGGTGTATGCATGAGCATCGGTATATGCATGATTGTCGGTGTATGCATGAGTGTCGATGTATGCATGATTGTCGGTGTATGCATGAGTGTCGGTGTGTGTATGAGTGTCGGTGTATGCATGAGTGTCGATGCATGCATGATTATAGATGTATGCATGATTGTCGGTGTATGCATGAGTGTCGGTGTATGCATGATTGTCGGTGTATGCAAGATTGTCGATGTATGCATGCTTTTCGGTGTATGCATGAGTGTCGGTGTATGCATGATTGTTGGTGTATGCATGAGTGTCGGTGTATGAATGAATGTCGGTGTATGCATGAGTGTCGGTGTATGCATGAATGTCGGTGTATGCATGAGTGTCGATGTATGCATGAGTGTCGGTGTATGCATGATTGTCGATGTAAGCATGAGTGTCGGTGTATGCATGAGTGTCGGTGTATGCATGAGTGTCGGTGTATGCATGAGTGTCGGTGTATGCATGAGTGTCGGTGTATGCATGATTGTCGATGTAAGCATGAGTGTCGGTGTATGCATGAGTGTCGATGTATACATGAGTGTCGGTGTATGCATGAGTGTCGGTGTATGCATGAGTATCGGTGTATGCATGAGTGTCGGTGTATGCATGAGTGTCGGTGTATGCATGAGTGTCGGTGTATGCATGAGTGTCGGTGTATGCATGAGTGTCGGTGTATGCATGAGTGTCGGTGTATGCATGAGTGTCGGTGTATGCATGAGTGTCGGTGTATGCATGAGTGTCGGTGTATGCATGAGTGTCGGTGTCTGCATGAGTGTCGGTGTATGAATGAGTGTGGTGTATGCATGAGTGTCGGTGTATGCATGAGTGTCGGTATATGCATGAGTGTCGGTGTATGCATGATTGTCAATGTCTGCATGAGTGTCGGTGTATGCATGAGGGTCGTATGCATGATTGTCGGTGTATGCATGATTGTCGATGTATGCATGATTGTCGGTGTATGCATGAGTGTCGGTGTATGCATGAGTGTCGGTGTATGCATGATTGTCGGTGTATGCATGAGTATCGGTATATGCATGGGTGTCGGTGTATGCATGAGAGTCGATGTATGCATGAGTGTCGGTGTATACATAAGTCTCAATGTATGCATGATTGTCGATTTATGAATGATTGTCAATGTATGCATGATTATCGATGTATGCATGATTGTCAATGTATGCATGATTGTCGATGTATGAATGAGTGTCAATGTCTGCATGATTGTCGGTGTATGCATGAGTGTCGGTGTATGCATGATTGTCGGTGTATGCATGATTGTCGATGTATCAATGATTGTCAATGGCTGCATGAGTGTCGGTTTATGCATGACTGTCAATATCTGCATGATTGTCGGTGTATGCATGATTGCCAATGTTTGCATGATTGTCGATGTATGAATGAGTGTCAATGTCTGCATGATTGTCGATGTATGCATGATTGTCAATGTATGCATGATTATCGATGTATGCATGATTGTCGGTGTATGCATGAGTGTCGGTGTATGCATGAGTGTCGGTGTATGCATGAGTGTCGATGTAAGCATGAGTGTCGGTGTATGCATGAGTATCGGTGTATGCATGAGTGTCGGTGTATGCATGAGTGTCGGTGTATGCATGAGTGTCGGTGTATGCATGAGTGTCGGTGTCTGCATGATTGACGGTGTATACATGAGTGTCGGTGTATGCATTAGTGTCGGTGTATGCATGAGTGTCGGTGTATGCATGAGTGACTGTGTATGCATGAGTGTCGGTGTCTGCATGATTGTTGGTGTATGCATGAGTGTCGGTGTATGCATGAGTGTCGGTGTATGCATGATTATCCATGTATGCATGAGTGTCGGTGTATGCATGAGTGTCGGTGTATGCATGAGTGTCGGTGTATGCATGAGTGTCGGTGTATGCATGAGTGTCGGTGTATGCATGGGTGTCGGTGTATGCATGAGTGTCGGTGTATGCATGAGTGTCGGTGTATGCATGCGTGTCGGTGTATGCATGGGTGTCGGTGTATGCATGAGTGTCGGTGTATCCATGAGTGTCGGTGTATGCATGGGTGTCGGTGTATGCATGAGTGTCGGTGTATGCATGAGTGTCGGTGTATGCATGGGTGTCGGTGTACGCATGAGTGTCGGTGTATGCATGAGTGTCGGTGTATGCATGAGTGTCGGTATATGCATGAGTGTCTGTGTCTGCATGAGTGTCGGTGTACGCATGAGTGTCGGTGTATGCATGAGTGTCGGTGTATGCATGAGTGTCGGTGTCTGCATGAGTGTCGGTGTATGCATGCGTGTCGGTGTATGCATGCGTGTCGGTGTATGCATGCGTGTCGGTGTCTGCATGAGTGTCGGTGTATGCATGAGTGTCGGTGTATGCATGCGTGTCGGTGTCTGCATGAGTGTCGGTGTCTGCATGAGTGTCGGTGTATGCATGAGTGTGGGTGTATGCATGATTGTCTCCAGCAGTATTTTTGTTACTCTATACTTATTTAGGTATTAGATAGCTGTCATTATTTGTCATTAATCATACGAAGCATCAATAAAACTATTTGCAAGCATCATTAAATAACATTGAGACGACCCATAAGTAGGATAACAATAGTATCACGTGACAGTTTGAGATTTACTGAGATGTGTATGACAGCCCGAGAATGTCATAAAACTTGAAGAGCAGAATATCTATAGAATTGTAATCTAATATTGAGAGATAATATCCCTGATACATATTGCAATAAGACACTGACTAGTTTGGTATGTCAGCAAATAATGCCGTGTGTAACATTTCACATTTGGTAATTGGTTTATTTGGATTTCTAGACAGCACGATAAATTTCCTGCGTTTGTTTATGAATTATTCAAACCTGGTGTTCAATGATACACCACTACAACGATCTAATAAGGTGACCATCGAATAGTTAACCAATCCATACATTGAGAATGGTTACATCGTTAACTTATTAGTTCTAATAACGTGTAGAACATTCCAGTCTAGCATCCCCGTAGAGAAGCGTATATTAACTAAGTAATAATAGACGAGCAATTATATCAACGATCACCAAGCAATAATAGATGAGCAATTATATCAACGATCACCAAGCAATAATAGACGAGCAATTATATCAACGATCACCAAGCAATAATAGACGAGCAATTATATCAACGATCACCAAGCAATAATAGACGAGCAATTATATCAACGATCACCAAGCAATAATAGACGAGCAATTATAGCAACGATCACCAAGCAATAATAGACGAGCAATTATAGCAACGATCACCGAGCAATAATAGACGAGCAATTATATCAACGACCACCGAGCAATAATAGACGAGCAATTATATCAACGATCACCAAGTAATAATAGACGAGCAATTATATCAACGATCACCGAGAAATAATAGACGAGCAATTATATCAACGACCACCGAGCAATAATAGACGAGCAATTATATCAACGATCACCAAGCAATAATAGACGAGCAATTATATCAACGGTCACCAAGCAATACTAGACGAGCAAGTATAGCAACGATCACTAAGCAATAATAGACGAGCAATTATATCAACGACCTCCGAGCAATAATAGACGAGCAATTATATCAACGACCACCAAGCAATAATAGACGAGCAAGTATAGCAACGATCACTAAGCAATAATAGACGAGCAATTATATCAACGACCACCGAGCAATAATAGACGAGCAATTATATCAACGGTCACCAAGCAATACTAGACGAGCAATTACATCAACGATCACCAAGCAATAATAGACGAGCAATTATATCAACGGTCACCAAGCAATACTAGACGAGTAATTACATCAACGATCACTAAGCAATAATAGACGAGCTCTGTTTTAAGACCTCATCGCAATATTTAATAAAGGATGTTTTATGGTAAAAAGCCAATGTTTGTGTTTCAAAAAACCGAAATAGTACATTCGATACGCGAATTATTTATCAACAAACGTATGTAAGTGTGTTGGATACAGAGGTAGATACCCCCCCCCCCCTACGGCGACACATCTCATTCGTCACCTTCGTCAGACCTCCAACACGATCTCTCCAACTCACCTCAGCATTTCTTCACTCCATAAACGTTATAACTCGAGATATTAACTGTGAAATTTTATAGAAATATATTGTTTATTTAATTTTTACTAGGTTGATTGTATCTCTCTCCTTTCCAGGACTGTTTGCATCTCTCTCCTTACAATGGTTATTTGTAACTCTCTCCTCTCCAGGACTGTTTGCATCTCTCTCCTTACCAGGGTTGTTTGCATCTCTCTCCGTGCCATGGTTGTTTGCATCTCTCTCCTTGCCAGTGTTGTCTGTATCTCTCTCCGTGCCAGGGTTGTTTGTATCTCTCTTCGTGCCATGGTTGTTTGTATCTCTCTCCTTGCCAGGGTTGTTTGCATCTCTCTCCTTACCAGGGATGTCTGCATCTCTCTCCTTTCCAGGGTTGCTTGCATCTCTCTCCTAACCAGGGTTGCCTGTATCTCTCTCCTTGCGAGGGTTAATTGCATCTCTCTCCTAACCAGGGTTGTTTGCATTTCTCACCTTGCCAGGGTTGCTTGCATCTCTCTCCTTACCGGGTTGTTGGCATCTCTCTCCTAACCAGGGTTGTCTTTATCTCTCTCCTTACCAGGGTTGTCTATATCTCTCTCCTAACCAGGGTTGTCTATATCTCTCTCCTTACAAGGGTTGTCTGCATCTCTCTCCTTGCCATAGCTGTTTGTATCTCTATCCATGCCAGGGTTGCTTGCATCTCTCTCCTTTCCAGGGTTGTTTGCATCTCTCTCCTTGCCAGGGTTGTTTGCATCTATATCCATGCCAGGGTTGTTTGCATCTCTCTCCTTGCCATGGTTGTTTGCATCTCTCTCCTTGCCAGGGTTGTTTGCATCTTACTCCTTACCAGGGTTGTTTACATATCTCTCCTGCCAGGGTTGTCTGTATATCTCTCCTCTCCAGGACTGTTTGCATCTCCCTCCTTACCAGTGTTGTTTGAATCTCTCTCCTTGCCAGGGTTGTTTGTATCTCTCTCCTTACAAGGGATGTTTGCATCTCTCTCCTTTCCAGGACTGTCTGCATCTCTCTCCTTACCAGGGTTGTCTGTATCTCTCTCCTTGCCAGGGTTGTCTGTATATCTCTCCTCTCCAGGACTGTTTGCATCTCTCTCCTTACCAGTGTTGTTTGAATCTCTCTCCTTGCCAGGGTTGTTTGTATCTCTCTCCTTACCAGGGATGTTTGCATCTCTCTCCTTTCCAGGACTGTCTGCATCTCTCTCCTTAACAGGGTTGTCTGTATCTCTCTCCTTGTCAGGGTTACTTGCATCTCTCTCCTAACCAGGGTTGTCTACATCTCTCTCCTAACCAGGGTTGTTTGCATTTCTCTCCTTGCCAGGTTTGCTTGCATCTTTCTCCTTACCGGGTTGATTGTATCTCTCTCCTAACCAGGGTTGTCTGTATCTCTCTCCTTACAAGGGTTGTCTGCATCGCTCTCCTTGCCAGGGTTGTTTACATCACTCTCCTTTCCAGGGTTGTTTACAACTCTCTCCTTGCCAGGGATGTTTGCATCTCTCTCCATTCCAGGGCTGTTTACATCTCTCTCCTTGCCAGGGTTGTTTACATCTCTCTCCTTGCCAGGGTTGTCTGTATTTCTCTCCTTGCCAGGGTTGTTTGCATCTGTCTCCTTGCCAGGGTTGTTAGTATCTCTCTCCTTGCCAGGGTTGTTTGTATCTCACTCCTTGCCAGGGTTGCTTGCATCTCTCTCCTTTCCAGGGTTGTTTGCATCTCTCTCCTTGCCAGGGTTGTTTGCATCTATATCCATGCCAGGGTTGTTTGCATCTCTCTCCTTGCCATGGTTGTTTGCATCTCTCTCCTTGCCAGGGTTGTTTGCATATTACTCCTTACCAGGGTTGTTTACATATCTCTCCTGCCAGGGTTGTCTGTATATCTCTCCTCTCCAGGACTGTTTGCATCTCTCTCCTTACCAGTGTTGTTTGAATCTCTCTCTTTGCCAGGGTTGTTTGTATCTCTCTCCTTACAAGGGATGTTTGCATCTCTCTCCTTTCCAGGACTGTCTGCATCTCTCTCCTTACCAGGGTTGTCTGTATCTCTCTCCTTGCCAGGGTTGTCTGTATATCTCTCCTCTCCAGGACTGTTTGCATCTCTCTCCTTACCAGTGTTGTTTGAATCTCTCTCCTTGCCAGGGTTGTTTGTATCTCTCTCCTTACCAGGGATGTTTGCATCTCTCTCCTTTCCAGGACTGTCTGCATCTCTCTCCTTAACAGGGTTGTCTGTATCTCTCTCCTTGCCAGGGTTACTTGCATCTCTCTCCTAACCAGGGTTGTCTACATCTCTCTCCTAACCAGGGTTGTTTGCATTTCTCTCCTTGCCAGGTTTGCTTGCATCTTTCTCCTTACCGGGTTGATTGTATCTCTCTCCTAACCAGGGTTGTCTGTATCTCTCTCCTTACAAGGGTTGTCTGCATCGCTCTCATTGCCAGGGTTGTTTACATCACTCTCCTTTCCAGGGTTGTTTACAACTCTCTCCTTGCCAGGGATGTTTGCATCTCTCTCCATTCCAGGGCTGTTTACATCTCTCTCCTTGCCAGGGTTGTTTACATCTCTCTCCTTGCCAGGGTTGTCTGTATTTCTCTCCTTGCCAGGGTTGTTTGCATCTGTCTCCTTGCCAGGGTTGTTTGTATCTCTCTCCTTGCCAGGGTTGTTTGTATCTCACTCCTTGCCAGGGTTGTTTACATCTCTCTCCTTTCCAGGGTTGTTTACATCTCTCTCCATTCCAGGGTTGTTTACATCTCTCTCCTTGCCATGGTTGTTTACATCTCTCTCCTTGCCAGGGTTGTCTGTATTTCTCTCCTTGCCAGGGTTGTTTGCATCTCTCTCCTTGCCAGGGTTGTTTGCATCTCTCTCCTTACCAGGGTTGTTTACATCTCTCTCCTTGCCAGGGTTGTTTTTATCTCTCTCCTTGCCAGGGTTGTTTGCATCTCACTCCTTGCCAGGGTTGTTTACATCTCTTTCCTTTCCAGGGTTGTTTACATCTCTCTCCTTGCCAGGGTTGTTTGCATCTCTCTCCTTGCCAGGGTTTTTTACATCTCTCTCCTTGCCAGGGATGTTTGCATCTCTCTCCTTACCAGGGATATTTGTATTTCTCTCCCTTCCATGGTTGTTTGTATCTCTCTCCTTTCCGGGTTGTTTGCATCTCTCTCCTTTCCAGGGCCAGGGTTGTTTGTATCTCTCTCCTTTCCAGGGCCAGGGATGTTTGTATCTCTCTCCTTTCCAGGGTTGTTTGTATCTCTCTCCTTGCCAGTGTTGTTTACATCTCTCTCCTTGCCAGGGTTGTTTACATCTCTCTCCTTGCCAGGGATGTTTGCATCTCTCTCCTTGCCAGTGTTGTCTGTATCTCTCTCCTTGCCAGGGTTGCTTGCATCTCTCTCCTTACCAGGGATGTTTGTATATCTCTCCTTTCCATGGTTGTTTGTATTTCTCTCCATGCCAGGGTTGCTTGCATCGCTCTCCTTCCGGGTTGTTTGCATCTCTCTCCTTTCCATGGCCAGGGATGTTTGTATCTCTCTCCTTGCCAGGGTTGCTTGTATCTCTCTCCTTTCCAGGGTTGTTTGTATCTCTCTCCTTTCCAGGGTTGTTTGCATCTCTCTCCTTGCCAGGGTTGTTTGTATCTCTCTCCTAACCAGGGTTGGCTGTATCTCTCTGCTTACAAGGGTTGTTTGTATCACTCTCCTTGCCAGTGGTGTCTGTATCTCTCTCCTTTCCAGGCCTATTTGCATATCTCTCCTTTCCAGGGTTGTTTGCATCTCTCTCCTTGCCAGGGTTGCTTGCATCTCTCTCCTAACCAGGGTTGTCTGTATTTCTCTGCTTTCAAGGGTTGTTTGTATCTCTCTCCTTTCCAGGGCTGTTTGCATATCTCTCCTTTCCAGGGTTGTTTGCATCTCTCTCCTTGCTAGGGTTGCTTGCATCTCTCTCCTAACCAGAGTTGTCTGTATCTCTCTACTTACAAGGGTTGTTTGTATCTCTCTCCTTGCCAGTGTTGTCTGCATCTCTCTCCTTTCCACGGCTGTTTGCATATCTCTCCTTGCCAGGGTTGTTTGCATCTCTCTCCTTGCCAGGGTTGTTTGCATCTCTCTCCTTGCCAGGAATGTTTGCATCTCTCTCCTTACCAGTGTTGTCTGTATCTCTCTCCTTGCCAGGGTTGCTTGCATCTCTCTCCTTACCAGGGATGTTTGTATCTCTCTCCTTTCCATGGTTGTTTGTATTTCTCTCCATGCCAGGGTTGCTTGCATCGCTCTCCTTCCGGGTTGTTTGCATCTCTCTCCGTGTGAGGGTTGCTTGCATCTCTCTCCTTACCAGGGATATTTGTATTTCTCTCCTTTCCATGGTTGTTTGTATCTCTCTCCTTTCCGGGTTGTTTGCATCTCTCTCCTTTCCATAGCCAGGGATGTTTGTATCTCTCTCCTTTCCAGGGTTGTTTGTATCTCTCTCCTTTCCAGGGTTGTTTGCATCTCTCTCCTTGCCAGTGTTGTCTGTATCTCTCTCCTTGCCAGGGTTGCTTGCATCTCTCTCCTTACCAGGGATATTTGTATTTCTCTCCTTTCCATGGTTGTTTGTATCTCTCTCCTTTCCGGGTTGTTTGCATCTCTCTCCTTTCCATGGCCAGGGATGTTTGTATCTCTCTCCTTGCCAGGGTTGCTTGTATCTCTCTCCTTTCCAGGGTTGTTTGTATCTCTCTCCTTTCCAGGGTTGTTTGCATCTCTCTCCTTGCCAGGGTTGTTTGTATCTCTCTCCTAACCAGGGTTGGCTGTATCTCTCTGCTTACAAGGGTTGTTTGTATCACTCTCCTTGCCAGTGGTGTCTGTATCTCTCTCCTTTCCAGGCCTATTTGCATATCTCTCCTTTCCAGGGTTGTTTGCATCTCTCTCCTTGCCAGGGTTGCTTGCATCTCTCTCCTAACCAGGGTTGTTTGTATTTCTCTGCTTTCAAGGGTTGTTTGTATCTCTCTCCTTGCCAGTGTTGTCTGTATCTCTCTCCTTTCCAGGGCTGTTTGCATATCTCTCCTTTCCAGGGTTGTTTGCATCTCTCTCCTTGCTAGGGTTGCTTGCATCTCTCTCCTAACCAGAGTTGTCTGTATCTCTCTACTTACAAGGGTTGTTTGTATCTCTCTCCTTGCCAGTGTTGTCTGCATCTCTCTCCTTTCCACGGCTGTTTGCATATCTCTCCTTGCCAGGGTTGCTTGCATCTCTCTCCTAACCAGAGTTGTCTGTATCTCTCTACTTACAAGGGTTGTTTGTATCTCTCTCCATGCCAGGGTTGCTTGCATCGCTCTCCTTTCCGGGTTGTTTGCATCTCTCTCCTTGCCAGGGTTTTTTACATCTCTCTCCTTGCCAGGGATGTTTGCATCTCTCTCCTTGTCAGTGTTGTCTGTATCTCTCTCCTTGCCATGGTTGCTTGCATCTCTCTCCTTACCAGGGATATTTGTATTTCTCTCCTTTCCATGGTTGTTTGTATCTCTCTCCTTTCCGGGTTGTTTGCATCTATCTCCTTTCCAGGGCCAGGGATGTTTGTATCTCTCTCCTTGCCAGGGTTGTTTACATCTCTCTCCTTGCCAGGGATGTTTGCATCTCTCTCCTTGCCAGTGTTGTCTGTATCTCTCTCCTTGCCAGGGTTGCTTGCATCTCTCTCCTTACCAGGGATGTTTGTATCTCTCTCCTTTCCATGGTTGTTTGTATCTCTCTCCATGCCAGGGTTGCTTGCATCGCTCTCCTTTCCGGGTTGATTGTATCTCTCTCCTAACCAGGGTTGTCTGTATCTCTCTCCTTACCAAGGTTGTCTATATCTCTCTCCTTACAAGGGTTGTCTCCATCTCTCTCCTTACAAGGGTTGTCTGCATCTCTCTCCTTACAAGGGTTGTCTGCATATCTCTCCTTGCCAGGGTTGTTTGCATCTCTCTCCTTGCCAGGGTTGTTTGCATCTCTCTCCTTGCCAGGGTTGTTTGCATCTCACTCCTTGCCAGGGTTGTTTACATCTCTCTACTTTCCAGGGTTATTTACATCTCTCTCCTTGCCAGGGTTGTTTGCATCTCTCTCCATGCCAGGGTTGCTTGCATCTCTCTCCTTGCCAGGGTTGTTTACATCACTCTCCTTTCCAGGGTTGTTTACATCTCTCTCCTGGCCAGGGATGTTTGCATCTCTCTCCATTCCAGGGTTGTTTACATCTCTCTCCTTGCCAGGGTTGTTTAGATCTCTCTCCTTGCCAGGGTTGTCTGTATTTCTCTCCTTGCCAGGGTTGTTTGCATCTCTCTCCTTGCCAGGGTTGTTTGTATCTCTCTCCATGCCAGGGTTGTTTGCATCTCTCTCCTTGCCAGGGTTGTTTGCATCTCTCTCCTTGCCAGGGTTGTTTGCATCTCACTCCTTGCCAGGGTTGTTTACATCTCTCTACTTTCCAGGGTTGTTTACATCTCTCTCCTTGCCAGGGTTGTTTGCATCTCTCTCCATGCCAGGGTTGCTTGCATCTCTCTCCTTGCCAGGGTTGTTTACATCACTCTCCTTTCCAGGGTTGTTTACATCTCTCTCCTTGCCAGGGATGTTTGCATCTCTCTCCATTCCAGGGTTGTTTACATCTCTCTCCTTGCCAGGGTTGTTTAGATCTCTCTCCTTGCCAGGGTTGTCTGTATTTCTCTCCTTGCCAGGGTTGTTTGCATCTCTCTCCTTGCCAGGGTTGTTTGTATCTCTCTCCTTGCCAGGGTTGTTTGTATCTCACTCCTTGCCAGGGTTGTTTACATCTCTCTCCTTTCCAGGGTTGTTTACATCTCTCTCCATTCCAGGGTTGTTTACATCTCTCTCCTTGCCATGGTTGTTTACATCTCTCTCCTTGCCAGGGTTGTCTGTATTTCTCTCCTTTCCAGGGTTGTTTGCATATCTCTCCTTGCCAGGGTTGTTTACATCTCTCTCCTTGCCAGGGTTGTTTTTATCTCTCTCCTTGCCAGTGTTGTCTGTATCTCTCTCCTTGCCAGGGTTGCTTGCATCTCTCTCCTTACCAGGGATATTTGTATTTCTCTCCTTTCAATGGTTGTTTGTATCTCTCTCCTTTCCGGGTTGTTTGCATCTCTCTCCTTTCCATGGCCAGGGATGTTTGTATCTCTCTCCTTGCCAGGGTTGTTTGTATCTCTCTCCTTACCGGGTAGTTTGTATCTCTCCTTGCCAGGGTTGTTTGCATCACTCATCTCTATCCATTTTAGCTCCGTTAACTCTGCTCTCACAATCCTTACTCTGTTTCTCCGAAACACTCGCCTTTCTCAATCTTAGCTCCATTTCTCCGAAACACATCATAAACGCAATGAAATGAATGTACGTAAACCACTTTCAGCAATGAAATGAATGTACGTAAACCACTTTCAGCAATGAAATGAATGTACGTAAACCACTTTCAGCAATGAAATGAATGTACGTAAACCACTTTCAGCAATGAAATGAATGTACGTAAACCACTTTCAGCAATGAAATGAATGTACGTAAACCACTTTCAGCAATGAACTGGATGTACGTAAACAACTTTCAGCAATGAAATGAATGTACGTAAACCACTTTCAGCAATGAAATGAATGTACGTAAACCACTTTCAGCCATGAACTGGATGTACGTAAACCACTTTCAGCAATGAAATGAATGTACGTAAACCACTTTCAGCATTCAGCAATTACATGAATGTACGTAAACCACTTTCAGCAATGAACTGTACGTAAACCACTTTCAGCAATGAACTGAATGTACGTAAACCACTTTCAGCAATGAACTGGATGTACGTAAACCACTTTCAGCAATGAACTGGATGTACGTAAACCACTTTCAGCAATGAACTGAATGTACGTAAACCACTTTCAGCAATGAACTGGATGTACGTAAACCACTTTCAGCAATGAACTGAATGTACGTAAACCACTTTCAGCAAATTTTATTAAAATTGCTGCCATAAATAACTGAACACGAGCATACTGTGCAACTTGGTCTTTCTGTTCTATGACTGTTAAGTTAGATTATTACTGAAACCGGATATGTATAAATATATTGTTACATAATTGTATTTTCTTCCAAAATCATTCATCATTGTTCGTATTTTACAAATAACCTATGGATAAACTTGGAAGCCCATCAAACTATTGTTTCTGCGTGCCGGTAATGTTATAAGAAATGTGCATAATACAAGCATATTAATTACACAAAATGCTCCTACGCACTGACGGACAAATGTTCTCCAATCATATAAGAACATGAGAGTAGGCTGCAGCCAAGTAGTAATATGATTATATTCTCTAGCAAAAGGTTCAAACAATTTCCAAAATTACTAGAGAAAATATCATAAAATATATTTCGAATTAGATTATCGAATACTATAAGAAAATACATTGCACTAGATATATATTAGTGTGGTGCTGAACGAAATGCTTCCTAGACAATTAATAAAAAATGAACATATTCTGATAAACAGAGACTGATGTTTTGTTTCTCAAGGGCATACTGCTTTAGCATTACTGAATGTAGCCCAAGCTTTGGATTTAATTGAAAACTAATCCTATTGGCATTCACAGCGTAATAATCATGGTCACATATTGTTGTCAGTTATCAGTATTAATCGAACGATTAAGCTCATGATTGAAGACTATGGCAAACAAAGGCTCTTACATATTTGAACAATACTTTGCGATAGTGTCATTGTCACGGTAATGCATGGAACACACTAGTCATAGTGATAGAGGAAGTACTAGGATGTGGATCTGTAGGATAGAGATAGTATTGGGATGTGGATCTGTGGGATAGAGATAGTACAGGGATGTGGATCTGTGGGATAGAGATAGTACTGGGATGTGGATATGTAGCATAGAGGAAGTACTGGGATGTGGATCTATAGGATAGAGGAAGTACTGGGATGTGGATCTATGGGATAGAGATAGTACTGGGATGTGGATCTGTAGGATAGAGATAGTACTGGAATGTGGATCTGTGGGATAGAGATAGTACTGGACTGTGGATCTGTGGGATAGATATAGTACTGGGATGTGGATATGTAGCATAGAGATAGTACTGGGATGTGGATCCGTAGGATATATATAGTACTGGAATGTGAATCTGTGGGATAGAGATAGTACTGGAATGTGGATCTGTGGGATAGAGATAGTACTGGAATGTGGATATGTAGCATTGATATAGTACTGGGATGTGGATCTGTAGGATAGAGGAAGTACTGGGATGTGGATCTATGGGATAGAGATAGTACTGGGATGTGGATCTGTAGGATAGAGGAAGTACTGGGATGTGGATCTGTAGGACAGAGAGATAGTACTGGGATGTGGATCTGTGGGATAGAGATAGTACTGGGATGTGGATCTGTGGGATAGAGATAGTACTGGGATGTGGATCTGTGGGATAGAGGAAGTACTGGGATGTGGATCTATGGGATAGAGGAAGTACGGGGATGTGGATCTATGGGATAGAGATAGTACTGTGATGTGGATCTATTGGATAGAGATAGTACTGGGATGTGGATCTGTGGGATAGATATAGTACTGGGATGTGGATCTGTGGGATAGATATAGTACTGGGATGTGGATATGTGGGATAGATATAGTACTGGGATGTGGATCTGTGGTATAGAGATAGTACTGGGATGTGGATCTGTGGGATAGAGATAGTACTTGGATTTGGATCTGTGGGATAGAGGAAGTACTGGGATGTGTATAGGTGGGATAGAGGAAGTACTGGGATGTGGATCGGTGGGATAGAGGAAGTACTGGGGTGTGGATCTATGGGATAGAGATAGTACTGGGATGTGGATCTGTGGGATAGAGATAGTACTGGGATGTGGAACTGTGAGATATAGATAGTACTGGGATGTGGATCTGTGGGATAGAGATAGTACTGGGATGTGGATCTGTGGGATAGAGATAGTACTGGGATGTAGATCTATGGGATAGAGGAAGTACTGGGATGTGGATCGGTGGGATAGAGATAGTACTGGGATGTAGATCTATGGGATAGAGGAAGTACTGGAATGTGGATCGGTGGGATAGAGGAAGTACTGGGATGTGGATCTGTGGGATAGAGATAGTACTGGGATGTGGATCTATGGGATAGAGATAGTACTGGGATGTGGATCTGTAGGATAGATATAGTACTGGGTTGTGGATCTGTGGAATTGAGATAGTACTGGGATGTGGATCTGTAGGATATATATAGTACTGGGATGTGTATCTATAGGATAGAGATAGTACTGGGATGTGGATATATGGGATAGAGATAGTACTGGGATGTGGATCTGTAGGATAGAGATAGTACTGGGATGTGTGTCTGTGGGATAGAGATAGTACAGGGATGTGGATCTGTAAGATAGATATAGTACTGGAATGTGGATCTGTAAGATAGATATAGTACTGGGATGTGTGTCTGTGGGATAGAGATAGTACAGGGATGTGGATATGCGGGATAGAGATAGTACAGGGATGTGGATCTGTGGGATAGAGATTGTACCGGGATGTGGATCTGTGGGATAGAGATAGTACTGGGAGGTGGATCTGTAGGATAGAGGAAGTACTGGGATGTGGATCTGTGGGATAGAGATAGTACTGGGATGTCGATCTGTGGGATAGAGATAGTACTGGAATGTGGATCTGTAGGATAGAGGAAGTACTGGGATGTGGATCTGTGGGATAGATATAGTACTGGGATGTCGATCTGTGGGATAGGGAGAGTACTGGGATGTCGATCTGTAGGATAGAGGAAGTACTGGGATGTGGATCTGTGGGATAGAGATAGTACTGGGATGTCGATCTGTGGGATAGAGATAGTACTGGGATGTGGATCTGTAGGATAGAGGAAGTACTGGGAGGTGGATCTATGGGATAGAGGAAGTACTGGGATGTGGATCTATGGGATAGAGAGAGTACTGGGATGTCGATCTGTGGGATAGAGATAGTACTGGGATGTGGATCTGTAGGATAGAGGAAGTACTGGGAGGTGGATCTATGGGATAGAGGAAGAACTGGGATGTGGATCTATGGGATAGAGAGAGTACTGGGATGTCGATCTGTGGGATAGAGATAGTACTGGGATGTGAATCTGTAGGATAGAGGAAGTACTGGGATGTGGATCTGTGGGATAGAGGAAGTACTGGGATGTGGATCTATGGGATAGAGATAGTACTGGGATGTCGATCTGTGGGATAGAGATTGTTCTGGGATGTAGTTCTGTGGGATAGAGATTGTACTGGGATGTGGATCTGTGGGATAGAGATTGTACAGCGATGTGGATCTGTGGGATAGAGATAGTACTGGGATGTGGATCTGTGGGATAGATATAGTACTGGGATGTGGATCTGTGGGATAGATATAGTACTGGGATGTGGATCTGTAGGATAGAGGAAGTACTGGGATGTGGATCTATGGGATAGAGATAGTACTGGGATGTGGATCAATTGGATAGAGATAGTACTGGGATGTGGATCTGTGGGATATATATAGTACTGGGATGTGGATCTGTGGGATAGATATAGTACTGGGATGTGGATCTGTGGAATAGATATAGTACCGGGATGTGGATCTGTAGTATAGAGATAGTACTGGGATGTGGATCTGTGGGATAGAGATAGTACTTGGATTTGGATCTGTGGGATAGAGGAAGTACTGGGATGTGTATAGGTGGGATAGAGGAAGTACTGGGATGTGGATCGGTGGGATAGAGGAAGTACTGGGGTGTGGATCTATGGGATAGAGATAGTACTGGGATGTGGATCTGTGGGATAGAGATAGTACTGGGATGTGGAACTGTGAGATAGAGATAGTACTGGGATGTGGATCTGTAGGATAGAGATAGTACTGGGATGTGGATCTGTGGGATAGAGATAGTACAGGGATGTGGATCTGTGGGATAGAGATAGTACTGGGATGTAGATCTATGGGATAGAGGAAGTACTGGGATGTGGATCGGTGGGATAGAGATAGTACTGGGATGTAGATCTATGGGATAGAGGAAGTACTGGAATGTGGATCGGTGGGATAGAGGAAGTACTGGGATGTGGATCTGTGGGATAGAGATAGTACTGGGATGTGGATATGTAGGATAGATATAGTACTGGGATGTGGATCTGTAATATAGATATAGTACTGGGTTGTGGATCTATGGGATAGAGATAGTACTGGGATGTGGATCTATGGGATTGAGATAGTACTGGGATGTGGATCTGTAGGATAGAGATAGTACTGGGATGTATGTCTGTGGGATAGAGATAGTACAGGGATGTGGATCTGTAAGATAGATATAGTACTGGAATGTGGATCTGTGCGATATATATAGTATTGGGATGTGTGTCTGTTGGATAGAGATAGTACAGGGATGTGGATATGCGGGATAGAGATAGTACAGGGATGTGGATCTGTGGGATAGAGATTGTACTGGGATGTGGATCTGTGGGATAGAGATAGTACTGGGAGGTGGATCTGTAGGATAGAGGAAGTACTGGGATGTGGATCTGTGGGATAGAGATAGTACTGGGATGTCGATCTGTGGGATAGAGATAGTACTGGGATGTGGATCTGTAGGATAGAGGAAGTACTGGGATGTGGATCTGTGGGATAGAGAGAGTACTGGGATGTCGATCTGTGGGATAGAGGAAGTACTGGGATGTGTATAGGTGGGATAGAGGAAGTACTGGGATGTGGATCGGTGGGATAGAGGAAGTACTGGGATGTGGATCTATGGGATAGAGGAAGTACTGGGGTGTGGATCTGTGGGATAGAGATAGTACTGGGATGTGGATCTGTGGGATAGAGATAGTACTGGGATGTGGAACTGTGAGATATAGATAGTACTGGGATGTGGATCTGTGGGATAGAGATAGTACTGGGATGTGGATCTGTGGGATAGAGATAGTACTGGGATGTAGATCTATGGGATAGAGGAAGTACTGGGATGTGGATCGGTGGGATAGAGATAGTACTGGGATGTAGATCTATGGGATAGAGGAAGTACTGGAATGTGGATCGGTGGGATAGAGGAAGTACTGGGATGTGGATCTGTGGGATAGAGATAGTACTGGGATGTGGATCTATGGGATAGAGATAGTACTGGGATGTGGATCTGTAGGATAGATATAGTACTGGGTTGTGGATCTGTGGAATTGAGATAGTACTGGGATGTGGATCTGTAGGATAGATATAGTACTGGGATGTGTATCTATAGGATAGAGATAGTACTGGGATGTGGATATATGGGATAGAGATAGTACTGGGATGTGGATCTGTAGGATAGAGATAGTACTGGGATGTGTGTCTGTGGGATAGAGATAGTACAGGGATGTGGATCTGTAAGATAGATATAGTACTGGAATGTGGATCTGTAAGATAGATATAGTACTGGGATGTGTGTCTGTGGGATAGAGATAGTACAGGGATGTGGATATGCGGGATAGAGATAGTACAGGGATGTGGATCTGTGGGATAGAGATTGTACCGGGATGTGGATCTGTGGGATAGAGATAGTACTGGGAGGTGGATCTGTAGGATAGAAGAAGTACTGGGATGTGGATCTGTGGGATAGAGATAGTACTGGGATGTCGATCTGTGGGATAGAGATAGTACTGGAATGTGGATCTGTAGGATAGAGGAAGTACTGGGATGTGGATCTGTGGGATAGATATAGTACTGGGATGTCGATCTGTGGGATAGGGAGAGTACTGGGATGTCGATCTGTAGGATAGAGGAAGTACTGGGATGTGGATCTGTGGGATAGAGATAGTACTGGGATGTCGATCTGTGGGATAGAGATAGTACTGGGATGTGGATCTGTAGGATAGAGGAAGTACTGGGAGGTGGATCTATGGGATAGAGGAAGTACTGGGATGTGGATCTATGGGATAGAGAGAGTACTGGGATGTCGATCTGTGGGATAGAGATAGTACTGGGATGTGGATCTGTAGGATAGAGGAAGTACTGGGAGGTGGATCTATGGGATAGAGGACGAACTGGGATGTGGATCTATGGGATAGAGAGAGTACTGGGATGTCGATCTGTGGGATAGAGATAGTACTGGGATGTGAATCTGTAGGATAGAGGAAGTACTGGGATGTGGATCTGTGGGATAGAGGAAGTACTGGGATGTGGATCTATGGGATAGAGATAGTACTGGGATGTCGATCTGTGGGATAGAGATTGTTCTGGGATGTAGTTCTGTGGGATAGAGATTGTACTGGGATGTGGATCTGTGGGATAGAGATTGTACAGCGATGTGGATCTGTGGGATAGAGATAGTACTGGGATGTGGATCTGTGGGATAGATATAGTACTGGGATGTGGATCTGTGGGATAGATATAGTACTGGGATGTGGATCTGTAGGATAGAGGAAGTACTGGGATGTGGATCTATGGGATAGAGATAGTACTGGGATGTGGATCAATTGGATAGAGATAGTACTGGGATGTGGATCTGTGGGATATATATAGTACTGGGATGTGGATCTGTGGGATAGATATAGTACTGGGATGTGGATCTGTGGAATAGATATAGTACCGGGATGTGGATCTGTAGTATAGAGATAGTACTGGGATGTGGATCTGTGGGATAGAGATAATACTTGGATTTGGATCTGTGGGATAGAGGAAGTACTGGGATGTGTATAGGTGGGATAGAGGAAGTACTGGGATGTGGATCGGTGGGATAGAGGAAGTACTGGGGTGTGGATCTATGGGATAGAGATAGTACTGGGATGTGGATCTGTGGGATAGAGATAGTACTGGGATGTGGAACTGTGAGATAGAGATAGTACTGGGATGTGGATCTGTAGGATAGAGATAGTACTGGGATGTGGATCTGTGGGATAGAGATAGTACTGGGATGTGGATCTGTGGGATAGAGATAGTACTGGGATGTAGATCTATGGGATAGAGGAAGTACTGGGATGTGGATCGGTGGGATAGAGATAATACTGGGATGTAGATCTATGGGATAGAGGAAGTACTGGAATGTGGATTGGTGGGATAGAGGAAGTACTGGGATGTGGATCTGTGGGATAGAGATAGTACTGGGATGTGGATATGTAGGATAGATATAGTACTGGGATGTGGATCTGTAATATAGATATAGTACTGGGTTGTGGATCTATGGGATAGAGATAGTACTGGGATGTGGATCTATGGGATTGAGATAGTACTGGGATGTGGATCTGTAGGATAGAGATAGTACTGGGATGTATGTCTGTGGGATAGAGATAGTACAGGGATGTGGATCTGTAAGATAGATATAGTACTGGAATGTGGATCTGTGCGATATATATAGTATTGGGATGTGTGTCTGTTGGATAGAGATAGTACAGGGATGTGGATATGCGGGATAGAGATAGTACAGGGATGTGGATCTGTGGGATAGAGATTGTACTGGGATGTGGATCTGTGGGATAGAGATAGTACTGGGAGGTGGATCTGTAGGATAGAGGAAGTACTGGGATGTGGATCTGTGGGATAGAGATAGTACTGGGATGTCGATCTGTGGGATAGAGATAGTACTGGGATGTGGATCTGTAGGATAGAGGAAGTACTGGGATGTGGATCTGTGGGATAGATATAGTACTGGGATGTCGATCTGTGGGATAGAGAGAGTACTGGGATGTCGATCTGTAGGATAGAGGAAGTACTGGGATGTGGATCTGTGGGATAGAGATAGTACTGGGATGTCGATCTGTGGGATAGAGATAGTACTGGGATGTGGATCTGTAGGATAGAGGAAGTACTGGGAGGTGGATCTATGGGATAGAGGAAGTACTGGGATGTGGATCTATGGGATAGAGAGAGTACTGGGATGTCGATCTGTGGGATAGAGATAGTACTGGGATGTGGATCTGTAGGATAGAGGATGTACTGGGAGGTGGATCTATGGGATAGAGGAAGTACTGGGATGTGGATCTATGGGATAGAGAGAGTACTGGGATGACGATCTGTGGGATAGAGATAGTACTGGGATGTGAATCCGTAGGATAGAGGAAGTACTGGGATGTGGATCTGTGGGATAGAGGAAGTACTGGGATGTCGATCTGTGGGATAGAGATTGTTCTGGGATGTAGATATGTGGGATAGAGATTGTACTGGGATGTGGATCTGTGGGATAGAGATTGTACAACGATGTGGATCTGTGGGATAGAGATAGTACTGGGATGTGGATCTGTGGGATAGATATAGTACTGGGATGTGGATCTGTGGGATGGATATAGTACAGGGATGTGGAACTGTAGGATAGAGATAGTACTGGGATGTGGATCTGTGGGACAGAGATAGTACAGCGATGTGGGTCTGTGGGATAGATATAGTACAGGGATGTGGATCTGTAGGATAGAGATAGTACTGGGGTGTGGATCTGTGGGATAGAGATAGTACAGGGATGTGGATATGCGGGATAGAGATAGTACTGTAGTGTTATATTTTGGATGTTGGGTTATATGCCGGTTGATTAGCTTTAGTGTTTGGTGTTGGGTTATATATTGGTAGATTTACATTAGTGTTGGGTGTTGGGTTATATATTTGTAGATTGGTTGTAGTGTTGGGTGTTCGGTTATATGTTGGTATATTTACTTTATTGATGGGTGTTGGGTTATATGCTGGTAGAGTGTCTGTAGTGTTGGGTTATATGTTGGTAGATTTACTTTATTGATGGGTGTTTGGTTATATGCTGGTAGAGTGTCTGTAGTGTTGGGTTATATGTTGGTAGATTTACTTTATTGATGGGTGTTTGGTTATATGCTGGTAGAGTGTCTGTAGTGTTGGGTTATATGTTGGTAGATTTACTTTATTGATGGGTGTTGGGTTATATGCTGGTATATTGGCTGTAGTGTTGGGTTATATATTTGTAGATTGGTTGTAGTGTTGGGTGTTGGGTTATATGTTGGTAGATTGGCTGTAGTGTTGGGTGTTTGGTTATATGCTGGTAGATTGGCTGTAACGTTGGGTGTTGGGTTATATGCTGGTACATTGGCTGTAGTGTTGGGTTATATGTTGGTAGATTGGATGTAGTGATGGGTGTTGGGCTATATGTTGGTAGATTGACTTTATTGTTGGGTGTTGGGTTATATGCTGGTAGATTGGCTGTAGTGTCGGGTTATCTATTTGTAGATTGGTTGTAGTGTTGGGTGTTGGGTTATATGTTGGTAGATTTACTTTATTGATTGGTGTTGGGTTATATGCTGGTATATTGGCTGTAGTGTTGGTTTATATGCTGGTAGATTGCCTGTATAGTTGGGTTATGTGCTGGTAGATTGCCTGTATTGTTGTGTTATATACTGGTATATTGGCTGTATAGTTGGGTGGTGGGATATATGCTGGTAGATTGGCTGTAGTGTTGGGTTATATGCTGGTAGATTGGCTGTAGTGTTGGTTTATATGCTGGTATATTGCCTGTATAGTTGGGTTATGTGCTGGTAGATGGGCTGTAGTGTTGGATGATATGCTGTTAGATTGGCTGTAGTGTTGGGTTATATGCTGGTAGATTGGCTGTAGTGTTGGTTTATATGCTGGTAGATTGCCTGTATAGTTTGGGTATGTGCTAGTAGATTGTCTGTAGTGTTGGGTTATATGCTGGTAGATGGGCTGTAGTGTTGGGTTATATGCTGGTAGATGGGCTGTAGTGTTGGTTTATATGCTGGTAGATTGCCTGTAGTGTTGGGTTATATGCTGATAGATTGGCTGTAGTGTTGGGTTTTGGGATATTTGCTGGTAGATTGGCTGTAATGTTGATTATATGCTGGTAGATGGACTGTAGTGTTTGGTTATATGCTGGTTTATTGGCTGTATTGTCGGGTGTTGGGTAATATGCTGGTCGATTGGCTGTAGTGTCGGGTGTTGGGTTTTATGCTGGTTTATTGGCTGTAGTGTCGGGTGTTGGGTTATATGATGGTAGATTGGCTGTAGTGTTGGTTTATATGCTGGTAGATTGCCTGTATAGTTGGGTTATATGTTGGTAGATTACCTGTAGTGTCGGGTGTTGGGTTATATGCTGGTAGATTGGCTGTAGTGTCGGGTGTTGGGTTATATGCTGGTATATTGGCTGTAGTGTCGGGAGTTGGATTATATGCTGGTAGATTGGCTGTAGTGTCGGATGTTGGGTTATATGCTGGTAGATTGGCTGTAGTGTCTGGTGTTGGATTATATGCTGGTATATTGGCTGTAGTGTCGGATGTTGGATTATATGCTGGTAGATTGGCTGTAGTGTCGGGTGTTGGGCTATATGCTTATTGATTGGCTGTATTGTTTGGTGTTGGGCTATATGCTGGTAGATTGGCTGTAGTGTCGGGTGTTGGAATATATGCTGGTACATTGGCTGTAGCTTTGGGTGTTGGGTTATATGCTGGTAGATTGGCTGTAGTGTTGGGTGTTGGGCTATATGCTGGTAGATTTTCTGTAGTGTTGGGTTATATGCTTGTAGATTGGCAGTAGTGTTGGATTTTGGGATATATGCTGGTAGATTGGCTGTAGTGTTGGGCTATATGCTGGTAGATTGGCTGTAGTGTTAGGCTATATGCTGGTAGATTGACTGTAGTGTTGGGTTTTGAGATATTTGCTGGTAGATTGGCTATATAGTTGGGTGTTGGATTATATGCTTGTATATTGGCTGTAGTGTCGGGTGTTGGATTATATGCTGGTAGATTGGCTGTAGTGTCGTGTGTTGGGTTATATGCTGGTAGATTGGCTGTAGTGTCGGGTGTTGGGCTATATGCTTGCTGATTGGCTGTAGTGTCGTGTGTTGGGTTATATGCTGGTATATTGGCTGTATAGTTGGGTGTTGGAATATATGCTTGTAGATTGGCTGTAGTGTTGTGTGGTGGGTTATTTGCTGGTATATTGGCTGTAGTTTCGGGTGTTGGGTAATATGCTAGAATATTGGCTGTAATGTGGGGTGTTGTATTATATGCTGGTAGATTGGCTGTAGTGTCGGATGTTGGGTTATATGCTTATTGATTGGCTGTAGTGTCGGGTGTTGGGCTATATGCTGATATATTGGCTGTAGTGTTGGGTGTTGGGTTATATGCTGGTAGATTGGCTGTATTGTTTGGTATTGGGTTATATGCTGGTAGATTGGCTGTAATGTCGGGTGTTGAGCTATATGCTTGCTGATTGGCTGTAGTGTCGTGTGTTGAGTTTTATGCTGGTATATTGGCTGTAGAGTTGGGTGTTGGATTATATGCTGGTAGCTTGGTTGTAGTGTTGGGTGTTGGGTTATATGCTGGTAGATTGGCTGTATTGTTTGGTGTTGGGCTATATGCTGGTAGATTGGCTGTAGTGTTGGGTGTTGGGTTATATGCTGGTACATTGGCTCTAGCGTCGGGTGTTGGGTTATATGCTGGTACATTGGCTGTAGCGTTGGGTGTTGGGTTATATGCTGCTAGATTGGCTGTAGTGTTGGTTTATATGTTGGTAGATTGGATGTAGTGTTGGGTGTTGGGTTATATGCTGGTAGATTGGCTGTAGTGTTGGGTGTTGGGCTATATTATATGCTGGTAGATTTTCTGTAGTGTTGGGTTATATGCTTGTAGATTGGCAGTAGTGTTGGATTTTGGGATATATGCTGGTAGATTGGCTGTAGTGTTGGGCTATATGCTGGTAGATTGGCTGTAGTGTTAGGCTATATGCTGGTAGATTGACTGTAGTGTTGGGTTTTGAGATATTTGCTGGTAGATTGGCTATATAGTTGGGTGTTGGATTATATGCTTGTATATTGGCTGTAATGTCGGGTGTTGGATTATATGCTGGTAGATTGGCTGTAGTGTCGTGTGTTGGGTTATATGCTGGTAGATTGGCTGTAGTGTCGGGTGTTGGGCTATATGCTTGCTGATTGGCTGTAGTGTCGTGTGTTGGGTTATATGCTGGTATATTGGCTGTATAGTTGGGTGTTGGATTATATGCTTGTAGATTGGCTGTAGTGTTGTGTGGTGGGTTATTTGCTGGTATATTGGCTGTAGTTTCGGGTGTTGGGTAATATGCTAGAATATTGGCTGTAATGTGGGGTGTTGTATTATATGCTGGTAGATTGGCTGTAGTGTCGGATGTTGGGTTATATGCTTATTGATTGGCTGTAGTGTCGGGTGTTGGGCTATATGCTGATATATTGGCTGTAGTGTTGGGTGTTGGGTTATATGCTGGTAGATTGGCTGTATTGTTTGGTATTGGGTTATATGCTGGTAGATTGGCTGTAGTGTCGGGTGTTGAGCTATATGCTTGCTGATTGGCTGTAGTGTCGTGTGTTGAGTTTTATGCTGGTATATTGGCTGTAGAGTTGGGTGTTGGATTATATGCTGGTAGCTTGGTTGTAGTGTTGGGTGTTGGGTTATATGCTGGTAGATTGGCTGTATTGTTTGTTGTTGGGCTATATGCTGGTAGATTGGCTGTAGTGTTGGGTGTTGGGTTATATGCTGGTACATTGGCTCTAGCGTCGGGTGTTGGGTTATATGCTGGTACATTGGCTGTAGCGTTGGGTGTTGGGTTATATGCTGCTAGATTGGCTGTAGTGTTGGTTTATATGTTGGTAGATTGGATGTAGTGTTGGGTTATATATTGGTAGATTTACTTTAGTATTGGGTGTTGGGTTATATATTGGTAGATTTACTTTAGTGTTGAGTGTTGGGTTATATATTTGTAGATTGGTTGTAGTGTTGGGTTATATGCTGGTAGATTGGCTGTAGCGTTGGATTATATGTTGGTAGATTTACTTAATTGATGGGTGTTGGGCTATATGCTGGTTGATTGGCTGTAGTGTCGGGTTATATATTTGTAAATTGGTTGTAGTGTTGGGTGTTGGGTTATATGTTGGTAGATTTACTTTATTCATCCGAAATTGTTAACAAACATGCGCCCCTGAAAGAAAGATCAGTGACATGTAGACCCAAGGTTCCGTGGTATTCTGGATACTTGAGACTATTAAAGCAGTATAAAAGATCAATTGAAAAAATCTACTTCCGAGACAGGTCAGACATTACCAAAACTGTTTACAAGAATGTAAGAAACTCGTACACTGCTGCGGTAACATCAGTTAAGGACGGGCACTATCAAAGCAGAATAGGAGAGGCTGAGGGAAATGTGAAGAAACTCTACAGTGTTACTTCTAACTTACTGGGACGATCTAAAGAAAACCCTCTTCCACCGCACACGAGTGAAGTTGCTTTGGCAAATGACTTCTTGCAATATTTCACTGGTAAAATCTTGAAACTACGCAATGACCTGGATAACATTAGCACTGAATCCGACCTATCGGTGCCTGGAATTAATGACACATTAGAAACATCGTTGTGTCCAAATGTTCTATCTGAATTCCAGTTAGTAACTGAAAGTGATATCACCAAACTTGTGAAAGAATCAAAATCTACCACATGTGAACTGGATGTAATGCCAACATCAAAACTAAAAGAGAACCTTTCTACAATAATACCTGTTATGACAGAAATTGTCAATAGGTCATTGTCAACTGGTGTGTTCCCAGATGAGTGGAAGAGTGCTGTAGTGAAGCCCCTTCTGAAAAAGAAAGGGCTCCCCCTAGAACTGAAAAACTATCGCCCAGTGTCAAACCTAACTTTCTTGTCCAAAATACTTGAAAGGGCAGCAATGACTCAGATTTCAAATTATATCGAATCAGAAAATCTGTTACCAACATACCAAAGTGCTTATCGTAAAGGTCATGGTGTAGAGACCGCCATGATGAAAATGTATAGTGACCTTCTTGAAACAGCTGACAAGAGTCACATCACTATCGTCGTAATGATCGATCTCAGTGCCGCATTCGACACCATCGACATACCAATATTGCTTGAAGTCTTACAATCTGACTTCGCAATCCAGGGAACTCCCCTGAAGTGGATTCAATCATACCTTAGCGGCAGAGACATGAAAATAGTCATCGAACAGTCAGCGTCCAAATCCGAGCCACTGGAGTTCGGTGTACCTCAGGGTTCTTGTGCTGGGCCGGTTATATGTACCCTCTATATAGCAGCCCTTAACAAAGTTGTAAAAAAGTATCCTGCAGATCGTTATGGATATGCAGATGACCATAAAGTGGCATTCAAAATTAAAGCTGGAAATAATGAAAGTGAGGCATCTGTTCTGAAACAACTTGAAGATTGTTTAAATGACGTCATTGGATGGATGACCAAATTCAAACTTAAAATGAATAACAGCAAAACTGAAATTATCATGTATGGCACGAGGCAACAGCTGTCGAATACGAACATAAGTAGTGTGAATGTTGGCGGGATTGAGGTTAAGTGTGTTGACAATGCGAGAGACCTCGGTGTTCTGATGACAAGCACCTTAAATTTTGACAAACACATCCAAAAAAAGTGTCAGATCGCCAACATGCAACTGAGAAATCTAAAAGTTATTAGAAAACATCTTAGTCAAAAATCTACAGAAATACTAGTCCATGGCCTCATTCACTCCCACTTAGATTTCTGTAATGGACTATTCACAAACATTCCTACTTACCAAATGAAACAATTAGAACGTGTCCAAAATCACGCAGCAAGAGTTGTAACCGGTGCTAGTTTTGACCAACCAAGCAATGAGATCCTAAAAACATTGCACTGGCTTCCTGTTCGTGCCCGCATCATGTACAAAGTGATTGTTACTGTGTTCCGGGCGTTAAATGGTACAGCGCCTGTGTATATCCAAGGACTGTTCCAACCTGCCATTCAGACCGAATATAGGCAAAAACTACGATCATCAACATCTAGTGAAACCAAACTGTATGAACCACCACCAACACGAATAAAACTGGCGGACAAATCTATCGTTACCGTAGGACCGAAATGGTGGAACTCGCTCCCAGACTATCTCAGGGATGTGAAAAAGGAATCAGAATTCAAATCAAAACTAAAAACATACTTGTTTCGACGGTTCTTGAACTAGAGTGTATGTATGACTGTGTCGTTGATTCTGTATTCTACAGTGACTTGCTAGGAAATAAATTGATGTGATTTTTGTAAATACTCATTTTACACTCTATTTTTATGCATTGATACATAGTAATGTAAAGTTTGGATTGTACAGCGCAACCGAATATTTTATACATTTTTGCGCTTTATAAATGCTTTGTATTTGTATTTGTATTGATGGGTGTTGGGTTATATGCTGGTAGAATGGCTGTAGTGTTGGCTTACAAGCTGGTAGATTGGCTATATAGTTGGATGTTATGTTATATGATGGTAGATTGGCTGTAGTGTTGGTTTATATGCTGGTAGATTGCCTGTATTGTTGGGTTATATACTGGTCGATTGGCTGTATAGTTGGGTGTTGGGTTATATGCTGGTAGATTGGCTGTCGTGTTGGGTTATTTGCTGGTAGATGGGCTGTAGTGTTGGGTAATATGCTGGTAGATGGGCTGTAGTGTTGGTTTATATGCTGGTAGATTGCCTGTAGTGTTGGGTTATATGCTGGTAGATTGGCTGTAGTGTTGGGTTATATGCTGGTAGATTGGCTGTAGTGTTAGGCTATATGCTGGTAGATTGACTGTAGTGTTTGGCTATATGCTGGTAGATGGATTGTAGTGTTTGGTTATATGCTGGTATATTCGCTGTATTGTCGTGTGTTGGGTTATATGCTGATAGATTGGCTGCATAGTTGGGTGTTGGATTATATGCTTGTATATTGGCTGTAGTGTCGGGTGTTGGATTATATGCTGGTAGATTGGATGTAGTGTCGGTTGTTGGGTAATATGCTAGTATATTGGCTGTAGTGTCGTGTGTTGGATTATATGCTGGTAGATTGGCAGTAGTGTTGGGTTATATGCTGGTAGATTGGCTGTAGTGTTGGGTAATATGCTTGTAGATTGGCTGTACAGTTGTGTTTTGGATTATATGCTGGTATATTGGCTGTAGTGTTGGGTGTTGGGTTATATGCTGGTAGATTGGCTGTAGTGTTGGGTGTTGGGTTATATGCTGGTAGATTGGCTGTAGCGTTGGGTGTTGGGATATATGCTGGTAGATTGGCTCTAGTGTTGGATGTTGGGTTATATGCTGGTAGTTTGGCTGTAGTGTCTGGTGTTGGATTATATGCTGGTAGATTGGCTGTAGTGTTGGGTGTTGGATTATATGCTGGTACATTGGCTATAGTGTTGGGTGTTGGGTTATATGCTGGTACATTGGCTGTAGTGTTGGGTGTTGGGTTATATATTGGTAGATTTACTTTAGTATTGGGTGTTGGGTTATATATTGGTAGATTTACTTTAGTGTTGGGTGTTGGGTTATATATTTGTAGATTGGTTGTAGTGTTGGGTTATATGCTGGTAGATTGGCTGTAGCGTTGGATTATATGTTGGTAGATTTACTTAATTGATGGGTGTTGGGCTATATGCTGGTTGATTGGCTGTAGTGTCGGGTTATATATTTGTAAATTGGTTGTAGTGTTGGGTGTTGGGTTATATGTTGGTATATTTACTTTATTGATGGGTGTTGGGTTATATGCTGGTAGAATGGCTGTAGTGTTGGCCTACAAGCTGGTAGATTGGCTATATAGTTGGATATTATGTTATATGATGGTAGATTGGCTGTAGTGTTGGTTTATATGCTGGTAGATTGCCTGTATTGTTGGGTTATATACTGGTCGATTGGCTGTATAGTTGGGTGTTGGGTTATATGCTGGTAGATTGGCTGTAGTGTTGGGTTATTTGCTGGTAGATGGGTTGTAGTGTTGGGTAATATGCTGGTATATTGCCTGTAGTGTTGGGTTATATGCTGGTAGATGGGCTGTAGTGTTGGTTTATATGCTGGTAGATTGCCTGTAGTGTTGGGTTATATGCTGGTAGATTGGCTGTAGTGTTAGGCTATATGCTGGTAGATTGACTGTAGTGTTTGGCTATATGCTGGTAGATGGATTGTAGTGTTTGGTTATATGCTGGTATATTCGCTGTATTGTCGTGTGTTGGGTTATATGCTGATAGATTGGCTGCATAGTTGGGTGTTGGATTATATGCTTGTATATTGGCTGTAGTGTCGGGTGTTGGATTATATGCTGGTAGATTGGATGTAGTGTCGGTTGTTGGGTAATATGCTAGTATATTGGCTGTAGTGTCGTGTGTTGGATTATATGCTGGTAGATTGGCAGTAGTGTTGGGTTATATGCTGGTAGATTGGCTGTAGTGTTGGGTAATATGCTTGTAGATTGGCTGTACAGTTGTGTTTTGGATTATATGCTGGTATATTGGCTGTAGTGTTGGGTGTTGGGTTATATGCTGGTAGATTGGCTGTAGTGTTGGGTGTTGGGTTATATGCTGGTAGATTGGCTGTAGTGTTGGGTGTTGGGATATATGCTGGTAGATTGGCTGTAGTGTTGGATGTTGGGTTATATGCTGGTAGTTTGGCTGTAGTGTCTGGTGTTGGATTATATGCTGGTAGATTGGCTGTAGTGTTGGGTGTTGAATTATATGCTGGTACATTGGCTATAGTGTTGGGTGTTGGGTTATATGCTGGTACATTGGCTGTAGTGTTGGGTGTTGGGTTATATATTGGTAGATTTACTTTAGTGTTGGGTGTTGGGTTATATATTTGTAGATTGGTTGTAGTGTTGGGTTATATGCTGGTAGATTGGCTGTAGCGTTGGATTATATGTTGGTAGATTTACTTAATTGATGGGTGTTGGGCTATATGCTGGTTGATTGGCTGTAGTGTCGGGTTATATATTTGTAAATTGGTTGTAGTGTTGGGTGTTGGGTTATATGTTGGTAGATTTACTTTATTGATGGGTGTTGGGTTATATGCTGGTAGAATGGCTGTAGTGTTGGCTTACAAGCTGGTAGATTGGCTATATAGTTGGATGTTATGTTATATGATGGTAGATTGGCTGTAGTGTTGGTTTATATGCTGGTAGATTGCCTGTATTGTTGGGTTATATACTGGTCGATTGGCTGTATAGTTGGGTGTTGGGTTATATGCTGGTAGATTGGCTGTAGTGTTGGGTTATTTGCTGGTAGATGGGTTGTAGTGTTGGGTAATATGCTGGTATATTGCCTGTAGTGTTGGGTTATATGCTGGTAGATGGCTGTAGTGTTGGTTAATGCTGGTAATTGCCTGTAGTGTTGGGTTATATGCTGGTAGATTGGCTGTAGTGTTGGGTTATATGCTGGTAGATTGGCTGTAGTGTTAGGCTATATGCTGGTAGATTGACTGTAGTGTTTGGCTATATGCTGGTAGATGGATTGTTGTGTTTGGTTATATGCTGGTATATTCGCTGTATTGTCGTGTGTTGGGATATATGCTGATAGATTGGCTGCATAGTTGGGTGTTGGATTATATGCTTTTATATTGGCTGTAGTGTCGGGTGTTGGATTATATGCTTGTATATTGGCTGTAGTGTCGGGTGTTGGATTATATGCTGGTAGATTGGCTGTAGCGTTGGATTATATGTTGGTAGATTTACTTAATTGATGGGTGTTGGGCTATATGCTGGTTGATTGGCTGTAGTGTCGGGTTATATATTTGTAAATTGGTTGTAGTGTTGGGTGTTGGGTTATATGTTGGTAGATTTACTTTATTGATGGGTGTTGGGTTATATGCTGGTAGAATGGCTGTAGTGTTGGCTTACAAGCTGGTAGATTGGCTATATAGTTGGATGTTATGTTATATGATGGTAGATTGGCTGTAGTGTTGGTTTATATGCTGGTAGATTGCCTGTATTGTTGGGTTATATACTGGTCGATTGGCTGTATAGTTGGGTGTTGGGTTATATGCTGGTAGATTGGCTGTAGTGTTGGGTTATTTGCTGGTAGATGGGTTGTAGTGTTGGGTAATATGCTGGTATATTGCCTGTAGTGTTGGGTTATATGCTGGTAGATGGGCTGTAGTGTTGGTTTATATGCTGGTAGATTGCCTGTAGTGTTGGGTTATATGCTGGTAGATTGGCTGTAGTGTTGGGTTATATGCTGGTAGATTGGCTGTAGTGTTAGGCTATATGCTGGTAGATTGACTGTAGTGTTTGGCTATATGCTGGTAGATGGATTGTTGTGTTTGGTTATATGCTGGTATATTCGCTGTATTGTCGTGTGTTGGGATATATGCTGATAGATTGGCTGCATAGTTGGGTGTTGGATTATATGCTTTTATATTGGCTGTAGTGTCGGGTGTTGGATTATATGCTTGTATATTGGCTGTAGTGTCGGGTGTTGGATTATATGCTGGTAGATTGGATGTAGTGTCGGTTGTTGGGTAATATGCTAGTATATTGGCTGTAGTGTCGTGTGTTGGATTATATGCTGGTAGATTGGCAGTAGTGTTGGGTTATATGCTGGTAGATTGGCTGTAGTGTTGGGTTATATGCTTGTAGATTGGCTGTACAGTTGTGTTTTGGATTATATGCTGGTATATTGGCTGTAGTGTTGGGTGTTGGGTTATATGCTGGTAGATTGGATGTAGTATTGGGTGTTGGGATATATGCTGGTAGATTGGCTGTAGTGTTGGATGTTGGGTTATATGCTGGTAGTTTGGCTGTAGTGTCTGGTGTTGGATTATATGCTGGTATATTGGCTGTAGTGTTGGGTGTTGGATTATATGCTGGTACATTGGCTATAGTGTTGGGTGTTGGGTTATATGCTGGTACATTGGCTGTAGTGTTGGGTGTTGGGTTATATGCTGGTACATTGGCTGTAATGTCGGGTGTTGGATTATATGCTGGTATATTGGATGTAATGTTGGGTGTTGGGTTATATGCTGGTAGATTGGCTGTAGTGTTGGGTTATATGCTTGTAGATTGGCTGTATAGTTGGGTGTTGGATTATATGCTGGTAGATTGGCTGTAGTGTTGGGTGTAGGGTTATATTCTGGTAGAGTGGCTGTAGTGTTGGGTGTTAGATTATATGCTAGTACATTGGCTGTAGTGTCGGGTGTTGGATTATATACTGGTATATTGGATATAATGTTGGGTGTTGGGTTATATGCTGGTAGATTGGCTGTAGTGTTGGGTAATATGCTGGTATATTGGCTGTAAGTTCGGGTGTTGGGTTATATGCTGGTAGATTGGTTGTTGTTTCGGATGTTGGATTATATGCTGGTAGATTGGTTGTTGTGTCGGGTGTTGGGTTATATGCTGGTAGATTGGCTGTAGTGTCGGGTGTTGGATTATATGCTGGTAGATTGGCTGTAATGTTGGGTGTTGGGTTATATGCTGGTATTTTGGCTGTAGTGTCGGGTGCTGGTTAATATGCTGGTATATTGGCGGTAGTTTCGGATTTTGGGCTATATGCTGGTATATTGGCTGTGTCGTCGGGTGTTGGATTATATGCTGGTATATTGGCTGTAGTGTCGGGTGCTGGATTATATGCTGGTATATTGGCTGTAGTGTTGGGTGTTGGGTTATATGCTAGTATATTGGCAGTAGTGTCGGGTGTTGGATTATATGCTGGTAGATTGGCTGTTGTGTC
Organism: Archivesica marissinica; assembly: GCA_014843695.1. Taxonomy (NCBI): domain Eukaryota; kingdom Metazoa; phylum Mollusca; class Bivalvia; order Venerida; family Vesicomyidae; genus Archivesica; species Archivesica marissinica. The sequence goes on along the minus strand of CM026386.1, from coordinate 20,150,640 downwards.
AGGTGTTGGGTTATTTGCTGGTATATTGGATGTAGTTTCGGTTTTTGGGTTATATGATGGTAGATTGGCTGTAGTGTCGGGTGTTGGATTATATGCTGGTATATTGGCTGTAGTGTCGAATGTTGGGTTATATGCTGGTATATTGGCTGTAGTGTCAGGTGTTGGGTTATTTGCTGGTATATTGGCTGTAGTGTTGGGTGTTGGGATATATGATGGTATATTGGCTGTACTGTTGGGTGTTGGGATATATGATGGTATATTGGCTGTAGTTTCAGGTGTTGGGTTATGCTGGTATATTTGCTGTAGTGTCAGGTGTTGGGTTATTTGCTGGTATATTGGCTGTAGTGTTGGGTGTTGGGATATATGATGGTATATTGGCTGTAGTGTTGGGTGTTGGGACATATGATGGTATATTGGCTGTAGTGTCGGGTGTTGGGTTATATGCTGGTAGATTGGCTGTATGGTTGGGTGTTGGATTATATGCTGATATATTGGCTGTAGTTTCGGGTGTTGGGCTATTTGCTGGTAGATTGGCTGTAGTGTTGGTGTTGGTTTATATGCTGGTATATTGGATGTAGTGTCTTGTGTTGGATTATATGCTGGTTGATTGGCTGTAGTGTCGGGTGGTGGGTTATTTGCTGGTATATTGGTTATAGTGTCGGGTGTTGGGTTATATGCTGGTAGATTGGCTTTAGTGTCGGGTATTGGATTATATGCTGGTATATTGGATGTAGTGTCGGTGTTGGACTATAGGCTGGTATATTGGCTGTAGTGTCGGGTGTTGGGCTATATGCTGGTATATTGGCTGTAGTATCGGGTGTTGGGTTATATGCTGGTATATTGACTGTAGTGTCGGGTGTTGGGTTATATGCTGGTATATTGGCTGTAGTGTCGGGTGTTGCATTATATGCTGGTATATTGACTGTACTGTCGGGTGTTGGGTTATATGTTGGTATATTTGCTGTAGTGTCGGATGTTGGGTTATATGCTGGTAGATTGGCTGTAGTGTCGGGTGTTGGGTTATATGCTGGTATATTAGCTGTAGTGTCGGGTGTTGGGTTATATGCTTGTATATTGGCTGTAGTGTCCGGTGTTGGATTATATGCTGGTATATTGGCTGTAGTGTCCTGTGTTGGGCTATTTGCTGGTAGATTGGCTGTAGTGTTGGTGTTGGTATATATGCTGGTATATTGGATGTAGTGTCTTGTGTTGGATTATATGCTGGTATATTGGCTGTAATGTCGGTGTTGGATTATTTGCTGTTATATTGGCTGTTGTGTCTGGTGTTGGGTAATATGCTGGTATATTGGCAGTAGTGTCGGGTGTTGGGCTATATGCTGGTATATTGGCTGTAGTGTCGGGTGTTGGGTTATATGCTGGTATATTAGCTCTAGTGTCGGGTGTTGGATTATATGCTGGTAGATTGGCTGTGGTGTCGGGTGTTGGGCTATATGCTGGTATATTGGCTGTAGTGTCGGGTGTTGGGCTATATGCTGGTATATTGGCTGATGTGGCGAGTGTTGGTTTATATGCTGGTATATTGGCATTAGTGTCGGGTGTTGGGCTATATGCTGGTATATTGGCTGTAGTGTCGGGTGTTGGGTTACATGCTTGTTGATTGGCTGTAGTGTCGGGTGTTGGATTATATGCTGGTATATTGGCTGTAGTGTCGGGTGTTGGGTTATATGCTGGTATATTGGCTGTAGTGTCGGGTGTTGGGTTATATGCTGGTATATTGGCTGTAGTATCGGGTGTTGGGTTATATGCTTGTTGATTGGCTGTTGTTTCGGGTGTTGGATTATATACTGGTAGATTGGCTGTAGTGTCTGGTGTTGGATTATATGCTGGTAGATTGGCTGTAGTGTCTGGTGTTGAATTATATGCTGGTATATTGGCTGTAGTGTCCGGTGTTGGGTTATATGCTGGTATATTGTCTGTAATGTTAAATATATGCTAGTAGATTGACTGTATAGTTGGGTGTTGGATTATATGCTGGTATATTGGCTGTAGTGTCGGGTGTTGGATTATATGCTGGTATATTGGCTGTAAGTTCGGGTGTTGGGTTATATGCTGGTAGAGTGGTTGTTGTTTCGGATGTTGGATTATATGCTGGTAGATTGGCTGTAGTGTCGGGTGCTGGGTTATATGCTGGTATATTGGCTGTAGTGTCGGATGTTGGGCTATATGCTGGTATATTGGCTGTGTCGTCGGGTGTTGGATTATATGCTGGTATATTGGCTGTAGTGTCGGGTGCTGGATTATATGCTGGTATATTGGCTGTAGTGTCGGGTGTTGGGTTATATGCTGGTATATTGGCTGTAGTGTCGGGTGTTGTATTATATGCTGGTAGATTGGCTGTTGTGTCATGTGTTGGGTTATTTGCTGGTATATTGGCTGTAGTTTCGGTTTTTGGGTTATATGATGGTAGATTGGCTGTAGTGTCGGGTGTTGGATTATATGCTGGTATATTGGCTGTAATGTCGATTGTTGGGTTATATGCTGGTATATTGGCTGTAGTGTCAGGTGTTGGGTTATTTGCTGGTATATTGGCTGTAGTGTTGGGTGTTGGGATATATGATGGTATATTGGCTGTAGTGTTGGGTGTTGGGATATATGATGGTATATTGGCTGTAGTGTCAGGTGTTGGGTTATATGCTGGTATATTTGCTGTAGATTCAGGTGTTGGGTTATTTGCTGGTATATTGGCTGTAGTGTTGGGTGTTGGGATATATGATGGTATATTGGCTGTAGTGTTGGGTGTTGGGATATATGATGGTATATTGGCTGTAGTGTCGGGTGTTGGGTTATATGCTGGTAGATTGGCTGTATAGTTGGGTGTTGGATTATATGCTGGTATATTGGCTGTAGTGTCGGGTGTTGGGTTATATGCTGGTATATTAGCTGTAGTGTCGGATGTTGGGTTATATGCTTGTATATTGGCTGTAGTGTCGGGTGTTGGATTATATGCTGGTATATTGACTGTAGTTTCGGGTGTTGGGCTATCTGCTGGTAGATTGGCTGTAGTGTTGGTGTTGGTTTATATGCTGGTATATTGGATGTAGTGTCTTGTGTTGGATTATATGCTGGTTGATTGGCTGCATTGTCGGGTGGTGGGTTATTTGCTGGTATATTGGTTATAGTGTCGGGTGTTGGGTTATATGCTGGTAGATTGGCTTTAGTGTCGGGTATTGGATTATATGCTGGTATATTGGATGTAGTGTCGGTGTTGGACTATAGGCTGGTATATTGGCTGTAGTGTCGGGTGTTGGGCTATATGCTGGTATATTGGCTGTAGTATCGGGTGTTGGGTTATATGCTGGTATATTGACAGTAGTGTCGGGTGTTGGGTTATATGCTGGTATATTGGCTGTAGTGTCGGGTGTTGCATTATATGCTGGTATATTGACTGTACTGTCGGGTATTGGGTTATATGCTGGTATATTTGCTGTAGTGTCGGGTGTTGGGTTATATGCTGGTAGATTGGCTGTAGTGTCGGGTGTTGGGTTATATGCTGGTATATTAGCTGTAGTGTCGGGTGTTGGGTTATATGCTTGTATATTGGCTGTAGTGTCCGTTGTTGGATTATATGCTGGTATATTGGCTGTAGTGTCCTGTGTTGGGCTATTTGCTGGTAGATTGGCTGTAGTGTTGGTGTTGGTTTATATGCTGGTATATTGGATGTAGTGTCTTGTGTTGGATTATATGCTGGTATTTTGGCTGTAGTGTCGGTGTTGGATTATTTGCTGTTATATTGGCTGTTGTGTCTGGTGTTGGGTTATATGCTGGTATATTGGCTGTAGTGTCGGGTGTTGGGCTATATGCTGGTATATTGGCTGTAGTGTCGGGTGTTGGGTTATATGCTGGTATATTAGCTCTAGTGTTGGGTGTTGGATTATATGCTGGTAGATTGGCTGTGGTGTCGGGTGTTGGGCTATATGCTGGTATATTGGCATTAGTGTCGGGTGTTGGGCTATATGCTGGTATATTGGCTGTAGTGTCGGGTGTTGGGTTACATGCTTGTTGATTGGCTGTAGTGTCGGGTGTTGGATTATATGCTGGTATATTGGCTGTAGTGTCGGGTGTTGGGTTATATGCTGGTATATTGGCTGTAGTGTCGGGTGTTGGGTTATATGCTGGTATATTGGCTGTAGTATCGGGTGTTGGGTTATATGCTTGTTGATTGGCTGTAGTTTCGGGTGTTGGATTATATACTGGTAGATTGGCTGTAGTTTCTGGTGTTGGATTATATGCTGGTAGATTGGCTGTAGTGTCTGGTGTTGAATTATATGCTGGTATATTGGCTGTAGTGTCGGGTGTTGGATTATATGCTGGTATATTGTCTTTAATATTAAATATATGCTGGTAGATTGACTGTATAGTTGGGTGTTGGATTATATGCTGGTATATTGGCAATAGTGTCGGGTGTTGGATTATATGCTGGTAGATTGGCTGTATAGTTGGGTGTTGGATTATATGCTGGGATATTGGCTGTATTGTCGGGTGTTGGTATATATGATGGTATAGTGGCTGTAGTGTCGGGCGTTGGGTTATATGCTGGTAGGTTGGCTGTAGTGTCAGGTGTTGGGATATTTGCTGGTATATTGGCTGTAGTGTCGGGTGTTGGGTTATTTGCTGGTTGATTGGTTGTAGTGTCGGCTGTTGGGTTATATGCTTGTTGATTGGCTGTAGTGTCGGGTGTTGGATTATATGCTGGTATATTGGCTGTAATGTCGGGTGTTGGGTTATATGCTGGTATATTGGCTGTAGTGTCGGGTGTTGGGTTATATGCTGGTATATTGGCTGTAGTGTCGAGTGTTGGGTAATATGCTGGTAGGTTGGCTGTAGTGTCTGGTATTGGATTATATGCTGGTAGATTGGCTGTAGTGTCGGGTGTTGGGTTATATGCTGGTAGATTGGCTGTAGTGTCTGATGTTGAATTATATGCTGGTATATTGGCTGTAGTGTCGGATGTTGGGTTATATGCTGGTATATTGTCTGTAATGTTAAATATATGCTGGTAGATTGACTGTATAGTTGGGTGTTGGATTATATGATGGTAGATTGGCTGTATAGTTGGGTGTTGGATTATATGCTGGTATATTGGCTGTAGTGTCGGGTGTTGGGATATATTATTGTATATTGGCTGTAGTTTCGGGCGTTGGGTTATATGCTGGTAGATTGGCTGTAGTGTCAGGTGTTGGGTTATATGATGGTATATTGGCTGTAGTGTCGGGTGTTGGGTTATTTGCTGGTTGGTTGGTTGTAGTGTCGGCTGTTGGGTTATATGCTGTTATATTGGCTGTAGTGTCGGGTGTTGCATTATTTGCTGGTTGATTGGCTGTAGTGTCGGGTGGTGGGTTATTTGCTGGTATATTGGTTGTAGTGTCGGGTGTTGGGTTATATGCTGGTAGATTGGCTGTAGTGTCTGGTGTTGGATTATATGCTGGTATATTGGATGTATTGTCGGTGTTGGATTATATGCTGGTATATTGGCTGTAGTGTCGGGTGTTGGGTTACATGCTTGTTGATTGGCTGTAGTGTCGGGTGTTGGATTATATGCTGGTATATTGGCTGTAGTGTCGGGTGTTGGGTTATATGCTGGTATATTGGCTGTAGTGTCGGGTGTTGGGTTATATGCTGGTATATTGGCTGTAGTATCGGGTGTTGGGTTATATGCTTGTTGATTGGCTGTAGTTTCGGGTGTTGGATTATATACTGGTAGATTGGCTGTAGTTTCTGGTGTTGGATTATATGCTGGTAGATTGGCTGTAGTGTCTGGTGTTGAATTATATGCTGGTATATTGGCTGTAGTGTCGGGTGTTGGATTATATGCTGGTATATTGTCTTTAATATTAAATATATGCTGGTAGATTGACTGTATAGTTGGGTGTTGGATTATATGCTGGTATATTGGCAATAGTGTCGGGTGTTGGATTATATGCTGGTAGATTGGCTGTAGAGTTGGGTGTTGGATTATATGCTGGGATATTGGCTGTAGTGTCGGGTGTTGGTATATATGATGGTATAGTGGCTGTAGTGTCGGGCGTTGGGTTATATGCTGGTAGGTTGGCTGTAGTGTCAGGTGTTGGGTTATTTGCTGGTATATTGGCTGTAGTGTCGGGTGTTGGGTTATTTGCTGGTTGATTGGTTGTAGTGTCGGCTGTTGGGTTATATGCTTGTTGATTGGCTGTAGTGTCGGGTGTTGGATTATATGCTGGTATATTGGCTGTAATGTCGGGTGTTGGGTTATATGCTGGTATATTGGCTGTAGTGTCGGGTGTTGGGTTATATGCTGGTATATTGGCTGTAGTGTCGAGTGTTGGGTAATATGCTGGTAGGTTGGCTGTAGTGTCTGGTATTGGATTATATGCTGGTAGATTGGCTGTAGTTTCGGGTGTTGGGTTATATGCTGGTAGATTGGCTGTAGTGTCTGATGTTGAATTATATGCTGGTATATTGGCTGTAGTGTCGGATGTTGGGTTATATGCTGGTATATTGTCTGTAATGTTAAATATATGCTGGTAGATTGACTGTATAGTTGGGTGTTGGATTATATGATGGTAGATTGGCTGTATAGTTGGGTGTTGGATTATATGCTGGTATATTGGCTGTAGTGTCGGGTGTTGGGATATATTATTGTATATTGGCTGTAGTTTCGGGCGTTGGGTTATATGCTGGTAGATTGGCTGTAGTGTCAGGTGTTGGGTTATATGATGGTATATTGGCTGTAGTGTCGGGTGTTGGGTTATTTGCTGGTTGGTTGGTTGTAGTGTCGGCTGTTGGGTTATATGCTGTTATATTGGCTGTAGTGTCGGGTGTTGCATTATTTGCTGGTTGATTAGCTGTAGTGTCGGGTGGTGGGTTATTTGCTGGTATATTGGTTGTAGTGTCGGGTGTTGGGTTATATGCTGGTAGATTGGCTGTAGTGTCTGGTGTTGGATTATATGCTGGTATATTGGATGTATTGTCGGTGTTGGATTATATGCTGGTATATTGGATGTATTGTCGGTGTTGGATTATATGCTGGTATATTGGCTGTAGTTTCGGGTGTTGGATTATATGCTGCTAGATTGGCTGTAGTGTCGGGTGTTGGATTATATGCTGGTATATTGGCTGTAGTGTTGGATGTTGGGATATATGCTGGTATATTGGCTGTAGTGTCGGGTGTTGGGTTATATGCTGGTATATTGACTGTAGTTTCGGGTGTTGGGTTATATGCTGGTATATTGTCTGTAGTGTCGGGTGTTGGATTATATGCTGGTATATTGGATGTAATGTTGGGTGTTGGGTTATATGCTGGTTCATTGGCTGTAGTGTTGGGTTATATGCTTTTAGATTGGCTGTATAGTTGGGTGTTGGATTATATGCTGGTATATTGGATGTAATGTTGGGTGTTGGATTATATGCTGGTATATTGGATGTAATGTCGGGTGTTGGGCTATATGCTGGTATATTGGCTGTAGTGTTGGGTGTTTGGTTATATGCTGGTAGATTGGCTGTAGTGTCGCGTGTTTGATTATATGCTGGTAGATTGGCTGTAGTGTCGGGTGTTGGGTTATATGCTTTTATATTGGCTGTAGTGTCGGGTTTTGGGTAATATGCTGGTATATTGGCTGTAGTGTCGGGTGTTGGGTTATATGCTGGTATATTGGCTGTAGTTTCGGGTGTTGGGTTATATGCTGGTATATTGGCTGTAGTGTCGGGTGTTGGATTATATGCTGGTAGATTGGTTGTTTTGTCGGGTGTTGAATTATATGCTTGTAAATTGGCTGTAGTGTCGTGTGTTGAGTTATATGCTGGTATATTGGCTGTATAGTTGGGTGTTGGATTATATGCTGGTATAGTGGCTGTAGTTTTGGTGTTGGGATATATGCTGGTAGATTGGCTGTAGTGTTGGGTGTTGGGTTATATGCTGGTACATTGGCTGTAGCGTTGGGTGTTGGGTTATATGCTGGTAGATTGGCTGTAGTGTTGGGTGTTGGGCTATATGCTGGTAGATTGGCTGTAGTGTTGGGTTATATGTTGGTAGATTGGTTGTAGTATTGGGTGTTGGGTTATATATTGGTAGATTTACTTTAGTGTTGGGTGTTGGGCTATATATTTGTAGATTTGTTGTAGTGTTGGGTTATATGCTGGTAGATTGGCTGTAGCGTTGGATTATATGTTGTTAGATTTACTTAATTGATGGGTGTTGGGATATATGCTGCTAGATATGCTGTAGTGTCGGGTTGTATATTTGTAGATTGGTTGTAGTGTTGGGTGTTGGGTTATATATTGGTAGATTTACTTTAGTGTTGGGTTATATATTTGTAGATTGGTTGTATTGTTGGGTTATATGCTGGTAGATTGGCTGTAGCGTTGGATTATATGTTGGTAGATTTACTTAATTGATGGGTGTTGGGCTATATGCTGGTAGATTGGCTGTAGTGTCGGGTTATATATTTGTAGATTGGTTGTAGTGTTGGGTGTTGGGTTATATGTTGGTATATTTACTTTATTGATGTGTGTTGGGTTATATGCTGGTAGAATGTCTGTAGTGTCGGGTTATATATTTGTAGATTGGTTGTAGTGTTGGGTGTTGGGTTATATATTTGTAGATTGGTTGTATTGTTGGGTTATATGCTCGTAGATTGGCTGTAGCGTTGGATTATATGTTGGTATATTGGCTGTAGTGTCGGGTGTTGGATTATATGCTGGTAGATTGGTTGTTTTGTCGGGTGTTGAATTATATGCTTGTAAATTGGCTGTAGTGTCGTGTGTTGAGTTATATGCTGGTATATTGGCTGTATAGTTGGGTGTTGGATTATATGCTGGTATAGTGGCTGTAGTTTTGGTGTTGGGATATATGCTGGTAGATTGGCTGTAGTGTTGGGTGTTGGGTTATATGCTGGTACATTGGCTGTAGCGTTAGTTGTTGGGTTATATGCTGGTAGATTGGCTGTAGTGTTGGGTGTTGGGCTATATGCTGGTTGATTGGCTGTAGTGTTGGGTTATATGTTGGTAGATTGGTTGTAGTATTGGGTGTTGGGTTATATATTGGTAGATTTACTTTAGTGTTGGGTGTTGGGTTATATATTTGTAGATTGGTTGTAGTGTTGGGTTATATGCTGGTAGATTGGCTGTAGCGTTGGATTATATGTTGTTAGATTTACTTAATTGATGGGTGTTGGGATATATGCTGCTAGATATGCTGTAGTGTCGGGTTGTATATTTGTAGATTGGTTGTAGTGTTGGGTGTTGGGTTATATATTGGTAGATTTACTTTAGTGTTGGGTTATATATTTGTAGATTGGTTGTATTGTTGGGTTATATGCTCGTAGATTGGCTGTAGCGTTTGATTATATGTTGGTAGATTTACTTAATTGATGGGTGTTGGGCTATATGCTGGTAGATTGGCTGTAGTGTCGGGTTATATATTTGTAGATTGGTTGTAGTGTTGGGTGTTGGGTTATATGTTGGTATATTTACTTTATTGATGTGTGTTGGGTTATATGCTGGTAGAATGTCTGTAGTGTCGGGTTATATATGTGTAGATTGGTTGTAGTGTTGGGTGTTGGGTTATATATTTGTAGATTGGTTGTATTGTTGGGTTATATGCTCGTAGATTGGCTGTAGCGTTTGATTATATGTTGGTAGATTTACTTAATTGATGGGTGTTGGGCTATATGCTGGTAGATTGGCTGTAGTGTCGGGTTATATATTTGTAGATTGGTTGTAGTGTTGGGTGTTGGGTTATATGTTGGTATATTTACTTTATTGATGTGTGTTGGGTTATATGCTGGTAGAATGTCTGTAGTGTTGGGTTATAAGCTGGTAGATTGGCTGTATAGTTGGATGTTAGGTTATATGCTGGTAGATTGGCTGTAGTTTTGGTTTATATGCTTGTAGATTGCCTGTATTGTTGGGTTATATACTGGTAGATTGGCTTTATTGTTGGGTGGTTGGTTATATGCTGGTAGTTTGGCTGTAGTGTTGGGTTATATGCTGGTAGATGGTCTGTAGTGTTGGGTGATATGCTGGTAGATTGGCTGTAGTGTTGGGTTATATGCTGGTAGATGGGCTGTAGTGTTGGGTGTTGGGCTATATGCTGGTAGATTGGCTGTAGTGTTGGGTGTTGGGCTATATGCTGGTAGATTGGCTGTAGTGTTGGGTGTTGGGTTATATGCTGGTAGATTGGCTGTAGTGTTGGGTGTTGGGCTATATGCTGGTAGATTGGCTGTAGTGTTGGGTTATATGTTGGTAGATTGGTTGTAGTATTGTGTGTTGGGTTATATATTGGTAGATTTACTTTAGTGTTGGGTTATATATTTGTAGATTGGTTGTATTGTTGGGTTATATGCTGGTAGATTGGCTGTAGCGTTGGATTATATGTTGTTAGATTTACTTAATTGATGGGTGTTGGGCTATATGCTGGTAGATTGGCTGTAGTGTCGGGTTGTATATTTGTAGATTGGTTGTAGTGTTGGGTGTTGGGTTATATGTTGGTATATTTACTTTATTGATGTGTGTTGGGTTATATGCTGGTAGAATGTCTGTAGTGTTGGGTTATAAGCTGGTAGATTGGCTGTATAGTTGGATGTTAGGTTATATGCTGGTAGATTGGCTGTAGTGTTGGGTGATATGCTGGTAGATTGCCAGTAGTGTTGGGTTATATGCTGGTAGATTGGCTGTAGTGTTGCATTTTGGGATATATGCTGGTAGATTGGCTGTAGTGTTGGGTTATATGCTGGTAGATTGGCTCTAGTGTTAGGCTATATGTTGGTAGATTGACTGTAGTGTTGGGTTTTGGGATATTTGCTGGTAGATTGGCTGTAATGTTGATTATATGCTGGTAGATGGACTGTAGTGTTTGGTTATATGCTGGTATATTGGCTGTATTGTCGGGTGTTGGGCTATATGCTGGTAGATTGGCTGTATAGTTGGGTGTTGGATTATATGCTTGTATATTGGCTGTAGTGTCGGGTGTTGGATTATATGCTGGTAGATTGGCTGTAGTGTCGTGTGTTGCGTTATATGCTGGTAGATTGGATGTAGTGTCGGTTGTTGGGTAATATGCTAGTATATTGGCTGCAGTGTCGTGCGTTGGATTATATGCTGGTAGATTGGCTATAGTGTCAGGTGTTGGATTATATAATGGTAGATTGGCTGTAGTGTCGGGTGTTGGGTAATATGCTAGTATATTGGCTGTAGTGTCGTGTGTTGGATTATATGCTGGTAGATTGGCTGTAGTGTTGGGTTATATGATGGTAGATTGGCTGTAGTGTTGGGTTATATGCTTGTAGATTGGCTGTATAGTTGGGTGTTGGATTATATGCTGGTAGATTGGCTGTAGTATTGGGTGTTGGGTTATATGCTGGTACATTGGCTATAGTGTTGGGTGTTGGGTTATATGCTGGTACATTGGCTATAGTGTTGGGTGTTGGGTTATATGCTGGTACATTGGCTGTATTGTCGGGTGTTGGGTAATATGCTGGTATATTGGCTGTAGGTTCGGGTGTTGGGTTATATGCTGGTATATTGGCTGTAGTGTCGGGTGTTGGATTATATGCTGGTAGATTGGCTGTGGTGTCGGGTGTTGGATTATATGCTGGTATATTGGCTGTAGTGGCGGGTGTTGGTTTATATGCTGGTATATTGGCTGTAGTGTCGGGTGTTGGGTTATATGCTGGTAGATTGGTTGTAGTGTCGGGTGTTGGGATATATGCTGGTAGTTTGGCTGTAGTGTTGGGTTATATGCTGGTAGATGGGCTGTAGTGTTGGGTGATATGCTGGTAGATTGCAAGTAGTGTTGGGTTATATGCTGGTAGATTGGCTGTAGTGTTGCATTTTGGGATATATGCTGGTAGATTGGCTGTAGTGTTGGGTTATATGCTGGTAGATTGGCTCTAGTGTTAGGCTATATGTTGGTAGATAAATTGTAGTGTTGGGTTTTGGGATATTTGCTGGTAGATTGGCTGTAATGTTGATTATATGCTGGTAGATGTACTGTAGTGTTTGGTTATATGCTGGTATATTGGCTGTATTGTCGGGTGTTGGGCTATATGCTGGTAGATTGGCTGTATAGTTGGGTGTTGGATTATATGCTTTTATATTGGCTGTAGTGTCGGGTGTTGGATTATATGCTGGTAGATTGGCTGTCGTGTCGTGTGTTGGGTTATATGCTGGTAGATTGGATGTAGTGTCGGTTGTTGGGTAATATGCTAGTATATTGGCTGTAGTGTCGTGTGTTGGATTATATGCTGGTAGATTGGCTATAGTGTCAGGTGTTGGATTATATAATGGTAGATTGGCTGTAATGTCGGGTGTTGGGTAATATGCTAGTATATTGGCTTTAGTGTCGTGTGTTGGATTATATGCTGGTAGATTGGCTGTAGTGTTGGGTTATATGTTGGTAGATTGGCTGTAGTGTTGGGTGTTGGGCTATATGATGGTAGATTGGCTGTATTGTTGGGTTATATGTTGGTAGATTGGTTGTAGTATTGGGTGTTGGGTTATATATTGGTATATTTACTTTAGTGTTGGGTGTTGGGTTATATATTTGTAGATTGGTTGTAGTGTTGGGTTATATGCTGGTAGATTCGCTGTAGCGTTGGATTATATGTTGTTAGATTTACTTAATTGATGGATGTTGGGCTATATGCTGGTAGATTGGCTGTAGTGTCGGGTTGTATATTTGTAGATTGGTTGTAGTGTTGGGTGTTGGGTTATATATTGGTAGATTTACTTTAGTGTTGGGTGTTGGGTTATATATTTGTAGATTGGTTGTATTGTTGGGTTATATGCTGGTAGATTGGCTGTAGCGTTGGATTATATGTTGGTAGATTTACTTAATTGATGGGTGTTGGGCTATATGCTGGTAGATTGGCTGTAGTGTCGGGTTATATATTTGTAGATTGGTTGTAGTGTTGGGTGTTGGGTTATATATTGGTAGATTTACTTTATTGATGTGTGTTGGGTTATATGCTGGTAGAATGTCTGTAGTGTTGGGTTATAAGCTGGTAGATTGGCTGCATAGTTGGATGTTAGGTTATATGCTGGTAGATTGGCTGAAGTGTTGGTTTATATGCTTGTAGATTGCCTGTATTGTTGGGTTATATACTGGTAGATTGGCTGTATTGTTGGGTGGTGCGTTATATGCTGGTAGTTTGGCTGTAGTGTTGGGTTATATGCTGGTAGATGGGCTGTAGTGTTGGGTGATATGCTGGTAGATTGCCTGTAGTGTTGGGTTATATGCTGGTAGATGAGCTGTAGTGTTGATTTATATGCTGGTAGATTGCCTGTAGTGTTGGGTTATATGCTGGTAGATTGGCTGTAGTGTTGGGTAATATGCTGGTAGATTGGCTATAGTGTTGCATTTTGGGATATATGCTGGTAGATTGGCTGTAGTGTTGGGTTATATGCTGGTAGATTGGCTCTAGTGTTAGGCTATATGTTGGTAGATTGACTGTAGTGTTCGGTTTTGGGATATTTGCTGGTAGATTGGCTGTAATGTTGATTATATGCTGGTAGATTGGCTGTAGTGTCGGGTTATATATTTGTAGATTGGTTGTAGTGTTGGGTGTTGGATTATATGTTGGTATATTTACTTTATTGATGTGTGTTGGGTTATATGCTGGTAGAATGTCTGTAGTGTTGGGTTATAAGCTGGTAGATTGGCTGCATAGTTGGATGTTAGGTTATATGCTGGTAGATTGGCTGTAGTGTTGGTTTATATGCTTGTAGATTGCCTGTATTGTTGGGTTATATACTGGTAGTTTGGCTGTAGTGTTGGGTTATATGCTGGTAGATGGGCTGTAGTGTTGGGTGATATGCTGGTAGATTGCCTGTAGTGTTGGGTTATATGCTGGTAGATGAGCTGTAGTGTTGATTTATATGCTGGTAGATTGCCTGTAGTGTTGGGTTATATGCTGGTAGATTGGCTGTAGTGTTGGGTTATATGCTAGTAGATTGCCTGTAGTGTTGGGTTATATGCTGGTAGATGGGCTGTAGTGTTGGGTGATATGCTGGTAGATTGCCAGTAGTGTTGGGTTATATGCTGGTAGATTGGCTGTAGTGTTGCATTTTGGGATATATGCTGGTAGATTGGCTGTAGTGTTGGGTTATATGCTGGTAGATTGGCTTTAGTGTTAGGCTATATGTTGGTAGATTGACGTAGTGTTCGGTGTTGGGATATTTGCTGGTAGATTGGCTGTAATGTTGATTATATGCTGGTAGATGGACTGTAGTGTTTGGTTATATGCTGGTATATTGGCTGTATTGTCGGGTGTTGGGCTATATGCTGGTAGATTGGCTGTATAGTTGGGTGTTGGATTATATGCTGGTAGATTGGCTGTAGTGTCGTGTGTTGGGTTATATGCTGGTAGATTGGATGTAGTGTCGGTTGTTGGGTAATATGCTAGTATATTGGCTGTAGTGTCGTGTGTTGGATTATATGCTGGTAGATTGGCTATAGTGTCAGGTGTTGGATTATATAATGGTAGATTGGCTGTAATGTCGGGTGTTGGGTAATATGCTAGTATATTGGCTGTAGTGTCGTGTGTTGGATTATATGCTGGTAGATTGGCTGTAGTGTTGGGTTATATGCTGGTAGATTGGCTGTAGTGTTGGGTTATATGCTTGTAGATTGGCTGTACAGTTGGGTGTTGGATTATATGCTGGTAGATTGGCTGTAGTGTTGGGTGTTGGGTTATATGCTGGTACATTGGCTATAGTGTTGGGTGTTGGGTTATATGCTGGTACATTGGCTATAGTGTTGGGTGTTGGGTTATATGCTGGTGCATTGGCTGTAGTGTCGGGTGTTGGGTAATATGCTGGTAGATTGGCTGTGGTGTCGGGTGTTGGGCTATATGCTGGTATATTGGCTGTAGTGTTGGGTGTTGGGCTATATGCTGGTATATTGGCTGTAGTGTCGGGTGTTGGGCTATATGCTGGTAGATTGGCTGTAGTGTCTGGTGTTGGGTTATATGATGGTACATTGGCTGTAGTGTCGGGTGTTGGATTATATACTGGTATATTGGCTGTAGTGGCGGGTGTTGGTTTATATGCTGATATATTGGCTGCAGTGTCGGGTGTTGGGTTATATGCTGGTAGATTGGTTGTAGTGTCGGGTGTTGGGATATATGCTGGTAGATTGGCTGTAGTGTCGTGTGTTGGGTTATTTGCTGGTATATCTGCTGTAGTTTCGGGTGTTGGTTATATGCTGGTATATTGGCTGTAGTGTCGCGTGTTGGGTTATGTGCTGGTATATTGGCTGTAGTGTCGGGTTTTGTATTATATGCTGGTAGATTGGCTGTAGTGTCAGGTGTTGGGTTATTTGCTGGTATATTGGCTGTAGTGTCGGGTGTTGGGATATATGATAGTATATTGGCTGTAGTGTCGGGTGTTGGGTTATATGCTGGTAGATTGGCTGTAGTGTCAGGAGTTGGGTTATTTGCTGGTATATTAGTTGTAGTGTCGTGTGTTGGGTTATTTGCTGGTTGATTGGTTGTAGTGTCGGGTGTTGGGCTATATACTGGTAGATTGGCTGTAGTGTGTGGTGTTGGGTTATATTCTGGTAGATTGGCTGTAGTGTTGGGTGTTGGGTTATATGCTGGTAGATTGGCTGTTGTGTTGGGTGTTGGGTTATATGCTGGTAGATTGGCTATAGTGTCAGGTGTTGGATTATATAATGGTAGATTGGCTGTAGTGTTGGGTGTTGGGTAATATGCTAGTATATTGGCTGTAGTGTCGTGTGTTGGATTATATGCTGGTAGATTGGCTGTAGTGTTGGGTTATATGCTGGTAGATTGGCTGTAGTGTTTGGTTATATGCTTGTAGATTGGCTGTACAGTTGGGTGTTGGATTATATGCTGGTAGATTGGCTGTAGTGTTGGGTTATATGCTGGTACATTGGCTATAGTGTTGGGTGTTGTGTTATACGCTGGTACATTGGCTATAGTGTTGGGTGTTGGGTTATATGCTGGTACATTGGCTGTAGTGTCGGGTGTTGGGTAATATGCTGGTAGATTGGCTGTGGTGTCGGGTGTTGGGCTATATGCTGGTATATTGGCTGTAGTGTTGGGTGTTGGGCTATATGCTGGTATATTGGCTGTAGTGTCGGGTGTTGGGCTATATGCTGGTAGATTGGCTGTAGTGTCGGGTGTTGGGTTATATGCTGGTACATTGGCTGTAGTGTCGGGTGTTGGATTATATGCTGGTATATTGGCTGTAGTGGCGGGTGTTGGTTTATATGCTGGTATATTGGCTGTAGTGTCGGGTGTTGGGTTATATGCTGGTAGATTGGTTGTAGTGTCGGGTGTTGGGATATATGCTGGTAGATTGGCTGTAGTGTCGTGTGTTGGGTTATTTGCTGGTATATTGGCTGTAGTTTCGGGTGTTGGATTATATGCTGGTATATTGGCTGTAGTGTCGGGTGTTGGGTTATGTGCTGGTATATTGGCTGTAGTGTCGGGTGTTGTATTATATGCTGGTAGATTGGCTGTTGTGTCAGGTGTTGGGTTATTTGCTGGTTTATTGGCTGTAGTGTCGGGTGTTGGGTTATATGCTGGTAGATTGGCTGTAGTGTCAGGTGTTGGGTTATTTGCTGGTATATTAGCTGTAGTGTCGGGTGTTGGGTTATTTGCTGGTTGATTGGTTGTAGTGTCGGGTGTTGGGCTATATGCTGGTAGATTGGCTGTAGTGTGTGGTGTTGGGTTATATTCTGGTAGATTGGCTGTAGTGTTGGGTGTTGGGTTATATGCTGGTAGATTGGCTGTAGTGTTGGGTGTTGGGTTATATGCTGATAGATTGGCTGTAATGTTTGGTGTTGGGTTATATTCTGGTAGATTGGCTGTAGTGTTGGGTGTTGGGTTATATGCTGGTACATTGGCTGTAGTGTCGGGTGTTGGATAATATGCTGGTATATTGGATGTAATGTTGGGTTATATGCTGGTAGATTGGCGGTAGTGTTGGGTTATATGCTTGTAGATTGGCTGTATAGTTGGGGATTATATGCTGGTAGATTGGCTGTAGTGTTGGGTGTTGGGATATATGCTGGTAGATTGGCTGTAGTGTTGGGTGTTGGATTATATGCTTGTACATTGGTTGTAATGTCGGGTGTTGGATTATATGCTGGTATTTTGGATGTAATGTTTGGTGTTGGGATATGTACTGGTATATTGGCTGTAGTGTCGCGTGTTGGATTATATGCTGGTATATTGGCTGTAGTGTCGGGTGTTGGGTTATATGCTTGTATATTGGCTGTAGTGTCGGGTGTTGTGTAATATGCTGGTATATTGGCTGTAGTGTCGGGTGTTGGGTTATATGCTGGTAGATTGGCTGTAGTTTCGTGTGTTGGGTTATATGCTGGGATATTGGCTGTAGGGTCGTGTGTTGGATTATATGCTGGTAGATTGGTTGTTGTGTCGGGTGTTGAATTATATGCTTGTAAATTGGCTGTAATGTAGATGTGTTGGATTATATGCTGGTAGATTGGTTGTTGTGTCGGGTGTTGGATTATATGCTTGTAGATTGGCTGTAGTGTCATGTGTTGGGTTATATGCTGGTAGATTGTCTGTAGTGTCGGGTGTTGGATACTATGCTGGTATATTGTCTGTAGTGTCGGGTGTCGGATTATATGCTGGTATATTGGCTGTAGTGTCGGGTAATGGATTATATGCTAGTATATTGGCTGTTGTGTCGGGTGTTGGGTTATATGCTGTTATATTGGCTGTAGTGTCGGGTGTTGGATTATATGCTGGTAGATTGGCTGTAGTGTCAGGTGTTGGGGTATTTTCTGGTATATTGGCTGTAGTGTCGGGTGTTGGGTTATATGATGGTATATTGGCTGTAGTGTCAGGTGTTGGGTTATTTGCTGGTATATTGGCTGTAGTGTCGGGTGTTGGGTTATTTGCTGGTTGATTGGTTATAGTGTCGGGTGTTGGGTTATATGCTGGTATATTGGCTGTAGTGTCGGGTGTTGCATTATATGCTGGTTGATTGGCTGTAGTGTCGGGTGGTGTGTTATTTGCTGGTATATTGGTTGTAGTGTCGGGTGTTGGGTTATATGCTGATAGATTGGCTGTAGTGTCGGGTGTTGGATTATATGCTGGTATATTGGATGTAGTGTCGGTGTTGGATTATATGCTGGTATATTGGCTGTAGTGTCGGGTGTTGGATTATATGCTGGTAGATTGGCTGTAGTGTCGGGTGTTGGATTATATGCTGGTATATTGGCTGTAGTGTCGGGTGTTGGGCTATATGCTGGTATATTGGCTGTAGTTTTGGGTGTTGGTTATATGCACGTATATTGACTGTAGTGTCGGATGTTGGGTTATATGGTGGTATATTGGCTGTAGTGTCGGGTGTTGTATTATATGCTGGTAGATTGGCTGTAGTGTCAGGTGTTGGGTTATTTGCTGGTATATTGGCTGTAGTGTCGGGTGTTGGGATATATGATGGTATATTGGCTGTAGTGTCGGGTGTTGCATTATATGCTGGTATATTGGCTGTACTGTCGGGTGTTGGGTTATATGCTGGTATATTTGTTGTAGTGTCCGGAGTTGGTCTATATGCTGGTAGATTGGCTGTAGTGTCGGGTGTTGGGTTATATGCTGGTATATTGGCTGTAGTGTCGGGTGTTGGATTATATGCTGGTAGATTGGCTGTGGTGTCGGGTGTTGGGCTATATGCTGGTATATTGGCTGTAGCGTCCGGTGTTGGATTATATGCTGGTATATTGTTTGTAGTGTCGGGTGTTGGATTATATGCTGGTATATTGGCTGTAGTGTCGGGTGTTGGGTCATATGCTGGTATATTGGCTGTAGTGTCGGGTATTGGATTATATGCTGGTATATTGGCTGTAGTGTCGGGTGTTGGGTTATATGCTGGTATATTGGCTGTAGTGTCGGATGTTGGATTATATGCTGGTAGATTGGCTGTAGTGTCAGGTGTTGGGTTATTTGATGGTATATTGGCTGTAGTGTCGGGTGTTGGGTTATTTGCTTGTTGATTGGTTATAGTGTCGGGTGTTGGGTTATATGCTGGTATATTGGCTGTAGTGTCGGGTGTTGCATTATATGCTGGTTGATTGGCTGTAGTGTCGGGTGGTGGGTTATTTGCTGGTATATTGGTTGTAGTGTCGGGTGTTGGGTTATATGCTGGTAGATTGGCTGTATTGTCGGGTGTTGGGTTATATGCTGGTATATTTGCTGTAGTGTTGGGTTATATGCTGGTAGATTGGCTGTAGTGTTGGGTTATATGCTGGTAGATTGTCTGTATTGTCGGGTGTTGGGTTATATGCTTGTAGATTGGCTGTAGTGTCGGGTGTTGGGCTATATGCTGGTATATTGGCTGTAGTGTCGGGAGTTGGCTTATTTGCTTGTTGATTGGCTGTAGTGTCGGGTGATGGGTTATGTGCTGGTGTGTTGGCTGTAGTGTCGGGTGTTGGGTTATATGCTGGTATATTGCCTGTAGTGTCGGTTGTTGGTTATATGCTGGTATATTGGCTGTAGTGTCGGGTGTTGGGTTATATGCTGGTATATTGGCTGTAGTGTCGGGTGTTGGATTACATGCTTGTTGATTGGCTGTAGTGTCGTTGGTTGGGTTATATGCTGGTAGATTGGCTGTAGTGTCGGGTGTTGGGTTATATGCTGGTATATTGGCTGTAGTGTCGGGTGTTGGGTTATATGCTGGTATATTGGCTGTAGTGTCGGGTGTTGGGTTATATGCTGGTATATTGGCTGTAGTGTCGGGTGTTGGGTTATATGCTGGTATATTGGCTGTAGTGTCGGGTGTTGGGTTATATGCTGGTATATTGGCTGTAGTGTCGGGTGTTGGGTTATATGCTGGTAGATTGGCTGTAGTGTCGGGTGTTGGGTTATATGCTGGTATATTGACTGTAGTGTCGCGTGTTGGGTTATATGCAGGTAGATTGGCTGTAGTGTCGGGTGTTGGGTTATATGCTGGTATATTGAATGTAGTGTCGTGTGTTGGGTTATATGCTTGTAGATTGGCTGTAGTGTCGGGGTGATGGATTATATGCTGGTATATTGAATGTAGTGTCGGGTGTTGGGATATATGCTGGTAGATTGGCTGTAGTGTCGGGTGTTGGGTTATATGCTGGTATATTGAATGTAGTGTCGTGTGTTGGGTTATATGCTTGTAGATTGGCTGTAGTGTCGGGTGATGGATTATATGCTGGTATATTGGCTGTAGTGTCGGTTGTTGGATTACATTCTTGTTGATTGGCTGTAGTGTCGGGTGTTGGGTTATATGCTGGTATATTGGCTGTAGTTTCGGGTGTTGGGTTATATGCTGGTATATTGGCTGTAGTGTCTGGTGTTGGATTACATGCTTGTTGATTGGCTGTAGTGTCGGGTGTTGGGTTATATGCTGGTATATTTGCTGTAGTGTCGGGTGTTGGGTTATATGCTGGTATATTGGCTGTAGTGTCGGGTGTTGGGTTATATGCTGGTATATTGGCTGTAGTGTCGGGTGTTGGATTACATGCTGGTAGATTGGCTGTAGTGTCGGGTGTTGGATTATATGCTGGTATATTAGCTGTAGTGTCGGGTGTTGGGTTATATGCTTGTAGATTGGCTGTAGTGTCGGGTTTTGGATTATATGCTTGTAGATTGGCTGTAGTGTCGTGTGTTGGGTTATATGCTTGTTGATTGGCTGTAGTGTCGGGTGTTGGGTTATATGCTTGTTGATTGGCTGTAGTGTCGGGTGTTGGGTTATATGCTGGTAAATTAGCTGTAGTGTCGGGTGTTGGGTTATATGCTGGTAAATTAGCTGTAGTTTTGGGTTAAATGCTGGTAAGGAGTGTAGCCACTAACTTGAACCCAGGAGAAATCATTGATCTGGCTAATAAATATATTGTGGGAAGTCTTACACACACTACCCTAGTGTCCGACTGTGACTGTAATACTGATCGAAGGGACACCGGTTGCCTTTCTCCACCAATAATAGCTGGAATGTCGTTATCACCATGAGGAATATTTGAAAAGCAAACAAATCCACAATCCAGTTGCATTGTCCATCCATTCTTACAATTTCTCTTGATATATACGGTATATTCAAGCCAGGATAAGTATGGGGTTAAACCTAAACATTATTTAAGTAAAATGGCACGTAATTACACACAAGGACATTATCTGTCACTAATTAGTATCATATACAATATGAAATGAAACAAAAACGGATGTTTTGTCAGACAAATCACACGCACGTTATATTCCTATAATCTAGAAGCATATCGGTATACCCAGACGGCAGTTATTTGATCGTTCACCCTGTATATTGTATGGTGTGTGTAGTGTATATGTATATAGCAATTGTATGATGTGTGTAGTGTATATGTATATATTAATTGTATGATGTGTGTAGTGTATATGTATATATTAATTGTATGATGTGTGTAGTGTATATGTATATATTAATTGTATGATGTGTGTAGTGTATATGTATATAGTAATTGTATGATGTGTGTAGTGTATATGTATATAGTAATTGTATGATGTGTGTAGTGTATATGTATACAGTAATTGTATGATGTGTGTAGTGTATATGTATACAGTAATTGTATGATGTAGTGTAGTGTATATGTATACAGTAATTGTATGATGTTGTGTAGTGTATATGTATATAGTAATTGTATGATGTGTGTAGTGTATATGTATACAGTAATTGTATGATGTGTGTAGTGTATATGTATATAGTAATTGTATGATGTGTGTAGTGTATATGTATATAGTAATTGTATGATGTGTGTAGTGTATATGTATATAGTAATGTATGATGTGTGTGGTATATGTATACAGTAATTGTATGATGTTGTGTAGTGTATATGTATATAGTAATTGTATGATGTGTGTAGTGTATATGTATACAGTAATTGTATGATGTGTGTAGTGTATATGTATATAGTAATTGTATGATGTGTGTAGTGTATATGTATACAGTAATTGTATGATGTTGTGTAGTGTATATGTATATAGTAATTGTATGATGTGTGTAGTGTATATGTATACAGTAATTGTATGATGTAGTGTAGTGTATATGTATACAGTAATTGTATGATGTAGTGTAGTGTATATGTATACAGTAATTGTATGATGTGTGTAGTGTATATGTATATAGTAATTGTATGATGTGTGTAGTGTATATGTATATAGTAATTGTAGTATGTGTGTAGTGTATATGTATACAGTAATTGTATGATGTAGTGTATATGTATACAGTAATTGTATGATGTGTGTAGTGTATATGTATATAGTAATTGTAGTATGTGTGTAGTGTATATGTATACAGTAATTGTATGATGTAGTGTATATGTATACAGTAATTGTATGATGTGTGTAGTGTATATGTATATAGTAATTGTATGATGTGTGTAGTGTATATGTATATAGTAATTGTAGTATGTGTGTAGTGTATATGTATACAGTAATTGTATGATGTAGTGTAGTGTATATGTATACAGTAATTGTATGATGTAGTGTATATGTATATAGTAATTGTATGATGTGTGTAGTGTATATGTATACAGTAATTGTATGATGTGTGTAGTGTATATGTATACAGTAATTGTATGATGTAGTGTAGTGTATATGTATACAGTAATTGTATGATGTAGTGTAGTGTATATGTATATAGTAATTGTATGATGTGTGTAGTGTATATGTATATAGTAATTGTATTATGTGTGTAGTGTATATGTATACAGTAATTGTATGATGTAGTGTAGTGTATATGTATACAGTAATTGTATGATGTAGTGTATATGTATATAGTAATTGTATGATGTGTGTAGTGTATATGTATACAGTAATTGTATGATGTGTGTAGTGTATATGTATACAGTAATTGTATGATGTAGTGTAGTGTATATGTATACAGTAATTGTATGATGTAGTGTAGTGTATATGTATATAGTAATTGTATGATGTGTGTAGTGTATATGTATATAGTAATTGTAGTATGTGTGTAGTGTATATGTATACAGTAATTGTATGATGTAGTGTAGTGTATATGTATACAGTAATTGTATGATGTAGTGTATATGTATATAGTAATTGTATGATGTGTGTAGTGTATATGTATATAGTAATTGTATGATGTAGTGTATATGTATATAGTAATTGTATGATGTAGTGTATATGTATATAGTAATTGTATGATGTGTGTAGTGTATATGTATATAGTAATTGTATGATGTGTGTAGTGTATATGTATACAGTAATTGTATGATGTGTGTAGTGTATATGTATATAGTAATTGTATGATGTGTGTAGTGTATATGTATATAGTAATTGTATGATGTGTGTAGTGTATATGTATACAGTAATTGTATGATCTGTGTAGTGTATATGTATACAGTAATTGTATGATGTGTGTAATGTATATGTATATAGTAAGTGTATGATGCTGTGTAGTGTATATGTATATAGTAATTGTATGATGTGTGTAGTGTATATGTATACAGTAATTGTATGATGTGTGTAGTGTATATGTATACAGTAATTGTATGATGTGTGTAGTGTATATGTATATAGTAATTGTATGATGTGTGTAATGTATATGTATATAGTAATTGTATGATGTGTGTAGTGTATATGTATACAGTAATTGTATGATGTGTGTTGCACATCCTTATTCTCTCTTTGAGATGAATATTTTGCAATATAAGTGTCGTATACTGATAGAAATAATTGTTTAAACAAAGCCGCGGAGCGACAAACGGCACGTTGATGTGCAACTTCCTGATTGGTTTACATGCTGCTGCTGGCTGCTGCTGCTGCTGCTGCTGCTGCTGCTGCTGCTGCTGCTGGCTGCTGCTGTTGACCAATGTAGTCCTCGGAATGTATCATCAGTTCAATCTGAAGCATCCACTCGCCAACATGGCTCGGCAATTTGTCTGGATACACAAATAATGAATTTAGCATTCTACAAGACATTGCTTGTTGTCTTCCAGTGCACGTAGCCTACATGCCCTGTGTGTACTAGTCGACATTACTTGTTGTCTTCCAGTGCACGTAGCCTACATGCCCCGTGTGTACTAGTCGACATTACTTGTTGTCTTCCACTACACGTAGCCTACATGCCCCGTGTGCACTAGTCGACATTACTTGTTGTCTTCCAGTGCACGTAGCCTACAAGCCACGTGTTTACTAGTCGACATTACTTGTTGTCTTCCAGTGCACGTAGCCTACATGCCCCGTGTGTATTAGTCGACATTACTTGTTGTCTTCCAGTGCACGTAGCCTACATGCCCAGTGTGTACTAGTCATCATTACTTGTTGTCTTCCAGTGCACGTTGCCTACATGCCCCGTATGTACTAGTCGACATTACTTGTTGTCTTCCAGTGCACGTAGCCTACATGGCCCGTGTGTACTAGTCGACATTACTGGTTGCCTTCCAGTGCACGTCGCCTACATGACCCGTGTGTACTAGTCGACATTACTTGTTGTCTTCCAGTGCACGTAGCCTACATGACCCGTGTTAATAGTCGACATTACTTGTTGTCTTCCAGTGCACGTAGCCTACATGGCCCGTGTGTACTAGTCGACATTAAGTGTTGTCTTCCAGTGCACGTCGCCTACATGACCCGTGTGTACTAGTCGGCATTACTTGTTGTCTTCCAGTGCACGTAGCCTACATGACCCGTGTGTAATAGTCGACATTGTTTGTTGTCTTCCAGTGCATGTAGCCTACATGGCCCGTGTGTACTAGTCGACATTACTTGTTGTCCTCCAGTGCACGTAGCCTACATGCCCTGTGTATACTAGTCGACATTACTTGTTGTCTTGCAGTGCACGTAGCCTACATGCCCCGTGTGTACTAGTCGACATTACTTGTTGTCTTCCAGTGCATGTAGCCTACATGCCCCGTGTGTACTAGTCGACATTGCTTGTTGTCTTCCAGTGCACGTAGCCTACATGCCCCGTGTGTACTAGTCGACATTACTTGTTGTCTTCCAGTGCACGTAGCCTACATGGCCCGTTTGTACTAGTCGACATTGTTTGTTGTCTTCCAGTGCACGTAGCCTACATGGCCCGTGTGTACTAGTCGACATTACTTATTGTCCTCCAGTGCACGTAGCCTACATGCCCTGTGTGTACTAGTCGACATTACTTGTTGTCTTCCACTACACGTAGCCTACATGCCCCGTGTGCATTAGTCGACATTACTTGTTGTCTTCCAGTGCACGTAGCCTACAAGCCCCGTGTGCACTAGTCTACATTACTTGTTGTCTTACAGTGCACGTAGCCTACATGGCCCGTGTGTACTAGTCGACATTACTTGTTGTCTTCCAGTGCACGTAGCCTACATGGCCCGTGTGTACTAGTCGACATTACTTGTTGTCTTCCAGTGCACGTAGCCTACATGCCCCGTGTTTACTAGTCGACATTACTTGTTGTCTTCCAGTGCACGTAGCCTACATGGCCCGTGTGTACTAGTCGACATTACTTGTTGTCTTCCAGTGCAGGTAGCCTACATGCCCGGTGTGTACTAGTCGTTTGGTATTTTAGAGTATATTGTTGATTATTCCACTACACACATCATACAATTGCAATCTTAAGAAGATCGTATAACTGTCGCGAAAATTGCAATTTAAGATTAATTAAAATCATGATCAAGAATCGATCATCAGCCCGCAGTACGCTGAGAACCAATTGCTTCTTCGTAAATTATGCAAGAATTTGTTGTACAACACATTATAATAATAATTCTACTTGCATGTACACAGGCATCCTTTGTTGGTACCCGCATGGGGCGTCATTGACCGTACTTACATGTACACAGATATCCTTGGCTTGTACCCGCATGGGGCGTCCTTGACCGTACTTACATGTACACAGATATCCTTGGCTTGTACCCGCATGGCGCGTCCTTGGTTGTACATACATATACACATATATCATTGGCTGGTATCCGCACGGGGCGTCCTTGACCGTACTTACATGTACACAGGCATCCTTTGTTGGTACCCGCATGGCGCGTCCTTGGTTGTACATACATGTACACAGACATCCTTGGCTGGTACCCGCATGGCGCGTCCTTGGTTGTACATACATGTACACAGACATCCTTGGCTGGTACCCGCATGGGGCGTCCTTGACCGTACTTACATGTACACAGGCATCCTTTGTTGGTACCCGCATAGCGCGTACTTGGTTGTACATACATGTACACAGACATCCTTGGCTGGTACCCGCATGGGGTGTCCTTGACCGTACTTACATGTACACAGATATCCTTGGTTGGTACCCGCCTGGCGCGTCCTTAGTTGTACATACATGTACACATATATCATTGGCTGGTACCCGCGTGGGGCGTCAATGACCGTACTTAAATGTACACAGACATCCTTGGTTGGTACCCGCATGGTGCGTCCTTGGTTGTACATACATATACACATATATCATTGGCTGGTAGTCGTGTGGGGCGACTTGTCGTACTTACATATATACAGATATCATTGGCGGGTAGCCGTGTGGGGTGACTTGTCGTACTTACATATATACAGATATCATTGGCGGGTAGCCGTGTAGGGCGACTTGCCGTACTTACATATATACAGATATCATTGGCGGGTAGCCGTGTGGGGCGACTTGTCGTACTTACATATATACAGATATCATTGGCGGGTAGCCGTGTGGTGCGACTTGTCGTACCTACATATACACAGATATCATTGGCGGGTAGCCGTGTGGGGCGACCTGCCGTACTTACATATATACAGATATCATTGGCGGGTAGCCGTGTGCGGCGACTTGCCGTACTTACATATATACAGATATCATTGGCTTGTAGCCGTGTGGGGCGACTTGTCGTACTTACATATACACATATATCATTGGCGGGTAGCCGTGTGGTGCGACTTGTCGTACCTACATATACACAGATATCAAATGCGGGTAGCCGTGTGCGGCGACTTGCCGTACTTACATATATACAGATATCATTGGCGGGTAGCCGTGTGCGGCGACTTGTCGTACTTACATATATACAGATATCATTGGCCTGTAGCCGTGTGGGGCGACTTGTCGTACTTACATATACACAGATATCATTGGCGGGTAGCCGTGTGGGGCGACTTGCCGTACTTAAATATATACAGATATCATTGGCTGGTAGCCGTGTGGGGCGACTTGCCGTACTTACATATACACAGATATCATTGGCTGGTAGCCGTGTGGGGCGACTTGCCGTACTTACATATACACAGATATCATTGGCTGGTAGCCGTGTGGGGCGACTTGCCGTACTTACATATACACATATACCATTGGCGGGTAGCCGTGTAGGGCGACTTGCCGTACTTACATATACACAGATATCATTGGCTTGTAGCCGTGTGGGGCGACTTGTCGTACTTACATATATACAGATAGCATTGGCTGGTAGCCGTGTGGGGCGACTTGTCGTACTTACATATACACATATATCATTGGCTGGTAGTCGTGTGGGGCGACTTGTCGTACTTACATATACACAGATATCATTGGCGGGTAGCCGTGTGGGGCGACTTGTCGTACTTACATATACACATATATCATTGGCGTGTAGCCGAGTGGGGCGACTTGTCGTACTTACATATATACAGATATCATTGGCGGGTAGCCGTGTGGGGTGACTTGTCGTACTTACATATATACAGATATCATTGGCGGGTAGCCGTGTAGGGCGACTTGCCGTACTTACATATATACAGATATCATTGGCGGGTAGCCGTGTGGGGCGACTTGTCGTACTTACATATATACAGATATCATTGGCGGGTAGCCGTGTGGTGCGACTTGTCGTACTTACATATATACAGATATCATTGGCTGGTAGCCGTGTGGGGCGACTTGTCGTACTTACATATATACAGATATCATTGGCTTGTAGCCGTGTGGGGCGACTTGTCGTACTTACATATATACAGATATCATTGGCGGGTAGCCGTGTGGGGCGACTTGTCGTACTTACATATATACAGATATCATTGGCGGGTAGCCGTGTGGGGCGACTTGTCGTACTTACATATATACAGATATCATTGGCGGGTAGCCGTGTGGGGCGACTTGTCGTACTTACATATATACAGATATCATTGGCGGGTAGCCGTGTGGGGCGACTTGTCGTACTTACATATACACAGATATCATTGGCGTGTAGCCGAGTGGGGCGACTTGTCGTACTTACATATATACAGATATCATTGGCGGGTAGCCGTGTGGGGCGACTTGTCGTACTTACATATATACAGATATCATTGGCGGGTAGCCGTGTGGGGCGACTTGTCGTACTTACATATACACATATAGCATTGGCTGGGCGACTTGCGTACTTACATATAACAGATACATTGGCGGTAGCCGTGTGGGGCGACTTGTCGTACTTACATATACACAGATATCATTGGCGGGTAGCCGTGTGGGGCGACTTGTCGTACTTACATATATACAGATATCATTGGCGGGTAGCCGTGTGGGGCGACTTGTCGTACTTACATATATACAGATATCATTGGCGGGTAGCCGTGTGGGGCGACTTGTCGTACTTACATATACACAGATATCATTGGCTTGTAGCCGTGTGGGGCGACTTGTCGTACTTACATATATACAGATATCATTGGCGGGTAGCCGTGTGGGGCGACTTGTCGTACTTACATATATACAGATATCATTGGCGGGTAGCCGTGTGGGGCGACTTGTCGTACTTACATATACACATATAGCATTGGCTTGTAGCCGTGTGGGCCGACTTGCCGTACTTACATATACACAGATATCATTGGCTGGTAGTCGTGTGGGGCGACTTGTCGTACTTACATATATACAGATATCATTGGCGGGTAGCCGTGTGGGGCGACTTGTCGTACTTACATATACACAGATATCATTGGCGGGTAGCCGTGTGGGGCGACTTGCCGTACTTACATATACACAGATATCATTGGCTGGTAGTCGTGTGGGGCGACTTGTCGTACTTACATATATACAGATAGCATTGGCTGGTAGCCGTGTGGGGCGACTTGTCGTACTTACATATACACATATATCATTGGCTGGTAGTCGTGTGGGGCGACTTGTCGTACTTACATATACACAGATATCATTGGCGGTAGCCGTGTGGGCGACTTGTCGTACTTACATATATACAGATATCATTGGCGGGTAGCCGTGTGGGGCGACTTGTCGTACTTACATATATACAGATATCATTGGCGGGTAGCCGTGTGGGGCGACTTGTCGTACTTACATATATACAGATATCATTGGCGGGTAGCCGTGTGGGGCGACTTGTCGTACTTACATATACACAGATATCATTGGCGTGTAGCCGAGTGGGCGACTTGTCGTACTTACATATATACAGATATCATTGGCGGGTAGCCGTGTGGGGTGACTTGTCGTACTTACATATATACAGATATCATTGGCGGGTAGCCGTGTGGGCGACTTGCCGTACTTACATATATACAGATATCATTGGCGGGTAGCCGTGTGGGGCGACTTGTCGTACTTACATATATACAGATATCATTGGCGGGTAGCCGTGTGGGGCGACTTGTCGTACTTACATATATACAGATATCATTGGCTGGTAGCCGTGTGGGGCGACTTGTCGTACTTACATATATACAGATATCATTGGCTTGTAGCCGTGTGGGGCGACTTGTCGTACTTACATATATACAGATATCATTGGCGGGTAGCCGTGTGGGGCGACTTGTCGTACTTACATATATACAGATATCATTGGCGGGTAGCCGTGTGGGGCGACTTGTCGTACTTACATATATACAGATATCATTGGCGGGTAGCCGTGTGGGGCGACTTGTCGTACTTACATATATACAGATATCATTGGCGGGTAGCCGTGTGGGGCGACTTGTCGTACTTACATATACACAGATATCATTGGCGTGTAGCCGAGTGGGGCGACTTGTCGTACTTACATATATACAGATATCATTGGCGGGTAGCCGTGTGGGGCGACTTGTCGTACTTACATATATACAGATATCATTGGCGGGTAGCCGTGTGGGGCGACTTGTCGTACTTACATATACACATATAGCATTGGCTTGTAGCCGTGTGGGGCGACTTGCCGTACTTACATATATACAGATATCATTGGCTGGTAGTCGTGTGGGGCGACTTGTCGTACTTACATATATACAGATATCATTGGCGGGTAGCCGTGTGGGGCGACTTGTCGTACTTACATATACACATATATCATTGGCGGGTAGCCGTGTGGGGCCACTTGCCGTACTTACATATACACAGTTATCATTTGCTGGTAGTCGTGTGGGGCGACTTGTCGTACTTACATATATACAGATATCATTGGCGGGTAGCCGTGTGGGGCGACTTGCCGTACTTACATATATACAAATATCATTGGCTGGTAGTCGTGTGGGGCGACTTGCCGTACTTACATATACACAAATATCATTGGCTGGTAGTCGTGTGGGGCGACTTGCCGTACTTATATATACATATATCATTGGCGGGTAGCCGTGTGGGGCGACTTGCCGTACTTACATATACACAGATATCATTGGCTGGTAGCCGTGTGGGGCGACCGTGGCCGTACTTGCATGTATACTTTGTTGCTACCCGTGTGGGACGTCCGTGGCCGTACTTGCATGTATACTGTGTTGCTACCCGTGTGGGACGTCCGTGGCCGTACTTGCATGTATACTGTGTTGCTACCCGTGTGGGACGTCCGTGGCCGTACTTGCATGTATACTGTGTTGCTACCCGTGTGGGACGTCCGTGGCCGTACTTGCATGTATACTGTGTTGCTACCCGTGTGGGACGTCCGTGGCCGTACTTGCATGTATACTGTGTTGCTACCCGTGTGGGACGTCCGTGGCCGTACTTGCATGTATACTTTGTTGCTACCCGTGTGGGACGTCCGTGGCCGTACTTGCATGTATACTGTGTTGCTACTCGTGTGGGACGTCCGTGGCCGTACTTGCATGTATACTTTGTTGCTACCCGTGTGGGACGTCCGTGGCCGTACTTGCATGTATACTGTATTGTTACCCGTGTGAAGGGCCCTGGCCGTACTTGCATGTATACTGTGTTGGTACCCGTGTGAAGGGCCCTGGCCGTACTTGCATGTATACTGTGTTGGTACCCGTGTGAACGGCCCTGGCCGTACTTGCATGTATACTGTGTTGGTACCCGTGTGAAGGGCCCTGACCGTACTTGCATGTATACTGTGTTGGTACACGTGTGAAGGGCCCTGGCCGTACTTGCATGTATACTCTGTTGGTACCCGTGTGAAGGGCCCTGGCCGTACTTACATGTATACTGTGTTGGTACCCGTGTGAAGGGCCCTGGCCGTACTTGCATGTATACTTTGTTGCTACCCGTGTGGGACGTCCGTGGCCGTACTTGCATGTATACTGTGTTGCTACCCGTTCGGGACGCCCATGGCCGTACTTGCATGTATTCTGTGTTGGTACCCGTGTGGGACGTCCGTGGCCGTACTTGCATGTATACTTTGTTGCTACCCGTGCGGGACGTCCGTGGCCGTACTTGCATGTATACTGTGTTGCTACCCGTGTGGGACGTCCGTGGCCGTACTTGCATGTATACTGTGTTGCTACCCGTGTGGGACGTCCGTGGCCGTACTTGCATGTATACTGTGTTGCTACCCGTGTGGGACGTCCGTGGCCGTACTTGCATGTATACTGTGTTGCTACCCGCGTGGGACGTCCGTGGCCGTACTTGCATGTATACTGTGTTGCTACCCGTGTGGGACGTCCGTGGCCGTACTTGCATGTATACTTTGTTGCTACCCGTGTGGGACGTCCGTGGCCGTACTTGCATGTATACTGTGTTGCTACTCGTGTGGGACGTCCGTGGCCGTACTTGCATGTATACTTTGTTGCTACCCGTGTGGGACGTCCGTGGCCGTACTTGCATGTATACTGTATTGTTACCCGTGTGAAGGGCCCTGGCCGTACTTGCATGTATACTGTGTTGGTACCCGTGTGAAGGGCCCTGGCCGTACTTGCATGTATACTGTGTTGGTACCCGTGTGAAGGTCCCTGGCCGTACTTGCATGTATACTGTGTTGGTACCCGTGTGAAGGGCCCTGACCGTACTTGCATGTATACTGTGTTGGTACCCGTGTGAAGGGCCCTGGCCGTACTTGCATGTATATTGTGTTGGTACCCGTGTGAAGGGCCCTGGCCGTACTTACATGTATACTGTGTTGGTACCCGTGTGAAGGGCCCTGGCCGTACTTGCATGTATACTTTGTTGCTACCCGTTTGGGACGTCCGTGGCCGTACTTGCATGTATACTGTGTTGCTACCCGTGCGGGACGTCCGTGGCCGTACTTGCATGTATACTGTGTTGCTACCCGTGCGGGACGCCCGTGGCCGTACTTGCATGTATACTATGTTGCTACCCGTGTGGGACGTCCGTGGCCGTACTTGCATGTATACTTTGTTGGTACCCGTGTGGGGCGTCCGTGGTCGTACTTGCATGTATACTGTGTTGCTACCCGTGTGGGACGTCCGTGGCCGTACTTGCATGTATACTTTGTTGCTACTCGTGTGGGACGTCCGTGGCCGTACTTGCATGTATACTTTGTTGCTACCCGTGTGGGACGTCCGTGGCCGTACTTGCATGTATACTGTATTGTTACCCGTGTGAAGGGCCCTGGCCGTACGGTTATAACGCTGTAGGTTCGAATCCCATTGGGGGTTCCGAAATCTGTCATATGGGAAGGGCTGTAAATAATGTTGTCATAACTTGTTTGCTTTTTTTCCAGATTAAATCGTATACAGCAATACTAAATAATCCTAATTTAAATTCTAATTGTTTTCCACGTAATTTATTGTATATATAATTGTTATGTAATGTATGAAAACAATGCAATAAAATATTATTAAACATCGAATTCGTCATGTGAGGAAGCGGTCCAGCTGACATGCAGAAGGTCGGTTGTTATACCCGGGTGCCCGTCCTTGTCTGAAATAATGTTCGCAGGACACCGGGATAATATATAAAATGTTGGTGAGACGTTAAACCACAAAAGCAAATAACACACAAAACTGTTTCCCACGTTTACAGCATTTCCCACATCCATATAATTAAAATGCCGAGTGACATATATAAACTACAAAGTACTGAGGTTTGTAAATAGATGAGCACACAATTACACAATACGTTGATCGCCTTTTATGGCTCTTTTGTGATGGGATAATTATATGTCTGATTACAAGATTGATGGGCATCCATAAAGTAGATTTATAGGAGAGTTAGTACACAGTATGTCACGTCAGTAGTCCAGCGGGTAACACGTTGTGCTGCGAATCCAGTGATAGCAAGTTCGATCCCCCTAATGATAATATGGACTAGCGGCAGATACTAGAGTACTGATTGAATATATCGCGTGGAGCATTTGGATTAGACTGATTATCAGGGATTATTTACTACGGCGTATGAATTCACCACTGATTTCCTCGAGATGTAATACGGCTCAAGAGAATACTGGCAAACAGAATTGTGTTTCTTTCAAATTAAAAAATGTATGGTTGTTGTTACTGTAGTAATATGATAACAACTTGATTACACTCCTGGTGATTCCATACCATAGTTAATGAAACTCGTTTACAAATCACAACTCATGTAAAACCCTTTTCATATATATGCATTGTCTATTGTGATAAATGTGATAAATGTGATACATGTGATAAATGTGATACATGTGATAAATGTGATACATGTGATAAAAAATAATATTACACTCGTGGTGATTATGAAACTGGTGTTGGAAGTGTGCATTGAGCTCTCTGTGCATTGAGCTCTCTGTGCATTGAGCTCTCTATATTACTTTCAACACGTTATTTTACTCTAAACTAGTTTAGTAGTGTTCCTGTTTATCCGATATCAAACGGCAAATGTTGCAACCTCTGTGATGTCAGTTATTTAATTATCATATTATTGTGCTTCGATGTTCTTTCTGACAAAATTCTCATGATGTATAAATGTATTCCCAATCGCAGGCAGTAGCATGTATATCATCGTATTGTCAGCATAACATATATGTGTATACATATAGACTGTAGACTCCACTTGGAGACCTTTTAGTGTCCACTTTATTCATAGTTTCTCGATGCTCTTGGAGACGTTTTAGTGTCCACTTTATTCATAGTTTCTCGATGTTAGTGTTGTTCAGTTATCGCACTATCGAGCTCACTTCGGAGAAATATCGTCCAGATGATCCCCTTTAATGTTACATCTGTATGAATCTCAGACTTGAATTGATCGTTATGTGCATGGCTGGCGTGCACCTACTGTC
Source organism: Archivesica marissinica (assembly GCA_014843695.1). NCBI lineage: Eukaryota > Metazoa > Mollusca > Bivalvia > Venerida > Vesicomyidae > Archivesica > Archivesica marissinica. Next base: position 20,116,328 of record CM026386.1, on the reverse strand, counting down.
TCGTGCAGTGTCTCTGATGTTTAATGTATACTGTTTCATGCAGGATTTAGTCTGTCTTAATCAATGTTGATGTACCATTTCCAGTGAACGTCGTTACGCATGTATAATAGATGTTCATCCGTTTTATCGTTGTTCTAATCGTTGGGAAAGTCATGGGGAGACCAAGAAGGCCTTTCCACACTGGATAGTGGGAGTGGTTTCTTTCTGCCTCCCCCTCCACAAAATAAATTAAAGAAAAAGATGAGGAGATTATATTATATATCATTAATGGAGTGGGTTGGGGCAGCCGACAATGCAGCTTAGTATTTACGTGGCTTTCCTATAGGGAGACGTGCACGTTAATGCACGTGCTGAGCATCTCTCACTGACTTTAGGTTATAAATAGATTTTACTCATTAATATTTGCACAGAGTTACTTTGGTCGCTGTTTTAAAGATTAAGAGGATACGTGTGTATATATTATATTGTTGCTTATTATACATACCATCAAATACAATTGTCTGGATCCTACGTTGTCTTGTACTTGTACGTGGGATAAGTGAATAATTGTCACGAGGAACAGTCAGTAATACCACATCGTTGGAAATAATCTAATAATAATCGAACGAAAAAATGGTCATTCTAATTTACTGTAATTTTCGTGTTGGAAAGAACGTGCGCGCACCTGCATATATATATATATACCATGCTGTCCGGTCCGGTGCACTGAACTATTTAGTGTAATGGTAGACTAGAGCATTGGCCTACAGATTCAGGTGGCCGAGGTTCCAAGTACAGGCATTTATTTCTTGCCAATATTGTTTAAATATTTCATAATTCTGTTTTTATGGAAATCAAGTGTACAATTACATAATTATATGGATATATTTTTCATTTCAAGTATTTCATAATTCTGGTTTAATTTTTATAATAAGAAATGTACACTATCATAATCGTTGCTGTATTGCACAGTAGAACAGCAGCAATAACAGTATCACATTGTAAGACATACCATTAAATATACATTTTATACAGGAGAAACTAGTTCTATTAGCCCCGGTGTCATATAGAATATTGACCCGCCAAATTATATAGGAAAAAATGACCCGCGGGTCTATATTCTATTATAGAATAATGACCCCCCTTATAGAATAATGACCCCCCCCCCCATCCCCAAAGCCTACAAAAACAATGTTATCAATATATTTTATAAAATTAACAATTATCAATCAAATTATATTGAATTTATGTATGAAAAAAGACATATACTCAACTTAATGGTATTTGAAACCATGCAGCTCAAAATAAATACCATACAATAGCACAGTACTAACCATTCTTATCATATTCATGCATGTTCTCTTAAACTTTCCAGAAAATGTGTATTACTATATAATATGCTGTTAACCATTATAATTCTGACTGGTGTGGCTAATTTTGCCACAGGTGTGAATATCCCCATAATAACGCAATACAACCTTATTGTTGGAGCACTGCAATCAACTGTGACACTTCCTGTGTTACATGTTTTATATCATTCATAATGCATAATATTTTATTATTGTATGAGCAAGGACAGATAACATTATGTTTTATAACGTGTGCCTTCCAGTGCAAGAAACTGTCCCATGTATAGAATATGACCGACCCCCTTAGTGTAGATTACCTGATTGAGGGTAGGTTACTTTTCCATGCCATAGAATAATGACTCCCCTATGTCTACACAGTAAGAGTGAGAGTGGTCACTTTTCCATGCCGTAGAATAATGACCCCCTGTACGTATAATAGTGAGGGGGTCACTTTTCCATGTCATAGAATAATGACCCCCTTGTATATTAACTATATGAGTGAAGTGGGTCACCTTTCCATGCCATAGAATAATGACACCCCAGTTTGCAAACTATACGAGTGACAGGGGGCTACTTTTACATGCCATAGAATAATGACCCCCTGTATATTAACTATATGAGTGAGGGTGGTCACTTTTGCATGCCATAGAATAATGACCCCCCTGTATATTAACTATATGAGTGAAGTGGGTCACTTTTCCGTGCCATAGAATAATGGCCCCCCAGTATGTAAACTATACGAGTGAGGGGGGTAAATTTTCCATGCCATAGAATAATCACCCCCCTGTATATTAACTAGATTAGTGAGGGGATCACTTTTCCATGCCATAGAATAATGACTCCCTGTATATTAACTATATTAGTGAGGGGATCACTTTTCAATGCCATAGAATAATGACCCCCTGTATATTAACCATATGAGTGAGGGGATCACTTTTCCATGCCATAGAATAATGACCCCCCCTGTATATTAAATATATGCGTGAGGGGGTCACTTTTCCATGTTATAAAATAATGACCCCCTTGTATATTAACTATATCAGTGAAGTGGGTCACCTTTCCATGCCATAGAATAATGACACCCCAGTTTGCAAACTATATGAGTGACAGGGGGCTACTTTTCCATGCCATAGAATAATGACCCCCTGTATATTAACTATATGAGTGAGAGTGGTCACTTTTGCATGCCATAGAATAATGACCCCCCTGTATATTAACAATATGAGTGAAGTGGGTCACTTTTCCGTGCCATAGAATAATGACCCTCCAGTATGTAAACTATACGAGTGAGGGTGGTCACTTTTGCATGCCATAGAATAATGACCCCCTGTATATTAACTATATGAGTGAAGGTGGGGGGGTCACTTTTCCATGCCATAGAATAATGACCCCCTGTATATTAACTATATGAGTGAAGGGGGGTCACTTTTCCATGCCATAGAATAATAACCCCCAGTATGTAAACTATACGAGTGAGGGGGGTCACTTGTCCATGCCATAGAATAATGACCCCCCTGTATATTAACTATATGAGTGAAGGGGGGGGTCACTTTTCCATGCCATAGAATAATAACCCCCAGTATGTAAACTATACGAGTGAGGGGGGTCACTTTTCCATGCAATAGAATAATGACTCCCCTGTATATTAACTATATGAGTGAATGGGGTCACTTTTCCATGCCATAAAATAATGACCCCCCCCGTATGTAAACTATACGAGTGAGGGGGGTCACTTTTCCATGCGACAGAATAATGACCCCCCCCATGTATGAGTGAATGGGGTCACTTGTCCATGCAATAGAATAATGACCCCCTGTATATTAACTATATGAGTGAAAGGGGGTCAGTTTTCCATGCCATAGAATAATGACCCCCCAGTATGTAAATTATACGAGTGAGGGCGGGTCACTTTTCCATGCCATAGAATGATGACCCCCCTGTATATTAACTATATTAGTGAGGGGGTCACTTTTCCATGCCATATAATAATGACCCCCTGTATATTAACTATATAAGTGAGGGGATCACTTCTCCATGCCATAGAATAATGACTCCCCTGTATATTAACTATATTAGTGAATGGGGTCACTTTTCCATGCCATAGAATAATGACCCCCCGTATGTAAACTATACGAGTGAGGGGGGTCACTTGTCCATGAAATAGAATAATGACCCCCCTGTATATTAACTATATGAGTGAAAGGGGGTCAGTTTTCCATGCCATAGAATAATGACCCCCAGTATGTAAACTATACGAGTGAGGGGGGGTCACTTTTCCATGCCATAGAATGATGACCCCCCTGTATATTAACTATATTAGTGAGGGGGTCACTGTTCCATGCCATAGAATAATGACCCCCTGTATATTAACTATATGAGTGAGGGGGGTAACTTTTGCATGCCATAGAATAATGACCCCCCTGTATATTAACTATATGAGTGAAGTGGGTCACTTTTCCATGCCATAGAATAATGACCACCCTGTATATTAACTATATGAGTGACGGGGGTCACTTTTCCATGACATAGAATAATATATGACACCCCTGTATATTAACTATATGAGTGAAGGGGGTCACTTTTCTATGCCATAGAATAATGACCCCCAGTATGTAAACTATACGAGTGAGGGGGGTCACTTTCCATGCCATAAAATAAGCACGCCCCTGTATATTTACTATATTAGTGAGGGGGGTCACTTTTCCATGCCATAGAATAATGACCTCCCTGTATATTAACTATATGAGTGAGGGGGTCACCTTTGCATGCCATAGAATAATGACCCCCTGTATATTAACTATATGAGTGAGGGGGTCACCTTTGCATGCCATAGAATAATGACACCCTGTATATTAACTATATGAGTGAGGGGGTCACCTTTGCATGCCATAGAATAATGACACCCTGTATATTAACTATATGAGTGAGGGGGTCACCTTTGCATGCCATAGAATAATGACCCCCCTGTATATTAACTATATGCGTGAAGTGGGTAACTTTTCAATGCCATAGAATAATGACCCCCCCTGTATATTAAATATATGAGTGAAGAGGGTCACTTTTCCATGCCATAGAATAATGACCCCCCTGTATATTAACTATATGAGTGAAGGGGGGGGTCACTTGTCCATGCCATAGAATAATAACCCCTGTATATTAACTATATGAGTGAAGTGGGGTAGCTTGTCCATGCCATAGAATAATGACTCCCCCTGTATATTAACTATATGAGTGAAGGGGCGGTCACTTTTCCATGCCATAGAATAATGACCCCCCCGTATGTAAACTATACGAGTGAGGGGGGTGGCACTTTTCAATGCCACAGGATAATGACCCCCCCTGTATATTAACCATATGAGTGAAGGGGGTCACTTGTCCATGCAATAGAATAATGACCCCCCTGTATATTAACAATATGAGTGAAAGGGGGTCAGTTTTCCATGCCATAGAATAATGACCCCCCAGTATGTAAACGATACGAGTGAGGGGATCACTTTTCCATGCCATAGAATAATGACTCCCCTGTATATTAACTATATGAGTGAAGGGGGTCACTTTACCATGCCATAATTATGACCCCCTGTATATTAACTATATGAGTGAAGGGGGTCAGTTTACCATGCAATAGAATAATGACCCCCTGTATATTAACTATATGAGTGAGGGGTCACTTTTGCATGCCATAGAATAATGACCCCCCAGTTATTAACTATATGAGTGAAGGGGGGTCACTTTTCCATGCCATAGAATAATGACCCCCCTGTATATTAACTATATGAGTGAAGGGGTCACTTTTCCATGCCATAGAATAATGACCCCCCTGTATATTAACTATATGAGTGAAGGGGGTCACTTTTCCATGCCATAGAATAATGACCCCCTGTATATTAACTATATTTGGGGGGATCACTTTTCATGCCATAGAATAATGACCCCTGTATATTAACTATATGAGTGAAAGGGTCAGTTTTCCATGCCATAGAATAATGACCCCCAGTATGTAAATTATACGAGTGAGGGCGGGTCACTTTTCCATGCCATAGAATGATGACCCCCCTGTATATTAACTCTATTAGTGAGGGTGTCACTTTTGCATGCCATATAATAATGACCCCCTGTATATTATCTATATGAGTGAGGGGGGTCACTTTTGCATGCCATAGAATAATGACCCCCCTGTATATTAACTATATGAGTGAGGGGGGTCAATTTTCCATGTCATAGAATAATGACCCCCTTGTATATTAACTATATGAGTGAAGTGGTTCACTTTTCCATGCCATAGAATAATGACCCCCTGTATATCAACTATATGAGTGAGGGGGTCACTTTTGAATGCCATAGAATAATGACCCCCTTGTATATTAACTATATGAGTGAAGTGGGTCACTTTTCCATGCCATAGAATAATGACCCCCTGTATATTAACTATATGAGTGAAAGGGGGTCAGTTTTCCATGCCATAGAATAATGACCCCCAGTATGTAAATTATACGAGTGAGGGCGGGTCACTTTTCCATGCCATAGAATGATGACCCCCCTGTATATTAACTCTATTAGTGAGGGTGTCACTTTTGCATGCCATATAATAATGACCCCCTGTATATTATCTATATGAGTGAGGGGGGTCACTTTTGCATGCCATAGAATAATGACCCCCCTGTATATTAACTATATGAGTGAGGGGGGTCACTTTTCCATGTGATAGAATAATGACCCCCTTGTATATTAACTATATGAGTGAAGTGGTTCACTTTTCCATGCCATAGAATAATGACCCCCTGTATATCAACTATATGAGTGAGGGGGTCACTTTTGAATGCCATAGAATAATGACCCCCTTGTATATTAACTATATGAGTGAAGTGGGTCACTTTTCCATGCCATAGAATAATGACCCCCTGTATATTAACTATATGAGTGAAGTGGGTCACTTTTCCATGCCATAGAATAATGACCACCCTTTATATTAACTATATGAGTGAGGGGATCACCTTTGCATGCCATAGAATAATGACCCCCCTGTATATTAACTATATGCGTGAATGCCATAGAATAATGACCCCCCCTGTATATTAACTATATGAGTGAAACGGGTCACTTTTCCATGCCATAGAATAATGACCCCCCTGTATATTAACTATATGAGTGAAGGGGGGGGGGTCACTTGTCCATGCCATAGAATAATAACCCCTGTATATTAACTATATGAGTGAAGTGGGGTAGCTTGTCCATGCCATAGAATAATGACTCCCCCTGTATATTAACTATATGAGTGAAGGGGCGGTCACTTTTCCATGCCATAGAATAATGACCCCCCCGTATGTAAACTATACGAGTGAGGGGGGGCACTTTTCAATGCCACAGGATAATGACCCCCCCTGTATATTAACCATATGAGTGAAGGGGGTCACTTGTCCATGCAATAGAATAATGACCCCCTGTATATTAACTATATGAGTGAAAGGGGGTCAGTTTTCCATGCCATAGAATAATGACCCCCCAGTATGTAAACGATACGAGTGAGGGGATCACTTTTCCATGCCATAGAATAATGACTCCCCTGTATATTAACTATATGAGTGAAGGGGGTCACTTTACCATGCCATAGAATAATGACCCCCTGTATATTAACTATATGAGTGAAGGGGGTCACTTTTCCATGCCATAGAATAATGACCCCCTGTATATTAACTATATGAGTGAAGGGGGTCACTTTTCCATGCCATAGAATAATGACCCCCTGTATATTAACTATATTAGTGAGGGGGAGTCACTTTTCCATGCCATAGAATAATGACCCCCTGTATATTAACTATATGAGTGAGGGGGTCAGTTTTCCATGCCATAGAATAATGACCCCCCTGTATATTAACTATATGAGTGAGGGGGTCACTTTTCCATGCCATAGAATAATGACCCCCCTGTATATTAACTATATGAGTGAGGGGGTCACTTTTCCATGCCATAGAATAATGACCCCCTGTATATTAACTATATGAGTGAGGGGGTCACTTTTCCATGCCATAGAATAATGACCCCCCTGTATATTAACTATATGAGTGAGGGGGTCAATTTCCATGTCATAGAATAATGACCCCTGTATATTAACTATATGAGTGAAGTGGTTCACTTTTCCATGCCATAGAATAATGACCCCTGTATATCAACTATATGAGTGAGGGGGTCACTTTTCCATGCCATAGAATAATGACCCTGTATATTAACTATATGAGTGAAGTGGTTCACTTTTCCATGCCATAGAATAATGACCCCCTGTATATCAACTATATGAGTGAGGGGGTCACTTTTGCATGCCATAGAATAATGACCCCCTTGTATATTAACTATATGAGTGAAGTGGGTCACTTTTCCATGCCATAGAATAATGACCCCCTGTATATTAACTATATGAGTGAAGGGGGTCACTTTTCCATGCCATAGAATAATGACCACCCTGTATATTAACTATATGAGTGAGGGGATCACCTTTCCATGCCATAGAATAATGACCCCCCTGTATATTAACTATATGCGTGAATGCCATAGAATAATGACCCCCCCTGTATATTAACTATATGAGTGAAGCGGGTCACTTTTCCATGCCATAGAATAATGACCCCCCTGTATATTAACTATATGAGTGAAGGGGGGGGTCACTTGTCCATGCCATAGAATAATAACCCCTGTATATTAACTATATGAGTGAAGTGGGGTATCTTGTCCATGCCATAGAATAATGACTCCCCCTGTATATTAACTATATGAGTGAAGGGGCGGTCACTTTTCCATGCCATAGAATAATGACCCCCTCCCCGTATGTAAACTATACGAGTGAGGGGGGGCACTTTTCAATGCCACAGGATAATGACCCCCCCTGTATATTAACCATATGAGTGAAGGGGGTCACTTGTCCATGCAATAGAATAATGACCCCCCTGTATATTAACTATATGAGTGAAAGGGGGTCAGTTTTCCATGCCATAGAATAATGACCCCCCAGTATGTAAACGATACGAGTGAGGGGATCACTTTTCCATGCCATAGAATAATGACTCCCCTGTATATTAACTATATGAGTGAAGGGGGTCACTTTACCATGCCATAGAATAATGACCCCCTGTATATTAACTATATGAGTGAAGGGGGTCAGTTTACCATGCAATAGAATAATGACTCCCTGTATATTAACTATATGAGTGAAGGGGGTCACTTTACCATGCCATAGAATAATGACCCCCTGTATATTAACTATATTATTGGGGGGATCACTTTTCAATGCCATAGAATAATGACCCCCTGTATATTAACTATATGAGTGAAAGGGGGTCAGTTTTCCATGCCATAGAATAATGACCCCCCAGTACGTAAATTATACGAGTGAGGGCGGGTCACTTTTCCATGCCATAGAATGATGACCCCCCTGTATATTAACTCTATTAGTGAGGGGGTCACTTTTCCATGCCATATAATAATGACCCCCTGTATATTATCTATATGAGTGAGGGGGGTCACTTTTGCATGCCATAGAATAATGACCCCCCTGTATATTAACTCTATTAGTGAGGGGGTCACTTTTCCATGCCATATAATAATGACCCCCTGTATATTATCTATATGAGTGAAGTGGGTCACTTTTCCATGCCATAGAATAATGACCCCCTTGTATATTAACTATATGAGTGAAGTGGGTCACTTTTCCATGCCATAGAATAATGACGCCCTGTATATCAACTATATGAGTGAGAGGGTCACTTTTGCATGCCATAGAATAATGACCCCCCTGTATATTAACTATATGAGTGAAGTGGGTCACTTTTCCATGCCATAGAATAATGACCACCCTGTATATTAACTATATGAGTGAGGGGATCACTTTTCCATGCCATAGAATAATGAACCCCTTGTATATTAACTATATGAGTGAAGTGTGTTACGTTTCCATGCCATAGAATAATGACCCCCCAGTATGCAATCTATACGAGTGAAGGGGGTCACTTTTCCATGCCATAGAATAATGACCCCCCCTGTATATTAACTATATGGGTGAAGGGGGTCACTGTTCCATGCCATAGAATATTGACCCCCCTGTATATTAACTATATGAGTGAGTGGGGTCACTTTTCCATGCCATAGAATAATCACCCCCCTGTATATTAACTATATCAGTGAAGGGGGGTCACTTTTCCATGCCAAAGAATAATGACCCCACCCCCAGTATGTAAACTATACGATTTATTGGGGTCACTTTTCCATGCCATAGAATAATGACCCCCCTGTATATTAACTATATGAGTGAAGGGGGTCACTGTTCCATGCCATAGAATATTGACCCCCTGTATATTAACTATATGAGTGAGGGGGGTCACTTTTGCATGCCATAGAATAATGACCCCCCTGTATATTAACTATATGAGTGAGGGGATCACTTCTCCATGCCATAGAATAATGACTCCCCTGTATATTAACTATATGAGTGAATGGGGTAACTTTTCCATGCCATAGAATAATGACCCCCCCCCCCATGTGTAAACTATACGAGTGAGGGGGGTCACTTGTCCATGAAATAGAATAATGACCCCCCTGTATATTAACTATATGAGTGAAAGGGGGTCAGTTTTCCATGCCATAGAATAATGACCCCCCCCCAGTATGTAAGCTATACGAGTGAGGGGGGGTCACTTTTCCATGCCATAGAATAATGACCCCCCCGTGTGTAAACTATACGAGTGAGGGGGGTCACTTTTCCATGCCATAGAATGATGACCCCCCTGTATATTAACTATATTAGTGAGGAGGTCACTGTTCCATGCCATAGAATAATGACCCCCTGTATATTAACTATATGAGTGAGGGGGTCACTTTTGCATGCCATAGAATAATGACCCCCCTGTATTCTAACTATATGAGTGAAGGGGGTCACTTTTCCATGCCATAGAATAATATATGACACCCCTGTATATTAACTATATGAGTGAAGGGGGTCACTTTTCCATGACACAGAATAATGACCCCCCCAGTATGTAAACTATACGAGTGAGGGGGGTCACATTTCCATGCCATAGAATAAGCACCCCCTGTATATTAACTATATTAGTGAGGGGGGTCACTTTTCCATGCCATAGAATAATGACACCCCTGTATATTAACTATATTAGTGAGGGGGTCACCTTTGCATGCCATAGAATAATGACCCCCCTGTATATTAACTATATTAGTGAGGGGATCACTTTTCAATGCCATAGAATAATGACTCCCTGTATATTAACTATATGAGTGAAAGGCGGTCAGTTTTCCATGCCATAGAATAATGACCCCCCAGTATGTAAATTATACGAGTGAGGGCGGGTCACTTTTCCATGCCATAGAATGATGACCCCTCTGTATATTAACTATATTAGTGAGGCGGTCACTTTTGCATGCCATAGAATAATGACCCCCCAGTTTATTAACTATATGAGTGAGGGGGGTCAATTTTCCATGTCATAGAATAATGACTCCCTTGTATATTAACTATATGAGTGAATTGGGTCACTTTTCCATGCCATAGAATAATGACCACCCTGTATATTAACTATATGAGTGAGGGGATCACTTTTCCATGCCATAGAATAATGACCCCCTTGTATATTAACTATATGAGTGAAGTCTGTCACGTTTCCATACCATATAATAATGACCACCCCACAGTATGCAAACTATACGAGTGACAGGGGGTCACTTTTCCATGCCATAGAATAATGACCCCCTCTATATTAACTATATGAGTGAGGGGGGTCACTTTTCAGTGCCATAGAATAATGACCCCCCTGTATATTAACTATATGGGTGAAGGGGGTCACTGTTCCATGCCATAGAATATTGACCCCCCTGTATATTAACTATATGGGTGAAGGGGGTCACTGTTCCATGCCATAGAATATTGACCCCCCTATATATTAACTATATGAGTGAAGGGGTGGGGTCACTTGACCATGCCATAGAATAATGACCCCCTGTATGTTAACTATATGAGTGAGGGGGGTCACTCTTCCATGCCATAGAATAATCACCCCCCTGTATATTAACTAGATTAGTTAGGGGGGGTCACCTTTGCATGCCATAGAATAATGACCCCCTGTATATTAACTATATGAGTGAAGTGGGTCACTTGTGCATGCCATAGAATAATGACCCCCCTGTATATTAACTATATGAGTGAAGGATGTCACTTTTCCATGCCAAAGAATAATGACCGCCCTGTATATTAACTATATCAGTGAAGGGGGGGGGTCACTTTTCCATGCCATAGAATAATGACCCCACCCCCAGTATGTAAACTATACGAATGAGGGGGGTCACTGTTCCATGCCATAGAATATTGCCCCCCCATGTATATTAACTATATGAGTGAAGGGGGGGGGTCACTTGTCCATGCCATAGAATAATTACCCCCTGTATATTAACTATATGAGTGAGGGGGGTCACTTTTGCATGCCATAGAATAATAACCCCCCTGTATATTAACTATATGAGTGAGGGGATCACTTCTCCATGCCATAGAATAATGACCCCACCCCGTATGTAAACTATACGAGTGAGGGGTGTCACTTGTCCATGAAATAGAATAATGACCCCCCTGTATATTAACAATATGAGTGAAAGGGGGTCAGTTTTCCATGCCATAGAATAATGACCCCCCAGTATATAAGCTATACGAGTGAGGGGGGGGTCACTTTTCCATGCCATAGAATGATGACCCCCCTGTATATTAACTATATTAGTGAGGGGGTCACTGTTCCATGCCATAGAATAATGACCCCCTGTATATTAACTATATGAGTGAAGGGGGTCACTTTTCCATGCCACAGAATAATGACCCCCCAGTATGTAAACTATACGAGTGAGTGGGGTCACTTTTCCATGCCATAGAATAATGACCCCCCTGTATATTAACTATATGAGTGAGAGGGTCACCTTTGCATGCCATAGAATAATGACCCCCCTGTATATTAACTATATGAGTGAGGGGGTCACCTTTGCATGCCATAGAATAATGACACCCTGTATATTAACTATATGAGTGAGGGGGTCACCTTTGCATGCCATAGAATAATGACCCCCCTGTATATTAACTATATGCGTGAAGTGGGTAACTTTTCAATGCCATAGAATAATGACCCCCCCTGTATATTAAATATATGAGTGAAGAGGGTCACTTTTCCATGCCATAGAATAATGACCCCCCTGTATATTAACTATATGAGTGAAGGGGGGGGTCACTTGTCCATGCCATAGAATAATAACCCCTGTATATTAACTATATGAGTGAAGTGGGGTAGCTTGTCCATGCCATAGAATAATGACTCCCCCTGTATATTAACTATATGAGTGAAGGGGCGGTCACTTTTCCATGCCATAGAATAATGACTCTCTTGTATATTAACTATATGAGTGAATGGGGTCACTTTTCCATGCCATAGAATAATGATCCCCTGTATATTAACTATATGAGTGAAGTGGGATAGCTTGTCCATGCCATAGAATAATGACTCCCCCTGTATATTAACTATATGAGTGAAGGGGGGGGGTCACTTTTCCATGCCATAGAATAATGACCCCCCCCGTATGTAAACTCTACGAGTGAGGGGGGTCACTTTTCCATGCCACAGGATAATGACCCCCCCCTGTATATTAACTATATGAGTGAGGGTGGTCACTTTTCCATGCCATATCAATAAGCTAGTAAAGCGGGATGGATGAAGTCATCCCAATTATTTTGCTCATCATTTGTGTATTTTACAAATGTATGGACAGGTGTTTGATTAAACCTTTCCATTAAACCATTTGTTTGAGGTTGATCTGCACTTGTCCTGTGATGGTCGATGCCAATTAGTCTGCATATTTCGATATTGAGTTTATCGCAAATATTCTGTGATATAGATAGTGACCCCCTCCCACTCATATAATCTACACATATGGGGGTGATTATCCTATGATATGGATAGTGACACCCTCCCACTCATATAATCTACACATATGGGGATGATTATCCTATGATATGGATAGTGACCCCCTCCCACTCATATAATCTACACATATGGGGATGATTATTATGTGATATGGATAGTGACCCCCTCCCACTCATATAATCTACACATATGGCGATGATTATCCTATGATATGGAGAGTGACCCCTCCCACTCATATAATCTGCACATATGGGGGTGATTATCCTATGATATGGATAGTGACCCCCTCCCACTCATATAATCTGCACATATGGGGCTGATTATCCTATGATATGGAGAGTGACCCCCTCTCACTCATATAATCTACACATATGGGGGTGATTATCCTATGATATGGATAGTGACCCCCTCTCATTCATATAATCTACACATATGGGGATGATTATCCTATGATATGGATAGTGACCCCCTCTCACTCATATAATCTACACATATGGGGGCGATTATTATGTGATATGGATAGTGACCCCCTCCCACTCATGTAATCTACACACATGGGGATGATTATTCTGTGATATGGATAGTGACACCCTCTCACTCATATAATCTACACATAAGGGGGTGATGTAATTATTCTGTAATATGGATAGTGACCACCTCCCACTCATGTAATCTACACATATGGGGATGATTATTATGTGATATGGATAGTATCCCCCTCCCACCCGAATAATCTACAATCATAGGGGGAATTATTCTATGGAATGGACGTTTGACCTGCCTTCACTCGGATAATCTACATATAGGGGAGGTCATTATTCTATAGTATGGAAGTTTGACCTGCCTTCACTCGGATAATCTACATATAGGGGGGTCATTATTCTATGGCATGGAAGTTTGACCTGACTTCACTCGGATAATCTACAAATAGGGGAGGTCATTATTCTATAGTATGGAAGTTTGACCTGCCTTCACTCGGATTATCTACATATAGGGGGGTTATTATTCTATGGCATGGAATTTTGACCTGCCTTCACTTGGGTAATCTACATATAGGGGTGTCATTATTCTATGGCATGGAAATTTGACCTGCCTTCACTCGGATAATCTACATATAGGGGAGGTCATTATTCTATGGTATGGAAGTTTGACCTGCCTTCACTCGGATAATCTACATATAGGGGGTCATTATTCTATGGCATGGAAGTTTGACCTGCCTTCACTCGGATAATCTACATATAGGGGGTCATTATTCTATGGCATGGAAATGTGACCCCCCTCACTCGTATTGTTTACACACAGGAGGTTATTATTCTATGTCATGGAAAAGTGACCCCCTCACTCATAGTTTACACACAGGGGGTCATTATTCTATGGCATGGAAAAGTGACACCCCCTCACTCATATAGTTTTCATAATCATAGGGGCATTATTCTATGGTATGGAAGTTTTACCTGCCTTCACTCGGATAATCTACATATAGGGGGTCATTATTCTATGGCATGGAAATGTGACCCCCCCTCACTCATAGTTTACTCACAGGGGGGTCATTATTCTATGGCATGGAAAAATGACACCCCCTCACTCATATAGTTTTCATAATCATAGGGGGCATTATTCTATGGAATGGTCGTATGACCTGCCTTCAAGTGGATAATCTACATATAGGGGGTCATTATTCTATGGCATGGAAAAGTGACCTACCCTCAATCAGATAATCTACATTATTGGGGGGCATTATTCTATGGCATGGAAGTTTGACCTGCCTTCACTCGGATAATGTACATTATGGGGGGCATTATTCTATGGCATGGAAGTTTGACCTGCCTTCACTCGGATAATCTACATTATGGGGGGCATTATTCTATGGAATGGACGTTTGACCTGCCTTCACTCGGATAATCTACATTATGGGGGTCACATTCTACATGTATGCATGGACGTTTCTTGCACCGCATGCATGGGAGGCCCACGTTATAAATTATAATGTTGTCTGTCCTTGCTCATACAATATTAAAATATTACTTATTATGAATGATATAATGTATTGGGAACACAGGAAGTGTCACTGTTGGTTGCAGTTCCCTAACAATAAGGTTTTATTGCTTTTCACACATGTGGCAAAGAAGATAAGGCTTAATATGATCCACAATAGTCAGAATTACAATTGTTAACAACATATTACACAATTCTGCACAGTTTCTGGAAAGATTAAGAGAATATGAATGAACACGATAAGAATAGTTTGCTATAATAAGTGGATAACATATTAATTAAATGTGATAAAAGAAATATGCATCAATTTCTGCTGTAGAAGCATCCATAGTGTGAGTGTGTTTTACGTTTATTTATCGACACTACCGGTTGCCCATATGAGCGACGCATCCTGATGAGATTAAGTCATTTTAGATTTTGGAGGACAGTGCAATGATACAGACAGAGAGAGACCCATTCCAGGGATTCATTATTCCATGGCATAGAAAAGCGACCCTCACACTCATATAATCTACACATAGTGGGGTGATTATTCTATGGCATGGAAAAGTGACCACCCCCTCACTCGTATAGTTTACATACAGGGGGTAATTATTCTATGGCTTGGAAAAGTGCCCCCTCACTTGTACAGTGTAAACATAGGAGGGTCATTATTGTATGGCATGGCAAAGTGACCCACTCACTCATATAGTTTACATACAGTGGGTCATTATTCTATGGCATGGAAAAGTGACCCCTCACTCACTTGTACAGTGTAAACATAGGGGGTCATTATTCTATGGCATGGAAAAGTGACCCCCCTCACTCGTATAGTTTACACACAGGTAGGTTATTATTCTATGGCATGGAAAAGTGACCCCTTCACTCATCGTTTACACACAGGGGGGTCATTATTCTATGGCATGGAAAAGTGACACCCCCCTCACTCATATAGTTTACATAAACTATTCTATGGCATGGAAGTTTGACCTGCCTTCACTCGAATAATCTACATTATGGGGGGCATTATTCTATGGCATGGAAGTTTGACCTGCCTTCACTCGGATAATCTACATTATTGGGGGGCATTATTCTATGGCATGGAAGTTTGACCTGCCTTCACTCAGATAATGTACATTATGGGGGGCATTATTCTATGGCATGGACGTTTGACCTGCCTTCACTCGGATAATCTACATTATGGGGGTCACATTCTACATGTATGCATGGATGTTTGACCTGCCTTCACTCGGATAATCTACATTATGGGGGTCACATTCTACATGTATGCATGGATGTTTGACCTGCCTTCACTCGGATAATCTACATTATGGGGGTCACATTCTACATGTATGCATGGAAGTTTGACCTGCCTTCACTCGGATAATCTACATTATGGGGGTCACATTCTACATGTATGCATGGAAGTTTGACCTGTCTTCACTCGGATAATCTACATTATGGGGGTCACATTCTACATGTATGCATGGAAGTTTGACCTGCCTTCACTCGGATAATCTACATTATGGGGGTCACATTCTACTTGTATGCATGGAAGTTTGACCTGCCTTCACTCGGATAATCTACATTATGGGGGTCATATTCTACATGTATGCATGGAAGTTTGACCTGCCTTCACTCGGATAATCTACATTATGGGGTTCACATTCTACATGTATGCATGGAAGTTTGACCTGCCTTCACTCGGATAATCTACATTATGGGGGTCACATTCTACATGTATGCATGGAAGTTTCTTGCACTGCATGCATGGGAGGCCCACGTTATAAATTATAATGTTGTCTGTCCTTGCTCATACAATATTAAAATATTACTTATTATGAATGATATAATTCATGTAACCAGTGTATTGGGAACACAGGAAGTGTCACTGTTGGTTGCAGTTCCCTAAAAATAAGGTTTTATTGCTTTTCACATATGTGGCAAAGAAGATAAGGCTTAATATGATCCACAATAGTCAGAATTACAATTGTTAGCAACATATTACACAATTCTGCACAGTTTCTGGAAAGATTAAGAGAATATGAATGTACACGATAAGAATAGTTTGCTATAATAAGTGGATAACATATTAATTAAATGTGTTAAAAGAAATATGCATCAATTTTTGCTGTAGAAGCATCCATAGTGTGAGTGTATTTTAAGTTTATTTATCGACACTACCGGTTGCCCATATGAGCGACGCATCCTGATGAGATTAAGTCATTTTAGATTTTGGAGGACAGAGAGAGACCCATTCCAGGGAGTCATTATTCCATGGCATCGAAAAGTGACCCTCACTCTCATATAGTCTACACATAGATGGGTCATTATTCTATGGCATTGATGTTCAGTTTATACATAGGGGATGGGGGTCATTGTTCTTATTTGTTTTATGTTTGTCTGTGTAAATATTATGCATTATGTGAACCTCCTAGTTATACAGCACCCACCACCTCATGATCATCTTTAGAAATTGATAAGAGACAAATTATCTGCATACCTTTTTTCAGATTCAATATATTTATGTTATTCTATACATCGTTGAATCAAAATATATGTTGTTAGGCCTTAAACCATGCTAATTAACATTTTTCCGCAAGGGGTCAATATTCTATGGCTGAATAATGACCCGCGGGTAATTATTTTGAGGGGGTCAATATTCTATATGACACCGGTCGTGGATTCAATCATTCGGATTGAGCTATGCTATGGATCTATGATTGAGCTATGCTATGTATCTATGATTGAGGTATGCTATGGATCTATGTTTGAGCTATGCTATGGATCTATGTTTGAGCTATGCTATGGATCTATGTTTGAGCTATGCTATGGATCTATGTTTGAGCTATGCTATGGATCTATGTTTGAGCTATGTTATGGATCTATGTTTGAGCTATGCTATGGATCTATGTTTGAGCTATGCTATGGATCTATGTTTGAGCTATGCTATGGATCTATGTTTAGCTATGCTATGGATCTATGTTTGAGCTATGCTATGGATCTATAGATGCAGGATGTTTGATTGACTATGCTATGGATCTATGTTTGAGCTATGCTATGGATCTGATTGAGCTATGCTATGGATCTATGTTTGAGCTATGCTATGGATCTATGATTGAGCTATGCTATGGATCTATGTTTGAGCTATGCTATGGATCTATGATTGAGCTATGCTATGGATCTATGTTTGAGCTATGCTATGGATCTATGTTTGAGCTATGCTATGGATCTATGTTTGAGCTATGCTATGGATCTATGTTTGAGCTATGCTATGGATCTATGTTTGAGCTATGCTATGGATCTATGATTGAGCTATGCTATGGATCTATGATTGAGCTATGCTATGGATCTATGTTTGAGCTATGCTATGGATCTATGATTGAGCTATGCTATGGATCTATGTTTGAGCTATGCTATGGATCTATGTTTGAGCTATGCTATGGATCTATGTTTGAGCTATGCTATGGATCTATGTTTGAGCTATGCTATGGATCTATGATTGGCTATGCTATGGTCTATGTTTGAGCTATGCTATGGATCTATGTTTGAGCTATGCTATGGATCTATGTTTGAGCTATGCTATGATCTATGATGAGCTATGCTATGGATCTATGTTGAGCTATGCTATGGATCTATGTTTGAGCTATGCTATGGATCTATGTTTGAGCTATGCTATGGATCTATGTTTGAGCTATGCTATGGATCTATGTTGAGCTATGCTATGGATCTATGTTTGAGCTATGCTATGGATCTATGTTTGAGCTATGCTATGGATCTATGTTTGAGCTATGCTATGGATCTATGATTGAGCTATGCTATGGATCTATGTTTGAGCTATGCTATGGATCTATGATTGAGCTATGCTATGGATCTATGTTTGAGCTATGCTATGGATCTATGTTTGAGCTATGCTATGGATCTATGTTTGAGCTATGCTATGGATCTATGATTGAGCTATGCTATGGATCTATGTTTGAGCTATGCTATGGATCTATGATTGAGCTATGCTATGGATCTATGTTTGAGCTATGCTATGGATCTATGATTGAGCTATGCTATGGATCTATGATTGAGCTATGCTATGGATCTATGATTGAGCTATGCTATGGATCTATGATTGAGCTATGCTATGGATCTATGATTGAGCTATGCTATGTATCTATGATTGAGCTATGCTATGGATCTATGTTTGAGCTATGCTATGGATCTATGTTTGAGCTATGCTATGGATCTATGTTTGAGCTATGCTATGGATCTATGATTGAGCTATGCTATGGATCTATGATTGAGCTATGCTATGGATCTATGTTTGAGCTATGCTATGGATCTATGTTTGAGCTATGCTATGGATCTATGTTTGAGCTATGCTATGGATCTATGTTTGAGCTATGCTATGGATCTATGTTTGAGCTATGCTATGGATCTATGTTTGAGCTATGCTATGGATCTATGTTTGAGCTATGCTATGGATCTATGTTTGAGCTATGCTATGGATCTATGTTTGAGCTATGCTATGGATCTATGTTTGAGCTATGCTATGGATCTATGTTTGAGCTATGCTATGGATCTATGTTTGAGCTATGCTATGGATCTATGTTTGAGCTATGCTATGGATCTATGATTGAGCTATGCTATGGATCTATGTTTGAGCTATGCTATGGATCTATGATTGAGCTATGCTATGGATCTATGTTTGAGCTATGCTATGGATCTATGTTTGAGCTATGCTATGGATCTATGTTTGAGCTATGCTATGGATCTATGTTTGAGCTATGCTATGGATCTATGTTTGAGCTATGCTATGGATCTATGTTTGAGCTATGCTATGGATCTATGTTTGAGCTATGCTATGGATCTATGTTTGAGCTATGCTATGGATCTATGTTTGAGCTATGCTATGGATCTATGATTGAGCTATGCTATGGATCTATGATTGAGCTATGCTATGGATCTATGTTTGAGCTATGCTATGGATCTATGTTTGAGCTATGCTATGGATCTATGTTTGAGCTATGCTATGGATCTATGTTTGAGCTATGCTATGGATCTATGATTGAGCTATGCTATGGATCTATGTTTGAGCTATGCTATGGATCTATGTTTGAGCTATGCTATGGATCTATGTTTGAGCTATGCTATGGATCTATGATTGAGCTATGCTATGGATCTATGATTGAGCTATGCTATGGATCTATGTTTGAGCTATGCTATGGATCTATGTTTGAGCTATGCTATGGATCTATGTTTGAGCTATGCTATGGATCTATGTTTGAGCTATGCTATGGATCTATGTTTGAGCTATGCTATGGATCTATGTTTGAGCTATGCTATGGATCTATGTTTGAGCTATGCTATGGATCTATGTTTGAGCTATGCTATGGATCTATGTTTGAGCTATGCTATGGATCTATGTTTGAGCTATGCTATGGATCTATGTTTGAGCTATGCTATGGATCTATGATTGAGCTATGCTATGGATCTATGATTGAGCTATGCTATGGATCTATGTTTGAGCTATGCTATGGATCTATGTTTGAGCTATGCTATGGATCTATGATTGAGCTATGCTATGGATCTATGATTGAGCTATGCTATGGATCTATGTTTGAGCTATGCTATGGATCTATGTTTGAGCTATGCTATGGATCTATGTTTGAGCTATGCTATGGATCTATGTTTGAGCTATGCTATGGATCTATGTTTGAGCTATGCTATGGATCTATGTTTGAGCTATGCTATGGATCTATGTTTGAGCTATGCTATGGATCTATGTTTGAGCTATGCTATGGATCTATGATTGAGCTATGCTATGGATCTATGATTGAGCTATGCTATGGATCTATGATTGAGCTATGCTATGGATCTATGATTGAGCTATGCTATGGATCTATGATTGAGCTATGCTATGGATCTATGATTGAGCTATGCTATGGATCTATGTTTGAGCTATGCTATGGATCTATGTTTGAGCTATGCTATGGATCTATGTTTGAGCTATGCTATGGATCTATGATTGAGCTATGCTATGGATCTATGATTGAGCTATGCTATGGATCTATGTTTGAGCTATGCTATGGATCTATGTTTGAGCTATGCTATGGATCTATGATTGAGCTATGCTATGGATCTATGATTGAGCTATGCTATGGATCTATGATTGAGCTATGCTATGGATCTATGATTGAGCTATGCTATGGATCTATGTTTGAGCTATGCTATGGATCTATGTTTGAGCTATGCTATGGATCTATGTTTGAGCTATGCTATGGATCTATGATTGAGCTATGCTATGGATCTATGATTGAGCTATGCTATGGATCTATGTTTGAGCTATGCTATGGATCTATGTTTGAGCTATGCTATGGATCTATGTTTGAGCTATGCTATGGATCTATGTTTGAGCTATGCTATGGATCTATGTTTGAGCTATGCTATGGATCTATGTTTGAGCTATGCTATGGATCTATGTTTGAGCTATGCTATGGATCTATGTTTGAGCTATGCTATGGATCTATGTTTGAGCTATGCTATGGATCTATGTTTGAGCTATGCTATGGATCTATGTTTGAGCTATGCTATGGATCTATGTTTGAGCTATGCTATGGATCTATGTTTGAGCTATGCTATGGATCTATGTTTGAGCTATGCTATGGATCTATGTTTGAGCTATGCTATGGATCTATGTTTGAGCTATGCTATGGATCTATGTTTGAGCTATGCTATGGATCTATGTTTGAGCTATGCTATGGATCTATGATTGAGCTATGCTATGGATCTATGTTTGAGCTATGCTATGGATCTATGATTGAGCTATGCTATGGATCTATGTTTGAGCTATGCTATGGATCTATGTTTGAGCTATGCTATGGATCTATGTTTGAGCTATGCTATGGATCTATGTTTGAGCTATGCTATGGATCTATGATTGAGCTATGCTATGGATCTATGTTTGAGCTATGCTATGGATCTATGTTTGAGCTATGCTATGGATCTATGATTGAGCTATGCTATGGATCTATGATTGAGCTATGCTATGGATCTATGTTTGAGCTATGCTATGGATCTATGATTGAGCTATGCTATGGATCTATGTTTGAGCTATGCTATGGATCTATGTTTGAGCTATGCTATGGATCTATGTTTGAGCTATGCTATGGATCTATGTTTGAGCTATGCTATGGATCTATGTTTGAGCTATGCTATGGATCTATGTTTGAGCTATGCTATGGATCTATGTTTGAGCTATGCTATGGATCTATGATTGAGCTATGCTATGGATCTATGTTTGAGCTATGCTATGGATCTATGTTTGAGCTATGCTATGGATCTATGTTTGAGCTATGCTATGGATCTATGATTGAGCTATGCTATGGATCTATGTTTGAGCTATGCTATGGATCTATGTTTGAGCTATGCTATGGATCTATGTTTGAGCTATGCTATGGATCTATGTTTGAGCTATGCTATGGATCTATGTTTGAGCTATGCTATGGATCTATGTTTGAGCTATGCTATGGATCTATGTTTGAGCTATGCTATGGATCTATGTTTGAGCTATGCTATGGATCTATGATTGAGCTATGCTATGGATCTATGTTTGAGCTATGCTATGGATCTATGATTGAGCTATGCTATGGATCTATGTTTGAGCTATGCTATGGATCTATGATTGAGCTATGCTATGGATCTATGTTTGAGCTATGCTATGGATCTATGTTTGAGCTATGCTATGGATCTATGTTTGAGCTATGCTATGGATCTATGTTTGAGCTATGCTATGGATCTATGTTTGAGCTATGCTATGGATCTATGTTTGAGCTATGCTATGGATCTATGTTTGAGCTATGCTATGGATCTATGTTTGAGCTATGCTATGGATCTATGATTGAGCTATGCTATGGATCTATGATTGAGCTATGCTATGGATCTATGTTTGAGCTATGCTATGGATCTATGTTTGAGCTATGCTATGGATCTATGTTTGAGCTATGCTATGGATCTATGATTGAGCTATGCTATGGATCTATGATTGAGCTATGCTATGGATCTATGTTTGAGCTATGCTATGGATCTATGTTTGAGCTATGCTATGGATCTATGTTTGAGCTATGCTATGGATCTATGTTTGAGCTATGCTATGGATCTATGTTTGAGCTATGCTATGGATCTATGATTGAGCTATGCTATGGATCTATGTTTGAGCTATGCTATGGATCTATGTTTGAGCTATGCTATGGATCTATGATTGAGCTATGCTATGGATCTATGATTGAGCTATGCTATGGATCTATGTTTGAGCTATGCTATGGATCTATGTTTGAGCTATGCTATGGATCTATGTTTGAGCTATGCTATGGATCTATGTTGAGCTATGCTATGGATCTATGATTGAGCTATGCTATGGATCTATGATTGAGCTATGCTATGGATCTATGTTTGAGCTATGCTATGGATCTATGTTTGAGCTATGCTATGGATATGTTGAGCATGCTATGGATCTATGATTGAGCTATGCTATGGATCTACGATTGAGCTATGCTATGGATCTATGATTGAGCTATGCTATGGATCTATGATTGAGCTATGCTATGGATCTATGATTGAGCTATGCTATGGATCTATGTTTGAGCTATGCTATGGATCTATGTTTGAGCTATGCTATGGATCTATGATTGAGCTATGCTATGGATCTATGTTTGAGCTATGCTATGGATCTATGTTTGAGCTATGCTATGGATCTATGATTGAGCTATGCTATGGATCTATGATTGAGCTATGCTAGATCTATGTTTGAGCTATGCTATGGATCTATTGAGCTATGCTATGGATCTATGTTTGAGCTATGCTATGGATCTATGTTTGAGCTATGCTATGGATCTATATTGAGCTATGCTATGGATCTATGATGAGCTATGCTATGGATCTATGTTTGAGCTATGCTATGGATCTATGTTTGAGCTATGCTATGGATCTATGATTGAGCTATGCTATGGATCTATGATTGAGCTATGCTATGGATCTATGATGAGCTATGCATGGATCTATGTTTGAGCTATGCTATGGATCTAATTGAGCTATGCTATGGATCTATGATTGAGCTATGCTATGGATCTATGTTTGAGCTATGCTATGGATCTATGTTTGAGCTATGCTATGGATCTATGATTGAGCTATGCTATGGATCTATGATTGAGCTATGCTATGGATCTATGTTTGAGCTATGCTATGGATCTATGTTTGAGCTATGCTATGGATCTATGTTTGAGCTATGCTATGGATCTATGTTTGAGCTATGCTATGGATCTATGATTGAGCTATGCTATGGATCTATGTTTGAGCTATGCTATGGATCTATGTTTGAGCTATGCTATGGATCTATGTTTGAGCTATGCTATGGATCTATGTTTGAGCTATGCTATGGATCTATGATTGAGCTATGCTATGGATCTATGTTTGAGCTATGCTATGGATCTATGTTTGAGCTATGCTATGGATCTATGTTTGAGCTATGCTATGGATCTATGTTTGAGCTATGCTATGGATCTATGATTGAGCTATGCTATGGATCTATGTTTGAGCTATGCTATGGATCTATGATTGAGCTATGCTATGGATCTATGATTGAGCTATGCTATGGATCTATGTTTGAGCTATGCTATGGATCTATGTTTGAGCTATGCTATGGATCTATGTTTGAGCTATGCTATGGATCTATGTTTGAGCTATGCTATGGATCTATGTTTGAGCTATGCTATGGATCTATGTTTGAGCTATGCTATGGATCTATGTTTGAGCTATGCTATGGATCTATGTTTGAGCTATGCTATGGATCTATGTTTGAGCTATGCTATGGATCTATGTTTGAGCTATGCTATGGATCTATGTTTGAGCTATGCTATGGATCTATGTTTGAGCTATGCTATGGATCTATGTTTGAGCTATGCTATGGATCTATGATTGAGCTATGCTATGGATCTATGTTTGAGCTATGCTATGGATCTATGATTGAGCTATGCTATGGATCTATGTTTGAGCTATGCTATGGATCTATGTTTGAGCTATGCTATGGATCTATGTTTGAGCTATGCTATGGATCTATGTTTGAGCTATGCTATGGATCTATGTTTGAGCTATGCTATGGATCTATGTTTGAGCTATGCTATGGATCTATGTTTGAGCTATGCTATGGATCTATGATTGAGCTATGCTATGGATCTATGTTTGAGCTATGCTATGGATCTATGTTTGAGCTATGCTATGGATCTATGTTTGAGCTATGCTATGGATCTATGTTTGAGCTATGCTATGGATCTATGTTTGAGCTATGCTATGGATCTATGTTTGAGCTATGCTATGGATCTATGATTGAGCTATGCTATGGATCTATGATTGAGCTATGCTATGGATCTATGATTGAGCTATGCTATGGATCTATGATTGAGCTATGCTATGGATCTATGATTGAGCTATGCTATGGATCTATGTTGAGCTATGCTATGGATCTATGTTTGAGCTATGCTATGGATCTATGATTGAGCTATGCTATGGATCTATGTTTGAGCTATGCTATGGATCTATGATTGAGCTATGCTATGGATCTATGATTGAGCTATGCTATGGATCTATGTTTGAGCTATGCTATGGATCTATGATTGAGCTATGCTATGGATCTATGATTGAGCTATGCTATGGATCTATGATTGAGCTATGCTATGGATCTATGATTGAGCTATGCTATGGATCTATGATTGAGCTATGCTATGGATCTATTTTGAGACTATACGCTATGGATCTGTTTGAGCTATGCTATGGATCTATGTTTGAGCTATGCTATGGATCTATGTTTGAGCTATGCTATGGATCTATGTTTGAGCTATGCTATGGATCTATGATTGAGCTATGCTATGGATCTATGTTTGAGCTATGCTATGGATCTATGTATTGAGCTATGCTATGGATCTATGATTGAGCTATGCTATGGATCTACGTTTGAGCTATGCTATGGATCTATGATTTGAGCTATGCTATGGATCTATGATTGAGCTATGCATTATGGATGATTGAGCTATGCTATGGATCTATGTTTGAGCTATGCTATGGATCTATGTTTGAGCTATGCTATGGATCTATGTTTGAGCTATGCTATGTATCTATGATTGAGCTATGCTATGGATCTATGATTGAGCTATGCTATGGATCTATGTTTGAGCTATGATATGGATCTATGTTTGAGCTATGCTATGGATCTATGATTGAGCTATGCTATGGATCTATGATTGAGCTATGCTATGGATCTATGATTG
>CM026386.1:20052576-20088769 GCA_014843695.1 Archivesica marissinica | reverse complement strand
GTCCAGTGGTAGAACGTCTGATTTGGAATTGATCGGTCCCTGGTTCGATACTCGGCCAGGCCACATATGTAACTAGTGTCATTGAACAAGGCACCTCACACACATTGCTTAGTACTGGTTAACCGCTTAGGTCGGCTAAGCCTGCCCAGGAAAACATGACGTCCCCGCAAGGATACAAGTTGTATTTATGTCAAACCACTTGCGAGGGATCTAGACATTCTTTCCTGGGTAGGATTAGTCGACCTGAGTGGTTAACCAGTACTAAGCAACATAATGTTACTATATCATGACATATACCATGCAGTATATCAAAATTCAAATGGGTAGACATTTGATCAATTAATTAACATGATTTGGATAAAATCACATTTATCATAGCGCAACATCTGGTTAGGGAACAACTGTAATTTGAAACAAAGGATTCCAACAGAAAGGACCGCTATACATTTAGGGATAAATCAAACTTTATCTACTAAGGGAGGTAATAGAAAAACGAGAGCGGTCACTCATTACCCACAAATTCATAATTATATCGCAAATATTGAAATAAGGCCCGCCACTGAGGCCCTGTTTTATATCCATGGTAACATGATCTTTATGATTCAGGCCAAAGACAAGAAGAAGGCTCTGGAGGAGACCAAAAATTTTACGACCCACTCGCTGGCAAGCGTGGCGTATCAGATAAACAACTTAGCGACAAACTTCCTAAAGCTGCTGGATCTACAGCAGAACCAGCTGGCGGAGATGGAGTCCAACGTGAATCATTTGGCTCAGGTATCATTCCAAAACTCAATGTTTTTTGTCAGTACATTTTTACATCTTGATAAATTTTGTTGCAATTTACCTTTCGTCATTAGTAATTTACAATTTTCAGGGATCATTCTAGAGGGTGATGTGGGCGAAATTGTCGTTGTTTGAAAATCTTAAAAACCAAAAAATATTTTTTTTAGGGAGAAGTGGGGCCCCCAGAGGGCGAAGTCAGGGTCCCTAGGGCGACAATTTCGCCCACATCGCCCTCTAGAATGATCCCTGACTTCGCCCTCTGGGGGCCCCACTTCTCCCTAAAAAATTATTTTTTGGTTTTTATGATTTTCAAACAAAAGTTTTGTCTAGATAGTAAGATACACTGGCCCATTATAAAGCACTCCTTCTATTCAAATGTTGTATTTAATGGTTGTACTGTGCATTTTAACCCTATTTTGCATAAGTATATTAAAGAGCACCATTTAAGGAAGTGATCACGCGCTTTCTCACTTCTCCCAAAAATTCTGACCTAGAATGAACCCTGAATTTTACTACATACGTGTTACGGTGTATTATATCTACATATATTTTTAACTATCTTGTATACAATATACTTAACCCGGCGCTATATAGCCTGAACTGTGTGCTGAAGCGCCTTTAAACCAAATACTTGCTCACAAAACTCAACAATAAATTATTTCTGTGACAGGTTTGTAGAAAGTTTTCAAATTAACACGTTACTCCACATAAACACTCTATAGAGTGGAATGGCATTTTTGCGATCCCTGGATTACCAGTCCAGCGTGTTACCACTGGACTACAGATCCATCTGTTATTCTTTATTGCATCATTGTCAGCAATTATACTTCACAGTATAACATTTACAGAAGTTAACCCTTTCAACACCACAGACCTCTAAATTGGCTTACAAAAAAGTGTATATCCAGATGAGCCGTCTCATCAGGATCTGCACTTTTTTCAAGTAATATAACTATTTTTAGACATTTTTTTACCCATTTTGATAAATGAACTGATCCAAATGTAATTTTGTTATTAATTTATTGGTCTAAAAATATCATGGACCAGTCCATGTCAGTTACTTGGTGTTGAATGGGTTAAGAGAATAATATTTATATTGAAATCAGCACAATGGTCTCACAATTATTAATCATTATATATACATTTTATTTATATTTATGTACATTTGATGTATTTTTTGTATATTTTATATAATTAT
Organism: Archivesica marissinica; assembly: GCA_014843695.1. Lineage (NCBI taxonomy): Eukaryota > Metazoa > Mollusca > Bivalvia > Venerida > Vesicomyidae > Archivesica > Archivesica marissinica. The sequence goes on along the minus strand of CM026386.1, from coordinate 20,086,788 downwards.
ATTTTGGACCAAAAAAATTGACAAAACGCAGGTTTCTTCCATTTCTTTCCAGTAGGGAATAAATGTATTTCTTCCGTATCGGAAATAACCGGGAAGAACCTGCCAACACTGGAGTAAAATCTCTGTCAGAATACACCAAATACATGTGTCTAAATCCACAAAAGACTGATTATTTTATATGCATGTATGTTTTATAGACTGTGAACATACATAAGGAAAAGGTAGCAAGACGAGAGATCGGCGTGTTAACTACCAACCGAACCACAACCAGGCCACTTGGTGTGAAGAACGGGATCATATTCCCCGAACACGGTGAACGCCCCACAAAATACCAGAGAAAAAATATCGATTATACCTTGTTAGATGACGTTGGACATGGTGTGAAGGTACGCATATTATACTATACACTTAATTATTTGTTGGGCCACATTTGCATATTTCTTCAGGGATCATTCTAGAGGGCGATGTGGGCGAAATAGTCGCCCTAGGGGGACCCTGACTTCGCCCTCTGTGGGCCCCACTTCTATATATTAATATTTAATTTTTTACAATTTTCATACAAACATTTGTCCAATAAGATACACTGGCCCATTATAAATCACCCATTCTACTCAAATGTTGTATTTAATGGTCATTCTGTGCATTTTAACCATATTTTGTTGAAGTTTATTAAATAACACCATTTAAGGACGCGATCGCATGCTTTCTCAATTTCTGACCTAGAATGAATTCTGTTTCTTATAAATAGTTTTGGTATAGAGTGGTGGAACCTATGCCCAGCGTATTCCTATGCTCGGCATATTTTTCCCATTTACATCCGTATTTAAAATATTTGAATAGTTTTAACCTATTTTCGCTGACAGAGGTGAAGCATGGTTCAATAACATTCCGTTGTGCATACTGGTAGCCTAATGCAACTGTCACCTGACTGGTTCAGACAACTTGTTGGGAATTTTTTTCCACGGAAATGTGTGGTTTATGAGCATTTCATGTGGTTATCCGGTTTGGGGAAAAAATGTACAAATAACCAGAAAAAAGTTTCTTACGAGTTGTAATATTGTTAGTTATTGATGTTACTAAGTCAAAATAATATATTCAACATTTACCCATGCATAAATAAAAAAATTCATGTACGCCTTGCATATGTGCCCTAATGTATCTAGTTCCCCATGGAAACAGGTGCTGTTGCGATAGCTGTATTTAGGCGCATGCTCACGTAATGAAGCTAAAATTAGAACAATTTTATGAAAGTTGTGTCCACGACTTAAGAAATTAATAATATACGGCAAGTGCATTCAACTTTCTTTTATAGGCCATGGTATGTAGGATTTACGCCAGGCATAGGTTCCACCACTCTACAACTTTTATGTACACTATATATTTAATGCTTGTTTGTTTTTTTGTATGGGGAAACACACACAAATGCCCTTTCTGGTATGCAACCTAGCCCCTTGTCCCTTTTCATGCCCCTCCTCCCTCAGCCTTTGTTGATGCACACGCAAAATCCCTAATTAGTCTCCTTTCTAACAAATGAATATTAGCTACATGTACTTAACAATATTTCCAGCTTCCTGAATCTCCTGGAATCATGAGGGTATTTATATATGCTTTAGAATTGCTAGATTTGCTGTGAGATGTGACAAATATACAGAATTATAATGATAATTTATCGAGGAAAACACTGTAAAACATTTGTTCACCTATCACCATCTCTCCTCTATTATATATACATATCAATTCCACCATTCACCTACTCTTCTCTATTATATATACATATCAATTCCACCATTCACCATCTCTCCTCTATTATATATACATATCAATTCCACCATTCACCTTCTCTTCTCTATTATATATACATATCAATTCCACCATTCACCTTCTCTCCTCTATTATATATACATATCAATTCCACCATTCACCTACTCTTCTCTATTATATATACATATCAATTCCACCATTCACCATCTCTCCTCTATTATATATACATATCAATTCCACCATTCACCTTCTCCTCTATTATATATACATATCAATTCCACCATTCACCTACTCTTCTCTATTATATATACATATCAATTCCACGATTCACCTTCTCTTCTCTATTATATATACATATCAATTCCACCATTCACCTACTTTTCTCTATTATATATACATATAAATTCACCATTCACCATCTCTCTATTATATATACATATCAATTCCACCATTCACCTTCTCTTATCTTTATATATACATATCAATTCACCATTACCTCTCTCTTTATTATATAAATATCAATTTGACATTCACCATCTCTCCTTGTTATATATTCATATCAATCCACCATTCACATCTATCTTTATTATATACATATCAATTCCACCATTCACCTTCTCTTCTCTATTTATTACATATCAATTACACCTTCACCATCTCCTCTATTATATTTAAATATCATTACAACATTCACCCTCTCCTCTATTATATTAATATCAATTCAACCGTTAACCTTCTTTCTCTATTATATATAATATAATTCAACATTCACCTATCTTCTCTATTATATATACATATCAATTCCACCATTCACCCTCTCCTCTATTATATATACATATCAATTACACCATTCACCCTCTCCTCTATTATATATACATATCAATTACACCATTCACCCTCTCCTCTATTATATATACATATCAATTCCACCATTCACCTACTCTTCTCTATTATATATACATATCAATTCCACCAGTGACCCTCTGTATTATATATACATATATATCAATTCCACCATTCACCTTCTCCTCTATTATATATACATATCAATTCCACCAAAGCTAAAAAACTGGTTGAGGAAGGAAGATAAAATGATGCTGCAAAGAGATTATGAATTTTTGTTAGGTTATATAGCGACTAAGCTACCAAAGTTACACATTGTTGACTAAGCTACCAAAGTTAAACATCATTGACTAAGCTACCAAAGTTACACATTGTTGACTAAACTACCAAAGTTACACATTGTTGACTAAACTACCAAAGTTACACATTGTTGACTAAACTACCAAAGTTACACATCATTGACTAAGCTACCAAAGTTAAACAGCGTTGACTAAGCTACCAAAGTTAAACAGCGTTGACTAAGCTACCAAAGTTAAACAGCATTGACTAAACTACCAAAGTTAAACAGCGTTGACTAAACTACCAAAGTTAAACAGCATTGACTAAGCTACCAAAGTTAAACAGCGTTGACTAAACTACCAAAGTTAAACAGCGTTGACTAAACTACCAAAGTTAAACATCGTTGACTAAGCTACCAAAGTTAAACAGCGTTGACTAAGCTACCAAAGTTAAACAGCGTTGACTAAGCTACCAAAGTTAAACAGCGTTGACTAAACTACCAAAGTTAAACATCGTTGACTAAGCTACCAAAGTTAAACAGCGTTGACTAAACTACCAAAGTTACACATCGTTGACTAAGCTACCAAAGTTAAACAGCGTTGACTAAGCTACCAAAGTTAAACAGCGTTGACTAAGCTACCAAAGTTAAACAGCGTTGACTAAACTACCAAAGTTACACATTGTTGACTAAGCTACCAAAGTTAAACAGCGTTGACTAAACTACCAAAGTTACACATCGTTGACTAAGCTACCAAAGTTAAACAGCGTTGACTAAGCTACCAAAGTTAAACAGCGTTGACTAAGCTACCAAAGTTAAACAGCGTTGACTAAACTACCAAAGTTACACATTGTTGACTAAGCTACCAAAGTTAAACAGCGTTGACTAAACTACCAAAGTTACACATCGTTGACTAAGCTACCAAAGTTAAACAGCGTTGACTAAGCTACCAAAGTTAAACAGCGTTGACTAAGCTACCAAAGTTAAACAGCGTTGACTAAACTACCAAAGTTAAACAGCGTTGACTAAACTACCAAAGTTAAACAGCGTTGACTAAGCTACCAAAGTTAAACATCTTTTGTATATTCAGAGTAATAACTATTGAACAATGAAGTTCCTACCATCATATCACATTGTAAATTTTGTCTCGCCCATTTTAGTTGAAAATGAGACTAATCAGTCGTTGTCAACAATTGCCTAATACTAAAAACCGTCAAATAAATACTTTGATAATACTGTTTCTAGGGCGCTGTTCCCTACCCTCTACCAAGTCCCACCGCAAGAATGATCTTGAATTTTTACAAAATACTTGATTTTAAGAAATATTTGATTCTAAGAAATATTTGACCTGTCAACAAATTGAGCATTATTATTTCTCATAAACCGTCAATGGTATCGCTTTGCAACTCTGCATACACAGAGGACTAAATTTCCACAATCTTAGTAAATCCTAACACCATTTTAATATAATCACATTTATCATACCGCAACATCTGGTTAGGGAACAACAGTAAAAACAAAGGAGTCTAACTAAAAGGATGTATTAACATTTTGACTTTATCTGCCAAGGGAGGTAATAGAAAATTAGAGATGTCTCTCATTGTTAGGAGTGTACATGTACCTGTACTGTTTGCATATGTTGAATTTCAATTTACAATGTTTGCTTCGAGCCAGGCAGATGTTGTGTGTGTTTTTACGTTTATTTATCGTCGCTACCGGTTGCCCATATGAGCGACGCCTCCTGAAGAGATTAGTCATTTTAGATTTTTGGAGGATAGTGAAATGATACAGACAGAGACCCATTCCAGAGTCTCCTCTGGTTCTTTTACGTGCGCGGTGTACAGTTTAATGTCCCATCTGAAAGACTGTTAATTTTATTCGGGTCAGACGTGTGATCGAACCTGCGATCCCTGGATTACCAGACCAGCGTGTTACCACTGGACTACAGATCTGTCCACGGATGTTGTTTTGCTATGTGGCTATATACAATGTTATTATTATGCTTGGTGACAGTGTATTGGTTAGATTTAGTGCCTTCTACTGTTTGTACTTTTTATGTTCGACCATTGAGGCTAGTGTCGCTAACCACCATATACCACTGTAACCTATCATCACGGATGGTCACTGGTTTGAGCCCCGTTCAGGCCGTGTCTCTTTATATGAAAAAGTTGGCAGTTTCTTACGGAGGTTGGTGCCATGTATTAGCTAGCCGCTGGAGCCTGTCAAGGAAAAGCGTTGTTTGGTAATCTGCTCATCGGCGATATAGCCGAAAATGGCGAAAACCCGAACAAACTCACAAACATTTTATGTTACCAAAACTTGTATGGTCACTTCCAATTAGTAATTCAACGTATAAAAAGGAAGGATGTATATGTAGTGTATATTACAGACGGATCTGTAGTTCAGTGGTTAACACGCTGGACTGGTAAACCGAGGTCTCGTGTCGGTGCTCTACACCGTGCACGTAAAAGAACCAGAGGAGACTCTGTAATGGGTCTCTTTCTGTATCATTGCACTATCCTCCAAAATCTAAAATGACTAATCTCTTCAGGAGGCATCGCTCATATGGGTAACCGGTAGCGACGATAAATAAACGTAAAACACAGTAGTGTATATTTTAAGTGAAACTTTATAATATCAAAATGATTTCGAATGTGAGATCTTTTGAGAAATTATTGTAAAATAAATAAAGTTTAAACTTTTCATTCTAACTAAAGCAAGTTACCTGTACAGTCTACATCCGCTATGTCGAATTCCGTGGGACCGAGCAAAATACTTTGACATAACCGAAGTTTGACTTAACAAAATTTGATATAAACAGAGCCAGTTATACATACAATGATAGTGTCTGAAACGGGACTTTGATCCGACTTCGAGATAACTGGAGAATTCGACATAACCGACTTTGACATACCGGATGTAGACTGTACATGGTTTAGTGTTCCAATGTTGCTTCTTAGAAGATGGGATTTTAAACAAAATATGTGAGTTAAATTCTGTTGTTTTAGACGAATACGCCTGTGCAGTCGGCCTCATCACAACCGAGTCGTAGTTCTTCCATCAGCAGCACATCAACGCCGGCCCCTATCCAGCAGCCCCCTACCCCACCCCAGCTTAGAGGCAGCCAAGGGGGCAGCATAGGCAGGAATGCAGGACAACACATCCTAGCCAATCAATATAGGTAACCTTCAACGTGGATATATTAGTGTACATATTATATATTAGTGTAAATGTTATATATTAGTGTAAATGTTATATATTAGTGTACATGTTATATATTAGTGTACATGTTATATATTAGTGTACATGTTATATATTAGTGTACATATTATATATTAGCGTACATGTTATATATTAGTGTACATGTTATATATTAGTGTACATATTATATATTAGTGTAAATGTTATATATTAGTGTACATGTTATATATTAGTGTACATATTATATATTAGTGTACATGTTATATATTAGTGTACATGTTATATATTAGTGTACATATTATATATTAGTGTACATGTTATATATTAGTGTACATGTTATATATTAGTGTACATATTATATATTAGTGTACATGTTATATATTAGTGTACATGTTATATATTAGTGTACATATTATATATTAGTGTACATGTTATATATTAGTGTACATGTTATATATTAGTGTACATATTATATATTAGTGTACATGTTATATATTAGTGTACATGTTATATATTAGTGTACATATTATATATTAGTGTACATGTTATATATTAGTGTAAATGTTATATATTAGTGTACATATTATATATTAGTGTAAATGTTATTTATTACTGTAAATGTTATATATTAGTGTACATATTATATATTAGTGTAAATGTTATATATTAGTTTACATATTAGTGTAAATGCTATATATTAGTTTACATATTAGTGTAAATGCTATATATTAGTGTACATATTAAATGTTATATATTAGTGTACATATTAGTGTAAATGTTATATATTAGTGTACATATTAGTTTAAATGTTATATATTAGTGTACATATTAGTTTAAATGTTATATATTAGTGTACATATTAGTTTAAATGTTATATATTAGTGTACATATTAAATGTTATATATTAGTGTACATATTAGTGTAAATGTTATATATTAGTGTACATATTAGTTTAAATGCTATATATTAGTGTACATATTAGTGTAAATGCTATATATTAGTGTACATATTAGTGTAAATGCTATATATTAGTTTACATATTAGTGTAAATGCTATATATTAGTTTACATATTAGTGTAAATGCTATATATTAGTGTACATATTAGTGTAAATGTTATATATTAGTGTACATATTAGTGTAAATGTTATATATTAGTGTACATATTAGTGTTAATGTTATATATTAGTGTACATATTAGTGTAAATGTTATATATTAGTGTACATATTAGTGTAATTGCTATATATTAGTGTACATATTAGTGTTAATGTTATATATTAGTGTACATATTAGTGTAATTGCTATATATTAGTGTACATATTATATTGTGGATTGATTTAACAACTTAAATTAGTACATTGAAACTCCCATTATGTCATGATGCTCGAAGTCAAAATCATATACGTGTAATATACCCCACCCACAAAAACTTGTCTCTATTACCTTGCCCTCCAAACCATATACATGTAATGTACCCCACCCACAAAAACTTGTCTCTATTACCTTGCCCTCCAAACCATATAAGTGTAATGTACCCCACCCACAAAAATGGGTCTCTATTACATAGCCCTCCAAACCAAACTTCCCTCTGGTCCAGATGCCGTTCGGTTTAGAGGGATTTCATTGTATGTGGAAAATTAGAGACATTATCTTCTAGGTATTTTCAATTTTATGTCTTTGTTATTTGGGATCTAAGCCATGTGTAAGTAAGTCCAGCTAGCGTGTTCGCTTCAGGTGTGAGAAGTCCTGAGTTTGCGCCCAGCGGTAGCCGTTATGATTGTGCCCTTAGGCGATGCACTTAAATTCCACATTGCCTCTTCTCTCTCCATCATGGCGATTGATTTCATCAGGAATGATGTCGTGAGAGTGATGTCACTAATGCTGTAAGAACTTGTTTCGCAATTGAGCTAAATTAGTTTGCATAAATTTATTTTAGCTCGATTGCGAAACAAGTTCTTACAACTCATTCGAAACATTATTTAACTAATTGGGGTTCACAAACGAGCTCATTTCTCACCAATGTAACCTGGGGCTGGGAAGTTTGTGAGATGATACGGTGGTCGCCAGATCGGACAGGTCCTCCCACACGAATGACCACATATATGCTTTCATCTGCGCCAACGAGAGTGATTAATATAAGTTGTTAAAACTTGCTTCGCAATCGTTGTAAAATAAATAAAGTTTAAACTTTGAACACCTGACATGGTTCGAACCTTCAACCTTCCGCTCAGTAGTTGGACACCTTCACCAATACACCAAGGAGACGTGTTGTATGTTGGAAATTATATCGCTGTAGTGTCGGCTTTTCATTTTATATGTTTGTGTTTTTTTTCTTTAGAACTCCTGCACCACCTGTTGCTCCACCATCTTTGCCTGGGGATACGCTTCTAGGGAGCAAATCCTGCAATTCCCCCCAAGCACACCACCCATCATGATGGGCCAGCCGAGAATGCCGACTGCCATGATGCACTACCAAGCTGGCATGGGAGGGCAACCACCACCACTGGGTGTGGCTATACCCATGTCTCAGGGCGGAATTATACCAGCCCCTCCTCCACCCCCAGGGGCTATGATGCAGCATGGAGATAGAACTTCACAAATAAAGAGAGATACTTCAATTGGTATGAATTGTAGATTGAAAAAATACACATTTCAAGTGTGGGTGGGGAATTTTTATAATCATAAAATGTACTTGTTTATTATTGATTAATAATGTCACATGGGGAAATCACAGTGTGTAAAATGGGCTATTTAATTACATTCTTTTGCTAGCAAGTAGAGGCACACAGTGGTCACAGTAGTGTCAAATTTACACATGTATTTACTGTCAAACCTGTCTTAAGCAACCAGGCAAGGGAATCACAGAGAGTGGCTGCTTAGCACATATTGGGAATCGGTGTGTGTTTTACGTTTATTTATCGTTGCTACCGGTTGACTATATGAGCGACGCCTTTTGAAGAGATTAGTCATTTTAGATTTTTGGAGGATAGTGCAATGATACAGACGGAGACCCATTCCAGAGTCTCCTCTAGTTCTTTTACGTGCACAGTGGGAATCTAGAAGCTTGTTGCTTAATACATGTTGGTTGCTTAATGGAGGTGACCACTAACACAGGTTTCACAATACGCTAGTTAGAATATATTTCTTCAAAGTAAAAAGTAAGTCTGAATTGAACACAGTGAAACATGTGTTTGTTTATTTTTTTAATATAAATATATTTTTGCTTGATTGCGAAACAAGTTCTTACAACTTATATTAATCTCTCTCGAGACACCTCAATCCTGATGGAATCCATCGCCACGAGGGAGAGAGAAGAGGCAATGTGGAATTTAAATGCCTTGCCTAAGGGCACAAGAGTAACAGCTTCAGCGGGGCTCAAACTCCATGCCTTTTCGCACCTGAAGCGAACATGCTACCACTGTGCTATCACGACTTCCACTATGAAACCTGTGTTAAGGTGATCACCTCCATTATGCAGCAAACCTGTATTAAACAGCCAGTTTTGTAATATGTTGTTTTATTATATATTTGACCTCTATTAAGCAGCCACTTTCTGTGATTCCCGTGGCAGGTTTGAAGAATCAAATTGGAAGAGCCTACAAAATTATTATAATGCCATGCCATGGTTTTCGCAAATTTAGACTTCACTGTCCAATGCGTTCATTAGATAGAAAACAATAACTGATGACGAATATCACCTGATATATTGTATTTGATGAGTTAATTAAGGTTTTGCAGACAGTATGGTGACCCACTTTATTTGCACGGAGCATGTTGCATTTTGTGAGCAGAACAAGTAGGTTACCTGGTTACATGTGTATATCATAGATAATATGTCTTTTTAAATTTTGGAATGCTTAGTCAAGTTAGTGCATGGGTGAATATATACACTGTCTATATAATAGCATGTTGAGTATTGTGCTGTGTATGTTGGTATATAGTCGTTGCATACGTACATATATATATATATATATATATATATATAACTTATATATATATAACTTTGAAAACGTCTTTTGGCATGTCTTATTCACTTCTGCCCAGTTTTCTCCTTACAGCCCCATTATTCATCTACTTGGAATGTGCTGCACACCGAGATATTGTAAGGAACGGATGATTAGATATTGTGATTATTATCTTATATTTTGATTCTTCAATAATAATTTATTTCTTTGAAAAGTAAAATTTTGAAAATATGGTCGGTCACAAACGAGCCTGCTTTTGTGAAATTAGCATTTGTAAATTACCTCCCTTTATTGGTATTTTTTAACAATAACACGAATAACTAATAACACCATTCTAACTAACACAATGAAGTTACATCATTAGTTTTCAAGCATACTATTGGCCATACAGACGGAAATATTGTCCAGTGGTAACACGCTAGACTGGTAATCCAGGGATCGCAGGTTCGATCCCCCGTCTGACCCTAATAAAATTAACAGTCTTTCAGATGGGACGTTAAACGAGGTCTCGTGTCGGTGCTTTACACCGTGCACGTAAAAGAACCAGAGGATACTCTGGAATGGGTCTCTCTCTGTATCATTGCACTATCCTCCAAAAATCTAAAATGACTAATCTCTTCGGGAGGCGTCGCTCATATGGGCAACCGGTAGCGACGATAAATAAACTAATTATTTTCATGATATCATTTAGTACCTTTTATAAAAACAGTGTCGTTATTTTAAAATTTCGACTGCTTACATAATATTGGACTGTTGCTATTGTAGCACATTTAATTTTCATTTTGCATGAACTGTTCATATTTCTAGTGTTCGATATACATGTGATAAGACACATATCCACTTCAGCATATTAAGGGTACTCATTATTCTGTTAATTTCTCCTGGTTTTTTTTTGTGCAAACACTCATTTTATGTCATTTTGTCATGTTTAATCTCACGTAGTCATGGTCATGTGTAATTCGGAAACTGTCCGATTAGCGCAGTGGTTAGCGCGCTAGCTTCTCACCAATGCATCCCGGGTTCGATCCTCGGACCGGGAAGTATGTGAGATGGTACGGTTGTCGCCAGATTGAACACATGTACGCTTTCATCCGCGCCAACGAGAGTGATTAATATAAGTTGTAAAAACTTGCTTCGCAATCGTTAAATTTTTAAATTAAATGTAACTTTGCCAGATTATGCATGTGCATTGATACCCCCTCAGAATATCTTTCCTCTTTCAAGAACATTGACAGCCGTGCTCTTGCTTTAAAGGTCAATGTACTACATAGTCCTTGCACCTCCACTTCATTATGTTGTATACCCTAACATTAAACATATACTTGTATGCTCTACCATCTTGTGTGTCAATCTCTTTGTTTGTGTTTTACGTTTATTTATCGTTGCTACCGGTTGCCCATATGAGCAACGCCTCCTGAAGAGATTAGTTATTTTAGATTGTGGAGGATAGTGCATGATACAGACAGAACCCCATTCCAGAATCTCTTCTGGTTCTTTTACGTGCACGGTGTAAAGCACCGACACGAGACCTCGGTTTAACGTCCCATCTGAAAGACTGTTAATTTTATTAGGGTCAGACGGGGGATCGAACCTGCGATCCCTGGATTACCAGTCCAGCGTGTTACCACTGGACTACATTTCCGTCTGTGCCAATGGAGGCAATTTATTCATACTACACGTAGCGCAAAAGTTAACAAGTATGATAGACAAATGTGTGATGGACTTTATCTGCTGAAGGGAGGTAATAGAAAATCAAATGATGTCTCATTGTATCAAGTCTTGAAAACACAGTGGCAGCGCATTCTCTTTACGTGCAAAGGGCCCCGAGTTCGAGCCCCGTTGGAGTCGTTACGATTGTGAGCTTGTGCAAGGCATTTAAATTCCACGTTGTCTCTTCTCGATGGAATCCATTAGGAATGAGGTCTTGCTAGTGATTAATATATGTTGTAAGAACTTGTTTCGCAATCCAGTTAAAATAAATTTGTGTAATCTAAGTAAACGTGTATGATAGACAAATGTGTGTGAAGGACTTTATCTGCCAAGGGAGGTAATAGAAAAGCCAACGATGTTCCTCATTGTAACAATGTATATCACCAGACTGAAAACCGAAGCTTGTATCAAGTGTTCTGATACAACTATGCTAACCAGACAGTCATAGGTTCAAACGTTCCTCAGAATATTGGCGATATTATAACAGTGGATTCTAAATATGTCTGTCTGTCATTCCTGAGATGATTTTTGGCTCGGAACACCTGTTTTGGAACCAAACATTGTTAAAAACTGGTGGTAAAATATGCATGTGAAAAATGTCTGTTTTCTAACTATTCATAGTTTCCATCACTTGCAAAGTGGCTGAGAAAGTTGTCTTTGGCATATGAGCATTAAAGTAACTGTTTGATCTATCGTCTGTGTTCAGGCTCCACGTTTATGCTGCGTGTGTGCTTGAAATTCTTTAATTGCATCTACTTTCTATACGGTTTCAAACATTGCTATTTAAGCCTATTATATATAGATTGCAATCACGTGACCTAATACCACATGACCAAATACCACGTGACCAAATACCACGTGACCAAATACCACGTGACCAAATACCACGTGACCAAATACCACGTGACCAAATACCATGTGACCAAATACCACATGACCAAATACCACGTGACCAAATACCACATGGCCAAATACCACATGACCAAATACCACGTGACCAAATACCATGTGACCAAATACCACGTGACCAAATACCACGTGACCAAATAAATACCACATGACCAAATACCACGTGACCAAATACCACGTGACCAAATACCACGTGTCCAAATACCACGTGACCAAATACCATGTGACCAAATACCACGTGACCAAATACCACGTGACCAAATACCACGTGACCAAATACCACGTGACCAAATACCACGTGACCAAATACCACTGACCAAATACCACGTGACCAAATACCACGTGACCAAATACCACGTGACCAAATACCACGTGACAAATACCAATACCACGTGTCCAAATACCACGTGACCAAATACCACGTGACCAAATACCACGTGACCAAATACCAACATGACCAAATACCACGTGACCAAATACCATGTGACCAAATACCATGTGACCAAATACCACGTGACCAAATACCACGTGACCAAATACCACATGACCAAATACCACGTGACCAAATACCACGTGTCCAAATACCAACGTGTCCAAATACCACGTGACCAAATACCACGTGACCAAATACCACGTGACCAAATACCACATGACCAAATACCACGTGACCAAATACAGTGACCAATACCACGTGACCAAATACCAATGACCAAATACAACGTGACCAAATACCACATGACCAAATACCACATGACCAAAATACCACGTGACCAAATATCAACGTGACCAAATACTACATGACCAAATACCACGTGACCAAATATCAACGTGACCAAATACTACATGACCAAATACAGCGTGACCAAATACTACATGACCAAATACCACGTGACCAAATACCATGTGACCAAATACCACGTGATCAAATACCACGTGACCAAATACCAGTGTGTGACGTGTCCAAATACCACGTGTCCAAATACCACGTGACCAAATACCACGTGATACCGTCATCTTGTGGGTCAAACATGTACACATCTTATCAATAAAGCGAAAACAAACAGCTGTAATGGGATGATGCTCTAAATGTGTGTATTGTGGTTGTAATTTTATGTATTGGTCGATAACCCAGATTTTCATGCCAATGGCAACAATTGCGACAAAAAACCAAATACTGGCGCTAAATTTTATGTATTGGCGAAAATAACTTTTTTTTTTTGGTGTACAGTATGTTTTGTCAAATACAAATGTACATGGCTTCAAATATTTATCTGTGAGCTAATATCTATATGGCTCTTAGTTGGCTCCAAGCTTTTCAAATTGGCTCCAGTGTTTTCAGTTGGCCTCAAATATTTATCTGTGAACTATTTGCTCTTAGTTGGCTCAAAGCTTTTCAAATTGGCTCCAGTTTTTTTCATTTGGCGACAGAACAAAATTTTGGCTCCAGTTTTTTTCATTTGTCACAGACAAAAATTCAGGCTGAGGAAACCCTGCCATCTTGTGGGTCAATCAGCCAGATGCGTGTGATGTCACGATTAGTGTCATCTTGTGGGTCAATCAGCCAGATGCGTGTGATGTCACGATTATTGTCATTTAAAGTCTATGTATTGATGTATGGTAGCTCTGTGCTGAATATAATTATAAGTATAAGTTTTACAGTTTCACCATGAAGTCAAATTTCATTGGCTTGTTCTTCACCCTCTATGTGGTCAGTTACAATTTATATAAACTCTGAATCCGTTAGCCCGTTTTGACGTCACCATTTACTTACAATTTAAATAAATTCTGAATAGTTAGCCCGTTTTGACGTCACCATTTACTTATAATTTAAATAAACTCTGAATAGTTAGCCTGTTTTGACGTCACCATTTACTTATAATTTAAATAAACTGAATAGTTAGCCTGTTTTGACGTCACCATTTACTTATAATGTAAATAAACTCTGAATAGTAAGCCTGTTTTGACGTCACCATTTACTTACAATGTAAATAAACTGAATAGTTACCCTGTTTTGACGTCACCATTTCCTTACAATGTAAATAAACTGAATAGTTACCCTGTTTTGACGTCACCATTTCCTTACAATGTAAATAAACTGAATAGTTACCCTGTTTTGATGTCACCATTTCCTTACAATGTAAATAAACTGAATAGTTACCCTGTTTTGACGTCACCATTTCCTTACAATGTAAATAAACTGAATAGTTACCCTGTTTTGACATCACCATTTCCTTACAATGTAAATAAACTGAATAGTTACCCTGTTTTGACGTCACCATTTCCTTACAATGTAAATAAACTGAATAGTTACCCTGTTTTGACGTCACCATTTCCTTACAATGTAAATAAACTGAATAGTTACCCTGTTTTGACATCACCATTTCCTTACAATGTAAATAAACTGAATAGTTACCCTGTTTTGACGTCACCATTTCCTTACAATGTAAATAAACTGAATAGTTACCCTGTTTTGACGTCACCATTTCCTTACAATGTAAATAAACTGAATAGTTACCCTGTTTTGACATCACCATTTCCTTACAATGTAAATAAACTGAATAGTTACCCTGTTTTGACGTCACCATTTCCTTACAATGTAAATAAACTGAATAGTTACCCTGTTTTGACGTCACCATTTCCTTACAATGTAAATAAACTGAATAGTTACCCTGTTTTGACAGTCACCTCTATTAAGCAGCCAATCTGCATTAAGCAGCCAGTTTTCAGATTCCCAATATGTTACTTGTGCTAAGCAGCCACTTTCTGTTATTCACTTGGCTGGCTGCTTAAGACAGGTTTGACTAATTAATCTAAGTAATTTTGTAATTATTCTGATAAAGGTCCGTATTAAACCGAAACCGCTCGATAATTTCTAGCCAATCATACCCTTGTGTTTAATATGTGATTCTTCTGTATTATATTACATTTTCAGTATTGTAATTTTGTGTGTTAAATTTGACTTTATATTGATGTTGTGGTACGATGTTGTGCTTTGTTGCAGAAGGTCTTCCCCCACCACCACCGGATGAGGAGGGCCCTGGCAGAAACAGCCAGGAAATGGGCTCTGATGAAGGTTTGCATGTCCATAACATAAATGTTCAATTTCTGATACAACCAAGCTTGAATAATTTCACTAGGTCGTGGATGTGAAATTTGGGTTTGTACAGTCAGCTTTAACCCTTTAAACGATGAATTAAATTGGAAGGAATGTGCAAACAACATAGATCCTGATCAGCCATGGCGTCTGATCAGTATCTATCACTGTAACCTATCATCACTGATGGTCATGGGTTCGAGCCGTACTCAGGCCGTGTCTCATGTATATGAAAAAGTTGGCAGTCTCATACAGAGGTTTGTGCACCAAGTACTGGTTAATCGCTGGAGCCTGCCCAGGAAACGTGTTGTTAGGTTAACTGGCTGCCAGCGATAGAGCCGGTGCTGATGCAGGTGTAAAACCCCAACAAACAAACTGATCAAGATATGTTGTTTGCTTTTCAGCCAAGTATTTTAACTCCACTATCCGAATAGCAAACAGCATAGAGCCTGATCAGACAGCACGTTCTGTGCCATCTGATCTGGCGCTATGCTGTTTACACAATCAAATTATTCTAGTTTCCAGCACAATAAGGGTTAACCCTTTCAACACCACAGACCTCTATATAGGCTTACAAAAAGTGTAGATCCAGATGAGCCGGCTCGTGACGAGCCGCCTCATCAGGATCTGCACTTTTTGCAAGTAGTATTACTAATTTTAGACAAAATTACCCATCTTGATAAATGAACTGGTCCGAATGTAATTTTCTTATTCATTTATTGGTCTAAGAATATCATGGACTAGTCCATGTCAGTTATTTGGTGTTGAAAGAGTTAATAACAACCTAAGAACCTATTGGTAATAAATTCCAGTTACGCTGACAGTTTATACTGTAAAATACACAAATAATTATTAGCCATTAAAGTGACATTACATCGCAAAAAGCAAATAAAATGCTTTTTTTCACGTATAAATGCATTGCTACTACAAATCAGGGATCATTCTAGAGGGCGACGTGGGCGAAATTGTCGCCCTAGGGACACTGACTTCGCCCTCTGAGGGCCCCACTTCTCCCTAAAAAAAATATTTTTTGGTTTTTACGATTTTCAAACAAAATTTTGTCTAGTAAGATACACTGGCCCATTATAAAGCACTCCTTCTATTCAAATGTTGTATTTAATGGTTGTACTGTGCATTTTAACCCTATTTTGCAGAAGTATATTAAAGAACACCATTTAAGGAAGCGATCACGCACTTTCTCACTTTTCTGACCTATAATGAACCCAGTGGAAGTCGTGATAGCGCAGTGGATGCGCGTTCGCTTCAGGTGCGAAAGGTCCGGAGTTCGAGCCCCGCTGGAGCCGTTACGATTGTGTCCTTAGGCAATGCATTTAAACTCCACGTTGCCTCTTCTCTCCCTCGTGGCGATGGATTCCATCAGGAATGAGGTCTCGAGAGTGATTAATATAAGTTGAAAGAACTTGTTTCGCAATCGAGCTAAAATAAATTTGTATAAACTAATGAACCCTGCAAATTCTTCCGAATACATTCGAACACTAACATTGAATCAAGGCACAAATGTGGGATATAACGCCACACAAGTTTTATTACTCTTGGATATCGACCCTATTTACATTATTTTGTTATGTCAACAAACTGCGTATACGACGTTTGTTTATTAGTTGAAATACTCAGTTTTTGAGGCAAATATTTGGAGGGAAAAAATAATATGAAATTACATTCTGTAGAAATTTGCTTTTTCACTGATGTTTGTCCAGGGTTCATTCTAGGTCAGAATTTTTGGGAGAAGTGAGAAAGCGTGTGATCGCTTCCTTAAATGGTTTTCTTTAATATACTTCTCCAAAATAGGGTTAAAATGCACAGTACAACCATTAAATACAATATTTGAATAGAAAAGGCTTTATAATGGGCCAGTGTATCTTGCTAGACAAAGTTTTGTTTGAATTTTTTTTTTTAAGGGAGAAGTGGGGCCCCCAGAGGGCGAAGTCAGGGTCACTAGGGCGACTATTTCGCCCACATCGCCCTCTAGAATGATCCCTGAGTGTCGCTTTAACACTTTATGAAATCCTGCTGCAATTAACTGTACTCTTAGATAAGAGATAGAAACGTTTGTGACATCAGGATGTCACACTATCGTACCTTATATTCGAGTCTCCAGCATGTAGCGGATTCTGTTGCTTACCTCATTATCATATATGAAGGATTTTGAGATCGAGCCTCTCCAGATTAATAGGGGGTTGCCCTTAGGCTAGACACCGAGAGTGTATACCGCCACCTCTCTAGACTACCTATTGGTGATGGCTTCTACTGGGAAATAGATCTCGAAATCGATTAAACTAATATTGTACGAACTTGGCATTAAACTAATATCTTTTTTCCATCTTTTCTAATGCCTTTTGCAGTAACCAATTAGGTCTTGGCTTTGGTGTTACACTTTGATACCTGCATGATATTGTAGTATAAAGTACCTTAGCTGTTCTTTCCATCTGTTTTCTGTGTTCATTTAATATTTTACGGTTATTGTTTAATGGTACATTGTGTGAATTATTCGTAGACAATTCTAGTTATTATTAAACTCTATATTCATATGACTTAAACAGTATTTCCATGCTAAAAGCGCAGCTACATTAAATATCATTACAATGTATATGTGTGATGGAGAAAATATTTTCAATACGATTTTTTGAGAGAGAGAGAGGGAGAGGGGGGGAGGAGAGAGTGGGTTGGTTGGAGAGAGAGAGGGAAGGGAGAGAGTTTAATGATAGTTTAATCATATTTTATTTGCTATTTACATTACATACATAATCATGACAAAGCAAAGCAAATGCAAAATGGGCTGGGCAACAAGTTCTAACAACATTAGTAAACTGCCCTCCCCAAATTACAAATTACACTATTTCATCCTCATTTCTAAATTGGCATTAGTAGAAACACAAGATTCTTTTGCTTCTTTTCTTTCTTCCTTCTTCCTGAATGTTTCTGTTTATTAGAATAGAATCCTGTAAGTATAGATGATATTTTATTTGTCTCAAGCACAGAAGAACAACAACAACACCTCACTTAACCCTTTACTCCGCTACAGAACTAGCTGTCCGATTAGCGCAGTGGTTAGCGCGCTTGCTTCTCACCAATGCAACCCGGGTTCGATGCTTGGACTGGGAAGTATGTGAGATGGTACGGTGGTCGCCAGATCGGACAGGTGGGGTTTCTCCGGGTGTTCCGGTTTCCTCCCACGTGAATGACCACATTTACGCTTTCATCCGCGCCAACGAGAGTGTTTTATATAAGTTGTTGAAACTTGCTTCGCAAACCTTTATTCCACATAAATATTGATTGTGTAGTATGTAGTACATTAATCCTGTTGCTTAGCAACAGTATGGATATATACTGGGTAATTGGCCTCTTCTAGTTTAAACTACAATGATAGCGAAGCAAGTTCTAACAACTTATATTAATCACTCTTGTTGGCGCGGATGAAAGCATAAATGTGGTCATTCGTGTGGGAGGAAACTGGAGAAAACACACCTGTCCGATCTTGCGACCACCGTACCATCTCACATGCCTCTCGGTCCTAGGATCGAACCCGGGTTGGTGAGAAGCGAGCGCGCTAACACCACTGCGCTAATCGTACAGCCGATTTGGCATGTTTGCTATTACAGTTTACATATCACCGTTAGTATATATCTATAAATAGCTCTACATATGGATTTGATCTTGGCCTCATTATCACCGTTAATATATATCTATAAATAGCTATACATGTGGTGGATTTGATCTTGGCCTCATTATCACCGTTAGTATATATCTATATATAGCTCTACATGTGGGTTTGATCTTGGCCACATTATCACCGTTAATATATATCTATATATAGGTATATATATGGGTTTGATCTTGGCCTCATTATCACCGTTAGTATATATCTATAAATAGCTCTACATATGGGTTTGATCTTGGCCTCATTATCACCGTTAGTATATATCTATATATAGCTCTATATATGGGTTTGATCTTGGCCTCATTATCACCGTTAATATATATCTATATATAGGTATATATATGGGTTTGATCTTGGCCTCATTATCACCGTTAGTATATATCTATAAATAGCTCTACATGTGGGTTTGATCTTGGCCTCATTATCACCATTATTATATATCTATATATAGCTCTATATATGGGTTTGATCTTGGCCTCTTATCACCGTTAGTATATATCTATATATAGCTCTACATGTGGGTTTGATCTTGGCCACATTATCACCGTTAATATATATCTATATATAGGTATATATATGGGTTTGATCTTGGCCTCATTATCACCGTTAGTATATATCTATAAATAGCTCTACATATGGGTTTGATCTTGGCCTCATTATCACCGTTAGTATATATCTATATATAGCTCTATATATGGGTTTGATCTTGGCCTCATTATCACCGTTAATATATATCTATATATAGGTATATATATGGGTTTGATCTTGGCCTCATTATCACCGTTAGTATATATCTATAAATAGCTCTACATGTGGGTTTGATCTTGGCCTCATTATCACCATTATTATATATCTATATATAGCTCTATATATGGGTTTGATCTTGGCCTCTTATCACCGTTAGTATATATCTATAAATAGCTCTACATATAATATGGGTTTGATCTTGGCCTCATTATCACCGTTAGGATATATCTATAAATAGCTCTACATGTGGGTTTGATCTTGGCCTCATTATCACCGTTAGTATATATCTATATATAGCTCTACACATGGATTTGATCTTGGCGTCATTATCACCGTTAGTATATATCTATAAATAGCTCTACAAATGGATTTGATCTTGGCCTCATTATCACCGTTAGTATATATCTATAAATAGCTCTACAAATGGATTTAATCTTGGCCTCATTATCACCGTTAGTATATATCTATATATAGCTCTACATATGGATTTGATCTTGGCCTCATTATCACCGTTAGTATATATCTATAAATAGCTCTACATATGGATTTGATCTTGGCCTCATTATCACCGTTAATATATATCTATAAATAGCTATACATGTGGTGGATTTGATCTTGGCCTCATTATCACCGTTAGTATATATCTATATATAGCTCTACATGTGGGTTTGATCTTGGCCTCATTATCACCATTAGTATATATCTATATATAGCTCTACATGTGGGTTTGATCTTGGCCACATTATCACCGATAATATATATCCATATATAGGTATATATATGGGTTTGATCTTGGCCTCATTATCACCGTTAGTATATATCTATAAATAGCTCTACATATGGGTTTGATCTTGGCCTCATTATCACCGTTAGTATATATCTATATATAGCTCTATATATGGGTTTGATCTTGGCCTCATTATCACCGTTAATATATATCTATATATAGGTATATATATGGGTTTGATCTTGGCCTCATTATCACCGTTAGTATATATCTATAAATAGCTCTACATGTGGGTTTGATCTTGGCCTCATTATCACCATTATTATATATCTATATATAGCTCTATATATGGGTTTGATCTTGGCCTCTTATCACCGTTAGTATATATCTATAAATAGCTCTACATATAATATGGGTTTGATCTTGGCCTCATTATCACCGTTAGGATATATCTATAAATAGCTCTACATGTGGGTTTGATCTTGGCCTCATTATCACCGTTAGTATATATCTATATATAGCTCTACACATGGATTTGATCTTGGCGTCATTATCACCGTTAGTATATATCTATAAATAGCTCTACAAATGGATTTGATCTTGGCCTCATTATCACCGTTAATATATATCTATAAATAGCTCTACAAATGGATTTAATCTTGGCCTCATTATCACCGTTAGTATATATCTATATATAGCTCTACATATGGATTTGATCTTGGCCTCATTATCACCGTTAGTATATATCTATAAATAGCTCTACAAATGGATTTGATCTTGGCCTCATTATCACTGTTAGTATATATCTATATATAGCTCTACATATGGGTTTGATCTTGGCCTCATTATCACCGTTAGTATATATCTATATATAGCTCTACATATGGATTTGATCTTGGCCTCATTATCACCGTTAGAATATATCAATAAATAGCTCTACATATGGATTTGATCTTGGCCTCAATATCACCGTTAGTATATATCTATATATAGCTCTATATATGGGTTTGATCTTGGCCTCATTATCACCGTTAATATATATCTATAAATAGCTCTACATGTTGATTTGATCTTGGCCTCATTATCACCGTTAGTATGTATCTATATATAGCTCTATATATGGGTTTGATCTTGGCCTCATTATCACCGTTAGTATATATCTATAAATACCTCTACATATGGATTTGATCTTGGCCTCATTATCACCGTTAGTATATATCTATATATAGCTCTATATATGGGTTTGATCTTGGCCTCATTATCACCGTTAGTATATATCTATAAATAGCTCTACATATGGGTTTGATCTTGGCCTCATTATCACCGTTAGTATATATCTATATATAGCTCTACAAATGGATTTGATCTTGGCCTCATTATCACCGTTAGTATATATCTATATATAGCTCTATATAGGGATTTGATATTGGCCTTATTATCACCGTTAGTATATATCTATATATAGCTCTATATATGGGTTTGATCTTGGCCTCATTATCACCGTTAGTATATATCTATATATAGCTCTACATGTGGGTTTGATCTTGGCCTCATTATCACCGTTAATATATATCTATATATAGCTCTATATATGGGTTTGATCTTGGCCTCTTATCACCGTTAGTATATATCTATAAATAGCTCTACATATAATATGGGTTTGATCTTGGCCTCATTATCACCGTTAGTATATATCTATAAATAGCTCTACAAATGTATTTAATCTTGGCCTCATTATCACCGTTAGTATATATCTATAAATAGCTCTACAAATGGATTTAATCTTGGCCTCATTATCACCATTAATATATATCTATAAATAGCTCTACATGTGGATTTGATCTTGGCCTCATTATCACCGTTAGTATATATCTATAAATAGCTCTATATATGGGTTTGATCTTGGCCTCATTATCAACATTAGTATATATCTATATATAGCTCTACATGTGGGTTTGATCTTGGCCTCATTATCACCGTTAATATATATCTATATATAGGTATATATATGAGTTTGATCTTGGCCTCATTATCACCGTTAGTATATATCTATATATAGCTCTACAAATGGATTTGATCTTGGCCTCATTATCACCGTTAATATATATCTATATATAGGTATATATATATGAGTTTGATCTTGGCCTCATTATCACCGTTAGTATATATCTATATATAGCTCTACAAATGGATTTGATCTTGGCCTCATTATCACCGTTAGTATATATCTATATATAGCTCTATATATGGGTTTGATCTTGGCCTCATTATCACCGTTAGTATATATCTATAAATAGCTCTACATATGGGTTTGACCTTGGCCTCATTATCACCGTTAGTATATATCTATAAATAGCTCTACATGTGGATTTGATCTTGGCCTCAGTATCACCGTTAGTATATATCTATAAATAGCTCTACAAATGGGTTTAATCTTGGCCTCATTATCACCGTTAGTATATATCTATAAATAGCTCTACAAATGGATTTAATCTTGGCCTCATTATCACCGTTAGTATATATCTATAAATAGCTCTACAAATGGATTTGATCTTGGCCTCATTATCACTGTTAGTATATATCTATAAATAGCTCTACATGTGGATTTGATCTTGGCCTCATTATCACCGTTAGTATATATCTATAAATAGCTCTACATATGGATTTGATCTTGTCCTCAATATCACCGTTAGTATATATCTATATATGGGTTTGATCTTGGCCTCATTATCACCGTTAATATATATCTATAAATAGCTCTACATGTGGATTTGATCTTGGCCTCATTATCACCGTTAGTATATATCTATAAATAGCTCTACATATGGATTTGATCTTGGCCTCATTATCACTGTTAGTATATATCTATATATAGCTCTACATATGGGTTTGATCTTGGCCTCATTATCACCGTTAGTATATATCTATAATGGGTTTGATCTTGGCCTCATTATCACGTAATAGCTCTACATATGGATTTGATCTTGGCCTCATTATCACCGTTAGTATATATCTATATATAGCTCTACATATGGATTTGATCTTGGCCTCATTATCACCGTTAGTATATATCTATATATAGCTCTACATATGGATTTGATCTTGGCCTCATTATCACCGTTAGTATATATCTATAAATAGCTCTACATATGGATTTGATCTTGGCCTCATTATCACCGTTAGTATATATCTATATATAGCTCTACATATGGGTTTGATCTTGGCCTCATTATCACCGTTAGTATATATCTATATATAGCTCTACATATGGGTTTGATCTTGGCCTCATTATCACCGTTAGTATATATATCTATATATAGCTCTACATATGGATTTGATCTTGGCCTCATTATCACCGTTAGTATATATCTATAAATAGCTCTACATATGGATTTGATCTTGGCCTCATTATCACCGTTAGTATATATCTATATATAGCTCTATATATGGGTTTGATCTTGGCCTCATTATCACCGTTAGTATATATCTATAAATAGCTCTACATATGGGTTTGATCTTGGCCTCATTATCACCGTTAGTATATATCTATATATAGCTCTACAAATGGATTTGATCTTGGCCTCATTATCACCGTTAGTATATATCTATATATAGCTCTAATATGGATTTGATCTTGGCCTTTTCACCGTTAGTATATATCTATAATAGCTCTACATATGGTTTGATCTTGGCCTCATTATCACCGTTAGTATATATCTATATATAGCTCTACATGTGGGTTTGATCTTGGCCTCATTATCACCGTTAGTATATATCTATATATAGCTCTATATATGGGTTTGATCTTGGCCTCATTATCACCGTTAGTATATATCTATAAATAGCTCTACATATGGGTTTGATCTTGGCCTCATTATCACCGTTAGTATATATCTATATATAGCTCTACATATGGATTTGATCTTGGCCTCATTATCACCGTTAGTATATATCTATATATAGCTCTATATATGGATTTGATCTTGGCCTCATTATCACCGTTAGTATATATCTATATATAGCTCTATATATGGGTTTGATCTTGGCCTCATTATCACCGTTAGTATATATCTATATATAGCTCTACATGTGGGTTTGATCTTGGCCTCATTATCACCGTTAATATATATCTATATATAGGTATATATATGGGTTTGATCTTGGCCTCATTATCACCATTAGTATATATCTATAAATAGCTCTACATATGGGTTTGATCTTGGCCTCATTATCACCGTTAGTATATATCTATATATAGCTCTACAAATGGATTTGATCTTGGCCTCATTATCACCGTTAGTATATATCTATATATAGCTCTATATATGGATTTGATCTTGGCCTCATTATCACCGTTGGTATATATCTATAAATAGCTCTACAAATGGATTTAATCTTTGCCTCATTATCACCATTAATATATATCTATAAATAGCTCTACATGTGGGTTTGATCTTGGCCTCATTATCACCGTTAATATATATCTATATATAGCTCTATATATGGATTTGATCTTGGCCTCATTATCACCGTTAGTATATATCTATATATAGCTCTACATGTGGGTTTGATCTTGGCCTCATTATCACCGTTAATATATATCTATATATAGGTATATATATGGGTTTGATCTTGGCCTCATTATCACCGTTAGTATATATCTATAAATAGCTCTACATATGGGTTTGATCTTGGCCTCATTATCACCGTTAGTATATATCTATATATAGCTCTACAAATGGATTTGATCTTGGCCTCATTATCACCGTTAGTATATATCTATATATAGCTCTATATATGGATTTGATCTTGGCCTCATTATCACCGTTAGTATATATCTATAAATAGCTCTACAAATGGATTTAATCTTGGCCTCATTATCACCATTAATATATATCTATAAATAGCTCTACATGTGGGTTTGATCTTGGCCTCATTATCACCGTTAATATATATCTATATATAGCTCTATATATGGATTTGATCTTGGCCTCATTATCACCGTTAGTATATATCTATATATAGCTCTATATATGGGTGTGATCTTGGCCTCATTATCACCGTTAGTATATATCTATATATAGCTCTACATGTGGGTTTGATCTTGGCCTCATTATCACCGTTAATATATATCTATATATAGGTATATATATGGGTTTGATCTTGGCCTCATTATCACCGTTAGTATATATCTATATATAGCTCTATATATGGATTTGATCTTGGCCTCATTATCACCGTTAGTATATATCTATATATAGCTCTACATGTGGGTTTGATCTTGGCCTCATTATCACCATTAGTATATATCTATATATAGCTCTATATATGGGTTTGATCTTGGCCTCTTATCACCGTTAGTATATATCTATATATAGCTCTACAAATGGATTTGATCTTGGCCTCATTATCACCGTTAATATATATCTATATATAGGTATATATATGAGTTTGATCTTGGCCTCATTATCACCGTTAGTATATATCTATATATAGCTCTACAAATGGATTTGATCTTGGCCTCATTATCACCGTTAGTATATATCTATATATAGCTCTATATATGGGTTTGATCTTGGCCTCATTATCACCGTTAGTATATATCTATAAATAGCTCTACATATGGGTTTGACCTTGGCCTCATTATCACCGTTAGTATATATCTATAAATAGCTCTACATGTGGATTTGATCTTGGCCTCAGTATCACCGTTAGTATATATCTATATATAGCTCTACATGTGGGTTTGATCTTGGCCTCATTATCACCGTTAGTATATATCTATAAATAGCTCTACAAATGGATTTGATCTTGGCCTCATTATCACTGTTAGTATATATCTATATATAGCTCTACATATGGGTTTGATCTTGGCCTCATTATCACTGTTAGTATTTAGTATATATCTATATATAGCTCTACATATGGATTTGATCTTGGCCTCATTATCACCGTTAGTATATATCTATAAATAGCTCTACATATGGATTTGATCTTGGCCTCAATATCACCGTTAGTATATATCTATATATAGCTCTATATATGGGTTTGATCTTGGCCTCATTATCACCGTTAATATATATCTATAAATAGCTCTACATATGGGTTTGATCTTGGCCTCATTATCACCGTTAGTATATATCTATATATAGCTCTACAAATGGATTTGATCTTGGCCTCATTATCACCGTTAGTATATATCTATATATAGCTCTATATATGGGTTTGATCTTGGCCTCATTATCACCGTTAGTATATATCTATAAATAGCTCTACATATGGGTTTGATCTTGGCCTCATTATCACCGTTAGTATATATCTATAAATAGCTCTACATGTGGATTTGATCTTGGCCTCAGTATCACCGTTAGTATATATCTATATATAGCTCTACATGTGGGTTTGATCTTGGCCTCATTATCACCGTTAGTATATATCTATAAATAGCTCTACAAATGGATTTGATCTTGGCCTCATTATCACCGTTAGTATATATCTATAAATAGCTCTACAAATGGGTTTAATCTTGGCCTCATTATCACCGTTAGTATATATCTATAAATAGCTCTACAAATGGATTTAATCTTGGCCTCATTATCACCGTTAGTATATATCTATAAATAGCTCTACAAATGGATTTGATCTTGGCCTCATTATCACTGTTAGTATATATCTATAAATAGCTCTACATGTGGATTTGATCTTGGCCTCATTATCACCGTTAGTATATATCTATAAATAGCTCTACATATGGATTTGATCTTGTCCTCAATATCACCGTTAGTATATATCTATATATGGGTTTGATCTTGGCCTCATTATCACCGTTAATATATATCTATAAATAGCTCTACATGTGGATTTGATCTTGGCCTCATTATCACCGTTAGTATATATCTATAAATAGCTCTACATATGGATTTGATCTTGGCCTCATTATCACTGTTAGTATATATCTATATATAGCTCTACATATGGGTTTGATCTTGGCCTCATTATCACCGTTAGTATATATCTATAAATAGCTCTACATATGGATTTGATCTTGGCCTCATTATCACCGTTAGTATATATCTATAAATAGCTCTACATGTGGATTTGATCTTGGCCTCATTATCACCGTTAGTATATATCTATAAATAGCTCTACATATGGATTTGATCTTGTCCTCAATATCACCGTTAGTATATATCTATATATGGGTTTGATCTTGGCCTCATTATCACCGTTAGTATATATCTATAAATAGCTCTACATATGGATTTGATCTTGGCCTCATTATCACCGTTAGTATATAT
This sequence comes from Archivesica marissinica, assembly GCA_014843695.1. NCBI lineage: Eukaryota > Metazoa > Mollusca > Bivalvia > Venerida > Vesicomyidae > Archivesica > Archivesica marissinica. Next base: position 20,058,578 of record CM026386.1, on the reverse strand, counting down.
CTATATATAGCTCTACATGTGGATTTGATCTTGGCCTCATTATCACCATTAATATATATCTATATATCTATAAATAGCTCTATATATGGATTTGATCTTGGCCTCATTATCACCATTAGTATATATCTATATATAGCTCTATATATGGGTTTGATCTTGGCCTCATTATCACCGTTAGTATATATCTATATATAGCTCTATATATGGGTTTGATCTTGGCCTCATTATCACCGTTAGTATATATCTATATATAGCTCTACATATGGATTTGATCTTGGCCTCATTATCACCATTAGTATATATCTATATATAGCTCTACATATGGATTTGATCTTGGCCTCATTATCACCGTTAGTATATATCTATAAATAGCTCTACATATGGATTTGATCTTGGCCTCATTATCACTGTTAGTATATATCTATATATAGCTCTACATATGGGTTTGATCTTGGCCTCATTATCACCGTTAGTATATATCTATATATAGCTCTACATATGGGTTTGATCTTGGCCTCATTAACACTGTTAGTATTTAGTATATATCTATATATAGCTCTACATATGGATTTGATCTTGGCCTCATTATCACCGTTAGTATATATCTATAAATAGCTCTACATATGGATTTGATCTTGGCCTCAATATCACCGTTAGTATATATCTATATATAGCTCTATATATGGGTTTGATCTTGGCCTCATTATCACCGTTAATATATATCTATAAATAGCTCTACATATGGGTTTGATCTTGGCCTCATTATCACCGTTAGTATATATCTATATATAGCTCTACAAATGGATTTGATCTTGGCCTCATTATCACCGTTAGTATATATCTATATATAGCTCTATATATGGATTTGATCTTGGCCTCATTATCACCGTTAGTATATATCTATATATAGCTCTATATATGGGTTTGATCTTGGCCTCATTATCACCGTTAGTATATATCTATAAATAGCTCTACATATGGGTTTGATCTTGGCCTCATTATCACCGTTAGTATATATCTATAAATAGCTCTACATGTGGATTTGATCTTGGCCTCAGTATCACCGTTAGTATATATCTATATATAGCTCTACATGTGGGTTTGATCTTGGCCTCATTATCACCGTTAGTATATATCTATAAATAGCTCTACAAATGGATTTGATCTTGGCCTCATTATCACCGTTAGTATATATCTATAAATAGCTCTACATATGGATTTGATCTTGGCCTCATTATCACCGTTAGTATATATCTATAAATAGCTCTACAAATGGATTTAATCTTGGCCTCATTATCACCGTTAGTATATATCTATAAATAGCTCTACAAATGGATTTGATCTTGGCCTCATTATCACTGTTAGTATATATCTATATATAGCTCTACATATGGGTTTGATCTTGGCCTCATTATCACCGTTAGTATATATCTATATATAGCTCTACATATGGATTTGATCTTGGCCTCATTATCACCGTTAGTATATATCTATAAATAGCTCTACATGTGGATTTGATCTTGGCCTCATTATCACCGTTAGTATATATCTATAAATAGCTCTACATGTGGATTTGATCTTGGCCTCATTATCACCGTTAGTATATATCTATAAATAGCTCTACATATGGATTTGATCTTGTCCTCAATATCACCGTTAGTATATATCTATATATGGGTTTGATCTTGGCCTCATTATCACCGTTAATATATATCTATAAATAGCTCTACATGTGGATTTGATCTTGGCCTCATTATCACCGTTAGTATATATCTATAAATAGCTCTACATATGGATTTGATCTTGGCCTCATTATCACTGTTAGTATATATCTATATATAGCTCTACATATGGGTTTGATCTTGGCCTCATTATCACCGTTAGTATATATCTATATATAGCTCTATATATGGGTTTGATCTTGGCCTCATTATCACCGTTAATATATATCTATAAATAGCTCTACATGTGGATTTGATCTTGGCCTCATTATCACCGTTAGTATATATCTATAAATAGCTCTACATATGGATTTGATCTTGGCCTCATTATCACCGTTAGTATATATCTATATATAGCTCTACATATGGGTTTGATCTTGGCCTCATTATCACCGTTAGTATATATCTATATATAGCTCTATATATGGGTTTGATCTTGGCCTCATTATCACCGTTAGTATATATCTATAATAGCTCTAATTGGATTTGATCTTGGCCTCATTATCACCGTTAGTATATATCTATAAATAGCTCTATATATGGATTTGATCTTGGCCTCATTATCACCGTTAGTATATATCTATATATAGCTCTACATGTGGATTTGATCTTGGCCTCATTATCACCGTTAGTATATATCTATATATAGCTCTATATATGGGTTTGATCTTGGCCTCATTATCACCGTTAGTATATATCTATAAATAGCTCTACATATGGATTTGATCTTGGCCTCATTATCACCGTTAGTATATATCTATATATAGCTCTACATGTGGATTTGATCTTGGCCTCATTATCACCGTTAGTATATATCTATATATTTTGTTTGTTTGTTTTTGTTTTTTTTGGGTTTGATCTTGGCCTCATTATCACCGTTAGTATATATCTATAAATAGCTCTACATGTGGATTTGATCTTGGCCTCATTATCACCGTTAGTATATATCTATAAATAGCTCTACATGTGGTTGATCTTGGCCTCATTATCACTATCTATAAATAGCTCTATATAGGATTGATCTTGGCCTCATTATCACCGTTAGTATATATCTATATATAGCTCTATATATGGGTTTGATCTTGGCCTCATTATCACCGTTAGTATATATCTATATATAGCTCTATATATGGGTTTGATCTTGGCCTCATTATCACCGTTAGTATATATCTATATATAGCTCTACATATGGATTTGATCTTGGCCTCATTATCACCGTTAGTATATATCTATATATAGCTCTACATATGGATTTGATCTTGGCCTCATTATCACCGTTAGTATATATCTATATATAGCTCTACATATGGGTTTGATCTTGGCCTCATTATCACCGTTAGTATATATCTATATATAGCTCTACATATGGATTTGATCTTGGCCTCATTATCACCGTTAGTATATATCTATATATAGCTCTATATATGGGTTTGATCTTGGCCTCATTATCACCGTTAGTATATATCTATAAATAGCTCTACATGTGGATTTGATCTTGGCCTCATTATCACCGTTAGTATATATCTATAAATAGCTCTACATATGGATTTGATCTTGCCTCATATCACGTTAGTATATATCTATATATGGGTTTGATCTTGGCCTCATTATCACCGTTAGTATATATCTATAAATAGCTCTACATGTGGATTTGATCTTGGCCTCATTATCACCGTTAGTATATATCTATAAATAGCTCTACATGTGGATTTGATCTTGGCCTCATTATCACCGTTAGTATATATCTATATATAATAGCTCTATATATGGATTTGATCTTGGCCTCATTATCACCGTTAGTATATATCTATATATAGCTCTATATATGGGTTTGATCTTGGCCTCATTATCACCGTTAGTATATATCTATATATAGCTCTATATATGGGTTTGATCTTGGCCTCATTATCACCGTTAGTATATATCTATATATAGCTCTACATATGGATTTGATCTTGGCCTCATTATCACCGTTAGTATATATCTATATATAGCTCTACATATGGATTTGATCTTGGCCTCATTATCACCGTTAGTATATATCTATAAATAGCTCTACATATGGATTTGATCTTGGCCTCATTATCACCGTTAGTATATATCTATATATAGCTCTACATATGGGTTTGATCTTGGCCTCATTATCACCGTTAGTATATATCTATATATAGCTCTTATATGGGTTTGATCTTGGCCTCATTATCACCGTTATATATATCTATAAATAGCTCTACATGTGGATTTGATCTTGGCCTCATTATCACCGTTAGTATATATCTATAATAGCTCTACATGTGGATTTGATCTTGGCCTCATTATCACCGTTAGTATATATCTATATATAGCTCTACATATGGATTTGATCTTGGCCTCATTATCACCGTTAGTATATATCTATAAATAGCTCTACATGTGGATTTGATCTTGGCCTCATTATCACCGTTAGTATATATCTATAAATAGCTCTACATGTGGATTTGATCTTGGCCTCATTATCACCATTAATATATATCTATATATCTATAAATAGCTCTATATATGGATTTGATCTTGGCCTCATTATCACCGTTAGTATATATCTATATATAGCTCTATATATGGGTTTGATCTTGGCCTCATTATCACCGTTAGTATATATCTATATATAGCTCTATATATGGGTTTGATCTTGGCCTCATTATCACCGTTAGTATATATCTATATATAGCTCTACATATGGATTTGATCTTGGCCTCATTATCACCATTAGTATATATCTATATATAGCTCTACATATGGATTTGATCTTGGCCTCATTATCACCGTTAGTATATATATATATATAGCTCTACATGTAGATTTGATCTTGGCCTCATTGCCAAAACAGCTAGTATATCATGTGACATACCTACACAGTAAATATGTGTTTCAGTTTCCCCGCCCCCTCCGCCACCTCCTCAGTTTGAAGACACGGGCGTGGTGGCACCAGACGAACCCGATGACGATCCATACGCAGCGACTGGGCCAGAAATGTTCATAAACAATCTAGTACCGGATGCTTACCTAGAGAAAGGTAGTTTCACATTTTTGTTCTAAGACTATTGTTTTAACTTAAAGCGACATTACACACGCAAAAACAAAAAAATGGTCCGCCTCCGTGGTCGAGTGGTTAAGGTCGCTGACTTGTATACCACTATAACCTATCATCACTGATGGTCACGGGTTCGAGCCCCGCTCAGACTGTGTCTCATTTATATGAAAAAGTTGGCAGTTGGTGCACCCAAGTATTGGTTAACCGCTGGAGCCTGCCCAGAAAAGGTGTTGTTAGGTAAAACTGCCGGCCGGCGATATAGCCCAAAATGGTGCTGATGCAGGCGTAAACCCCGAAATATAACATACATCGCAAAAACCCCCAAATAAAATGCATTTTTTCACGTATTAATGCATTGCTACTACAAATTCTTCACTAACATTGAATCAATAAACAGTGTTTTTGTCGTCTACAAACTTTCAAAATGGAAAGTAGGATTTCATATAACGGTCATCCATGCTCCTGCATTGATGTTTGTTTGTCATCGGAGTAAATACTAAACGCGAGATAATGTCTTTTAGAGACAATTTAACTAAGACCACTCTACAAATAAATATGCATAGGCTCACATGTGAGATATAATGGTAAATCTGTACCATAAACCGTGTTATTCAGGATACACGCATTGTATGTCGACCCTATTTACATTATTTTGTTATGTCAACAAATCGCATATACAACGTTTGTTTATTAGTTGAAATACTCAGTTATTGAGGCAAATATTTGGAAAACAATTATACCATATAATAGGAAAATACATTCTGTAGAAATTTGCATTTTCACTGATGTAATGTCGCTTTAAATATTACAGGAATAAAGAAATACAATTACAAAACAAGACAATTATTTTACTACGTTGTTGTTATTGTCTTTCTTCACCGCCAAAAATGGCGAAAACCCCAATTGGTGGTAATCACACCTATCCTCAAAATAGATTTTAATTAACACCGTGAGAAGTGAAAGTCCTTCACCATAACGTATTTAGTATTCATATAACATATTTAGTATTCACATAACGTATTTAGTATTCACATGTTGTATTTAGTATTCACGTAATGTAGTTAGTATTCACATAATTATTTAGTATTCACATAATGTATTTAGTATTCATATAACATATTTAGTATTCATATAACATATTTAGTATTCATATAACGTATTTAGTATTCATATAACATATTTAGTATTCACATAATGGATTTAGTATTCAT
>CM026386.1:20026898-20051576 GCA_014843695.1 Archivesica marissinica | reverse complement strand
AATATGTACACTAATATATAGCATTTACACTAATATGTAAACTAATATATAACATTTACACTAATATGTATACTAATATATAACATGTACAACAACATGTACACTAATATATAACATTTACACTAATATATAATATGTACACTAATATATAATATGTACACTAATGTATACCATTTACACTAATATATAATATGTACACTAATGTATACCATTTACACTAATGTATACCATTTACACTAATAAATAATATATACACTAATGTATAACATGTACACTAATGTATAACATTTACACTAATATATAATATGTACACTAATAATAACATTTACACTAATATATAATATGTACACTAATATATAATATGTAACTAATGTATACCATTTACACTAATATATAATATGTACACTAATGTATACCATTTACACTAATGTATACCATTTACACTAATAAATAATATGTACACTAATATATAACAGTACATATGTATAACATTTACACTAATGTATAACATTTACACTAATGTATAACATTTACACTAATGTATAACACTTACACTAATATATAACATTTACACTAATATATAATATGTACACTAATATATAACATGTACACTAATGTATAACATTTACACTAATATATAAAATTTACACTAATATATAATATGTACACTAATATATAACATTTACACTAATATATAATATGTACACTAATATATAACATTTAATATGTACACTAATATATAACATTTAAACTAATATGTACACTAATATATAGCATTTACACTAATATGTAAACTAATATATAACAGTTACACTAATATGTACACTAATATATAACATTTAATATGTACACTAATATATAACATTTAAACTAATATGTACACTAATATATAACATTTACACTAATACGTACACTAATATATAACATTTAAACTAATATGTACACTAATATATAACATTTAATATGTACACTAATATATAACATTTAAACTAATATGTACACTAATATATAGCATTTACACTAATATGTAAACTAATATATAACATTTACACTAATATGTATACTAATATACAATATGTACAACAACATGTACACTAATGTATAACATTTACACTAATATATAATATGTACACTAATATATAACATTTACACTAATATATAATATGTACACTAATATATAATATGTACACTAATGTATACCATTTACACTAATATATAATATGTACACTAATGTATACCATTTACACTAATGTATACCATTTACACTAATAAATAATATGTACACTAATGTATAACATTTACACTAATGTATAACATTTACACTAATGTATAACATTTACACTAATGTATAACACTTACACTAATATATAACATTTACACTAATATATAATATGTACACTAATATATAACATGTACACTAATGTATAACATTTACACTAATATATAACATTTACACTAATATATAATATGTACACTAATATATAACATGTACACTAATATATAACATGTACACTAATGTATAACATTTACACTAATATATAACATTTACACTAATATATAATATGTACACTAATATATAACATGTACACTAATATATAACATTTACACTAATGTATAACATTTACACTAATATATAACATGTACACTAATGTATAACATTTACAATAATGTATAACATTTACACTAATATATAACATGTACACTAATGTATAACATTTACACTAATATATAACATGTACACTAATATATAACATTTACACTAATATATAATATGTATACTAATATATAACATATACACTAATATATAACATGCACACTAATGTATAACATTTACACTAATGTATAACATTTACACTAATGTATAACATTTACACTAATATATAACATTTACACTAATATATAATATGTACACTAATATGTAACATTTACACTAATATATAACATTTACACTAATATATAATATGTACACTAATATATAACATTTACACTAATATATAATATGTACACTAATATATAACATTGTACACTAATATATAATATGTACACTAATATATAACATGTACACTAATATATAATATGTACACTAATATATAACATTTACACTAATATATAACATGTACACTAATATGTACACTAATATATACCATGTACACTAATATGTACACTAATATATATCATTTACACTAATATGTACACTAATATATAACATTTACACTAATATGTACACTAATATATAACATTTACACTAATATGTACACTAATATATAACATTTACACTAATATGTACACTAATATATAACATTTACACTAATATATAACATTTACACTAATATGTACACTAATATATAACATTTACACTAATATGTACACTAATATATAACATTTACACTAATATGTACACTAATATATAACAGTTACACTAATATGTACGCTAATATATAACATTTACACTAATATGTACATTAATATATAACATTGTACACTAATATATCCACGTTGAAGTTTACCTATATTGATTGGCTAGGATGTGTTGTCCTGCATTCCTGCCTATGCTGCCCCCTTGGCTGCCTCTAAGCTGGGGTGGGGTAGGGGGCTGCTGGATAGGGGCCGGCGTTGATGTGCTGCTGATGGAAGAACTACGACTCGGTTGTGATGAGGCCGACTGCACAGGCGTATTCGTCTAAAACAACAGAATTTTACTCACATATTTTGTTTAAAATCCCATCTTCTAAGAAGCAACATTGGAACACTAAACCATGTACAGTCTACATCGGTTATGTCAAATTCGGTTATGTCGAATTCTCCAGTTATCTCGAAGTCGGATCAAAGTCCCGTTTCAGACACTATCATTGTACATATAACTGGCCCTGTTTATATCAAATTTTGTTAAGTCAAACTTCGGTTATGTCGAAGTATTTTGCTCGGTCCCACGAAATTCGACATAGCGGATGTAGACAGTACATGTAACTTGCTTTAGTTAGAATGAAAGGTTTAAACTTTATTTATTTTACCACAATTTCGAAGAAAGTTTTAACAACTTATTTTCCGCGAAAATACTATAAGATGCATGATATGGTATGAAGTCATTAAAAACTGCACACACAAAATCTCACATTCGAAATCATTTTGATATTATAAAGTTTCACTTAAAATATACACTACTGTGTTTTACGTTTATTTATCGTTGCTACCGTTTACCCATATGAGCGATGCCTCCTGAAGAGATTAGTCATTTTAGATTTTGGAGGATAGTGCAATGATACAGAAAGAGACCCATTACAGAGTCTCCTCTGGTTCTTTTACGTGCCCGGTGTAGAGCACCGACACGAGACCTCGGTTTACCAGTCCAGCATGTTAACCACTGAACTATAGATCCGTCTGTAATGTAATATACACTACATATACATCCTTCCTTTTTATACGTTGAATTACTAATTGGAAGTGACCATACAAGTTTTGGTAACATTAATTGTTTGCGAGTTGGTTCGGGTTTTCGCCATTTTCGGCTATATCGCAGATGAGCAGATTACCAAACAACGCCTTTCCTTGACAGGCTCCATCGGCTAGCTAATACTTGGCACCAACCTCCGTAAGAAACTGCCAACTTTTTCACATAAACACATAGACACGGCCTGAACGGGGCTCGAATCAGTGACCATCAGTGATAGCCTCAGTGGTCGAACATAAAAAGTAGTAACACGGTGGTAACATGCTGGACTGGTAATCCAGGGATCGCAGGTTCGATCACACGTCTGACCCGAATAAAATTAACAGTCTTTCAGATGGGACGTTAAACCGAGGTCTCATGTCAGTGCTTTACACCGTGCACGTACAAGAACCAGAGGAGATTCTGGAATGTGTCTCTGTCTGTATCATTGCACTATCCTCCACAAATCTAAAATGACTAATCTCTTCAGGAGGTGTCGCTCATATGGGCAACCGGTAGCGACGATAAATAAATGTAAAACACACGCACAACATCTGCCTGGCTCGAAGCAAGCATTGTAAATTGAAATTCAACATATGCAAACAGTACAGGTACATGTACACTCCAAACAATGAGAGACATCTCTAATTTTCTATTACCTCCCTTGGCAGATAAAGTCAAAATGTTAATACATCCTTTTAGTTAGACTCCTTTGTTTTTACTGTTGTTCCCTAATCAGATGTTGTGGTATGATAAATGTGATTATATTAAAATGGTGTTAGGATTCACTAAGATTGTGGATAATTTAGTCCTCTGCATATGCAGAGTTGCAAAGCGATACCATTGACAGTTTATGAGAAATGATAATGCTCAATTTGTTGACAGGTCAAATATTTCTTAGAATCAAATATTTCTTAGAATCAAATATTTCTTAAAATCAAGTATTTTGTAAAAATTCAAGATCATTCTTGAGGGTGGGACTTGGTAGAGGGTAGGGAACAGCGCCCTAGAAACAGTATTATCAAAGTATTTATTTGACGGTTTTTAGTATTAGGCAATTGTTGACAACGACTGATTAGTCTCGTTTTCAACTAAAATGGGCGAGACAAAATTTACAATGTGATATGATGGTAGGAACTTCATTGTTCAACAGTTATTACTCTGAATATACAAAAGATGTGTAACTTTGGTAGCTTAGTCAACGCTGTTTAACTTTGGTAGTTTAGTCAACTATGTTTAACTTTGGTAGTTTAGTCAAAGATGTGTAACTTTGGTAATTTAGTCAATGATGTTTAACTTTGGTAGTTTAGTCAAAGATGTTTAACTTTGGTAGTTTAGTCAACGATGTTTAACTTTGGTAATTTAGTCAAAGATGTGTAACTTTGGTAGTTTAGTCAACGATGTTTAACTTTGGTAGTTTAGTCAATGATGTTTAACTTTGGTAGCTTAGTCAACGATGTTTAACTTTGGTAGCTTAGTCAACGATGTTTAACTTTGGTAGTTTAGTCAACAATATGTAACTTTGGTAGCTTAGTCAACGATGTGTACCTTTGGTAGCTTAGTCAATGATTTGTAACTTTGGTAGTTTAGTCAACAATGTGTAACTTTGGTAGCTTAATCGCTATATAACCTAACAAAAACTCATAATCTTTTTGCAGCATCATTTTATCTTCCTTCCTCAACCAGTTTTTTAGCTTTGGTGGAATTGATATGTATATATAATAGAGGAGAAGGTGAATGGTGGAATTGATATGTATATATAATAGAGAGAAGGTGAATGGTGGAATTGATATGTATATATAATAGAGGAGAGAAGGTGAATGGTGGAATTGATATGTATATATAATAGAGGAGAGAGGGTGAATGGTGGAATTGATATGTATATATAATAGAGGAGAGAGGGTGACTGGTGGAATTGATATGTATATATAATAGAGAGAAGGTGAATGGTGGAATTGATATGTATATAATAGAGAGAGGGTGAATGGTGGAATTGATATGTATATATAATAGAGGAGAGTAGGTGAATGGTGGAATTGATATGTATATATAATAGAGGTGAATGGTGGAATTGCTATGTATATATAATAGAGGAGAGTAGGTGAATGGTGGAATTGATATGTATATATAATAGAGGAGTGCAGGTGAATGGTGGAATTGATATGTATATATAATAGAGGAGAGAGGGTGAATGGTGGAATTGATATGTATATATAATAGAGAAGAGTAGGTGAATGGTGGAATTGATATGTATATATAATAGAGGAGAGAAGGTGAATGGTGGAATTGATATGTATATATAATAGAGGAGAGAGGGTGAATGGTGGAATTGATATGTATATATAATAGAGGTGAATGGTGGAATTGATATGTATATATAATAGAGGTGAATGGTGGAATTGATATGTATATATAATAGAGGAGTGCAGGTGAATGGTGGAATTGATATGTATATATAATAGAGGAGTGCAGGTGAATGGTGGAATTGATATGTATATATAATATAGGTGAATGGTGGAATTGATATGTATATATAATAGAGGAGTGCAGGTGAATGGTGGAATTGATATGTATATATAATAGAGGTGAATGGTGGAATTGATATGTATATATAATAGAGGAGTGCAGGTGAATGGTGGAATTGATATGTATATATAATAGAGGAGAGATGGTGAATGGTGGAATTGATATGTATATATAATAGAGGAGAGAGGGTGAATGGTGGAATTGATATGTATATATAATAGAGGAGAGATGGTGAATGGTGGAATTGATATGTATATATAATAGAGGAGAGTAGGTGAATGGTGGAATTGATATGTATATATAATAGAGGAGAGAAGGTGAATGGTGGAATTGATATGTATATATAATAGAGAAGAGTAGGTGAATGGTGGAATTGATATGTATATATAATAGAGAAGAGTAGGTGAATGGTGGAATTGATATGTATATATAATAGAGGAGTGCAGGTGAATGGTGGAATTGATATGTATATATAATAGAGGAGAGATGGTGAATGGTGGAATTGATATGTATAAATAATAGAGGAGAGAAGGTGAATGGTGGAATTGATATGTATATATAATAGAGGAGAGAAGGTGAATGGTGGAATTGATATGTATATATAATAGAGGAGAGATGGTGAATGGTGGAATTGATATGTATATATAATAGATGAGAGAAGGTGAATGGTGGAATTGATATGTATATATAATAGAGGAGAGATGGTGAATGGTGTAATTGATATGTATATATAATAGAGGAGAGATGGTGAATGGTGTAATTGATATGTATATATAATAGAGAGAAGGTGAATGGTGGAATTGATATGTATATATAATAGAGGAGAGATGGTGAATGGTGGAATTGATGTGTATATATAATAGAGGAGAGTAGGTGAATGGTGGAATTGATATGTATATATAATAGAGGAGAGAAGGTGAATGGTGGAATTGATATGTATATATAATAGAGGAGAGGGTGAATGGTGGAATTGATATGTATATATAATAGAGGAGAGATGGTGGAATTGATATGTATATATAATAGAGGTGAATGGTGGAATTGATATGTATATATAATAGAGGTGAATGGTGGAATTGATATGTATATATAATAGAGGAGTACAGGTGAATGGTGGAATTGATATGTATATATAATAGAGGAGAGAAGGTGAATGGTGGAATTGATATGTATATATAATAGAGGAGAGATGGTGAATGGTGGAATTGATATGTATATATAATAGAGGAGAGAGGGTGAATGGTGGAATTGATATGTATATATAATAGAGGAGAGATGGTGAATGGTGGAATTGATATGTATATATAATAGAGGAGAGAAGGTGAATGGTGGAATTGATATGTATATATAATAGAGAAGAGTAGGTGAATGGTGGAATTGATATGTATATATAATAGAGAAGAGTAGGTGAATGGTGGAATTGATATGTATATATAATAGAGGAGTGCAGGTGAATGGTGGAATTGATATGTATATATAATAGAGGAGAGATGGTGAATGGTGGAATTGATATGTATAAATAATAGAGGAGAGAAGGTGAATGGTGGAATTGATATGTATATATAATAGAGGAGAGAAGGTGAATGGTGGAATTGATATGTATATATAATAGAGGAGAGATGGTGAATGGTGGAATTGATATGTATATATAATAGATGAGAGAAGGTGAATGGTGGAATTGATATGTATATATAATAGAGGAGAGATGGTGAATGGTGTAATTGATATGTATATATAATAGAGGAGAGATGGTGAATGGTGTAATTGATATGTATATATAATAGAGAGAAGGTGAATGGTGGAATTGATATGTATATATAATAGAGGAGAGATGGTGAATGGTGGAATTGATGTGTATATATAATAGAGGAGAGTAGGTGAATGGTGGAATTGATATGTATATATAATAGAGGAGAGAAGGTGAATGGTGGAATTGATATGTATATATAATAGAGGAGAGGGTGAATGGTGGAATTGATATGTATATATAATAGAGGAGAGATGGTGGAATTGATATGTATATATAATAGAGGTGAATGGTGGAATTGATATGTATATATAATAGAGGTGAATGGTGGAATTGATATGTATATATAATAGAGGAGTACAGGTGAATGGTGGAATTGATATGTATATATAATAGAGGAGAGAAGGTGAATGGTGGAATTGATATGTATATATAATAGAGGAGAGATGGTGAATGGTGGAATTGATATGTATATATAATAGAGGAGAGAGGGTGAATGGTGGAATTGATATGTATATATAATAGAGGAGAGATGGTGAATGGTGGAATTGATATGTATATATAATAGAGGAGAGTAGGTGAATGGTGGAATTGATATGTATATATAATAGAGGAGAGAAGGTGAATGGTGGAATTGATATGTATATATAATAGAGAAGAGTAGGTGAATGGTGGAATTGATATGTATATATAATAGAGAAGAGTAGGTGAATGGTGGAATTGATATGTATATATAATAGAGGAGTGCAGGTGAATGGTGGAATTGATATGTATATATAATAGAGGAGAGATGGTGAATGGTGGAATTGATATGTATAAATAATAGAGGAGAGAAGGTGAATGGTGGAATTGATATGTATATATAATAGAGGAGAGAAGGTGAATGGTGGAATTGATATGTATATATAATAGAGGAGAGATGGTGAATGGTGGAATTGATATGTATATATAATAGATGAGAGAAGGTGAATGGTGGAATTGATATGTATATATAATAGAGGAGAGATGGTGAATGGTGTAATTGATATGTATATATAATAGAGGAGAGATGGTGAATGGTGTAATTGATATGTATATATAATAGAGAGAAGGTGAATGGTGGAATTGATATGTATATATAATAGAGGAGAGATGGTGAATGGTGGAATTGATGTGTATATATAATAGAGGAGAGTAGGTGAATGGTGGAATTGATATGTATATATAATAGAGGAGAGAAGGTGAATGGTGGAATTGATATGTATATATAATAGAGGAGAGGGTGAATGGTGGAATTGATATGTATATATAATAGAGGAGAGATGGTGGAATTGATATGTATATATAATAGAGGTGAATGGTGGAATTGATATGTATATATAATAGAGGTGAATGGTGGAATTGATATGTATATATAATAGAGGAGTACAGGTGAATGGTGGAATTGATATGTATATATAATAGAGGAGAGATGGTGAATGGTGGAATTGATATGTATATATAATAGAGGAGTGCAGGTGAATGGTGGAATTGATATGTATATATAATATAGGTGAATGGTGGAATTGATATGTATATATAATAGAGGAGTGCAGGTGAATGGTGGAATTGATATGTATATATAATAGAGGTGAATGGTGGAATTGATATGTATATATAATAGAGGAGTGCAGGTGAATGGTGGAATTGATATGTATATATAATAGAGGTGAATGGTGGAATTGATATGTATATATAATAGAGGAGAGCAGGTGAATGGTGGAATTGATATGTATATATAATAGAGGAGAGATGGTGAATGGTGGAATTGATATGTATATATAATAGAGGAGAGAGGGTGAATGGTGGAATTGATATGTATATATAATAGAGAGATGGTGAATGGTGGAATTGATATGTATATATAATAGAGGAGAGTAGGTGAATGGTGGAATTGATATGTATATATAATAGAGGAGAGAAGGTGAATGGTGGAATTGATATGTATATATAATAGAGAAGAGTAGGTGAATGGTGGAATTGATATGTATATATATAGAGAGAGATGGTGAATGTGGAATTGATATGTATAATAATAGAGGAGAGATGTGAATGGTGGAATTGATATGTATATATAATAGAGAAGAGTAGGTGAATGGTGGAATTGATATGTATATATAATAGAGGAGAGATGGTGAATGGTGGAATTGATATGTATATATAATAGAGGAGAGATGGTGAATGGTGGAATTGATATGTATATATAATAGAGGAGAGATGGTGAATGGTGGAATTGATATGTATATATAATAGAGGAGTGCAGGTGAATGGTGGAATTGATATGTATATATAATAGAGGAGTGCAGGTGAATGGTGGAATTGATATGTATATATAATAGAGGAGTGCAGGTGATTGGTGAACAAATGTTTTACAGTGTTTTCCTCGATAAATTATCATTATAATTCTGTATATTTGTCACATCTCACAGCAAATCTAGCAATTCTAAAGCATATATAAATACCCTCATGATTCCAGGAGATTCAGGAAGCTGGAAATATTGTTAAGTACATGTAGCTAATATTCATTTGTTAGAAAGGAGACTAATTAGGGATTTTGCGTGTGCATCAACAAAGGCTGAGGGGGGGGGGGCATGAAAAGGGGCTAGGTTGCATACAAGAAAGGGCATTTGTGTGTGTTTCCCCATACAAAAAAACAAACAAGCATTAAATATATTGTGTACATAAAAGTTGTAGAGTGGTGGAACCTATGCTCGGCGTAAATCCTACATATCATGGCCTATAATAAAAAGTTGAATGCACTTGCCGTATATTATTATTTTCTTAAGTCGTGAACACAACTTTCATAAAATTGTTGTTGAAAATTTTAGCTTTATTTCGTGACCATGTGCCTAAATACAGCTATCGCAACGGCATCTGTTTCCATGGGGAACTAGATACATTAGGGCACCTATGCACGGCGTACATGAATTTTTTTATTTATGCATGGGTAAATGTTGAATATATTATTTTGACTTAGTAACATCAATAACTAACAATATTACAACTCATAAGAAACTTTTTTCTGGTTATTTGTACATTTTTTTCCCAAACCGGATAACCACCTGAAATGCTCATAAACCGCACATTTCGGTGGGAAAAAAATAATTCCCAACAAGTTGTCTATTTATATTCGGCTACTGAACCAGGCAGGTGACAGTTGCATTAGGCTACCGGTACGCATAACGGAATGTTATTGAACCATGCTTCACCTCTGTCAGCGAAAATAGGTTAAAACTATTTAAATATTTTAAATACGGATGTAAATGGAAAAAATATGCAAAGCATAGGAATACGCCAAGCATAGGTTCCACCACTCTATACCAAATCTGTTTATAAGAAACAGAATTCATTCTAGGTCAGAAATTGAGAAAGCATGCGATCGCGTCCTTAAATGGTGTTATTTAATAAATTTCAACAAAATATGGTTAAAATGCACATAATGACCATTAAATACAACATTTGAATAGAAGGGGTGATTTATAATGGGCCAGTGTATCTTATTGGACAAATGTTTGTATGAAAATTGTAAAAAATTAAATATTTTTTAGGGAGAAGTGGGGCCCCCAGAGGGCGAAGTCAGGGTCCCCCTAGGGCGACTATTTCGCCCACATCGCCCTCTAAAATGATCCCTGAAGAAATATGCAAAATGTGGCCCAACAAATAATTAAGTGTATATTATAATATGCGTACCTTCACACCATGTCCAACGTCATCTCATCATCATCATCATCAATCCTCTTCACCCCGGTTGGGGTATAGGGCCTTCACCACTGCTCTCCACTTGGACCGGTCCGTTGCTGCTGCTTTGGCTTCCCCCTAGGACATCCTGCTTCGGCGCAGCTCACTGTCCAGAGTCCTTCGCCATGTCGTAACTGGTCGACCTCTTTTCCGTGTGCCCTGTGGATTCCAATCCAGTGCTTGGCGTGCTATGTTGGGCTGGTCTCGTCGTAGAGTGTGCCCTATCCACCGCCACTTCCTCTGTGTGATAGAGTCTGTGATGGGGTCCTGTCGTGTTTGCCGCCACAACTCCTGGTTGGTGATCTTTTCTGGCCATCTGATGTGTAGGATCTGTCTGAGGCAGTTGTTGATGAATACCTGTAGTTTGTGGTCAAGGCCCTTGGTGCGTCTCCAGGTCTCAGCTCCATACAAGAGGACTGTCTTAACATTCGTCTCAAACAGTTTGAGCTTTGTCTTGAGGTGGATGTTATTGTTGTTCCATACTGGCTTCAACGTCACAAAGGCATGTCGTGCTTTCCCAATACGGGCTTGGATGTCTTCTTCTGTTCCCCCTGTTTTGCTGATGACACTGCCGAGGTAGGTGAAGGAGTCAACATTATCGATTGGATGGCCATCTATCTGAATGGGTGTGTTACTTGCCGCGTTTACCCTGAGGCACTTGGTCTTCTTAATGTTGATCTCCAGCCCTGTAGTCTTTGCAACTGTGTGTAAGCGTTCTGACTTCTGTTGCATGTGTTGGTGTGTGTGGGACAGGAGGCCTATATCGCCCACAAAGTCGAGGTCCTCCAACTTCTCTGTAAGTGTCCACTGTATTCCTCTTGGTCTGTCTACTGTCGTTCTCATTATCCAGTCCAGTACGACGGAGAAAATGAGAGGCGAGAGCATACAGCCCTGACGGACGCCGGTGCTGACGGTAAATGGCTGTGAAAGGTTCATGTCATGGATCACATGGCAAGTGGTGTTGTTGTACAGGCTCCGAATAATGTTGGTGATCTTTCCTGGTGTGCCGTAGTGCCCGAGGATGCTCCATATGACGTCTCTATCAATCGTGTCAAACGCTTTCTTGAAATCGATGAAGTTGATGTAGATTGGAGACTGCCATTCGATGGACTGTTCAACGATGATGCGGAGTGTTGCTATCTGATCCGTGCATGATCTTCCTGCCCTGAATCCTGCCTGTTCTCCCCTCAGCTTGGCGTTCACTGCATTCTTGATCCTTTCTAGTAGGAGTCTTGTGAGGACTTTACTTGGGATGGACAGTAGCTGGATGCCCCTCCAATTCTGGCAGTTGCTGAGGTCACCCTTCTTGGGTAGCTTGACGATGTGCCCTACTCTCCATTCTTCTGGAACCACTTCTTCATCCCAGACTTGCTGTAGAAGGTCTAGTAGTAGTGCTGCTGTGGTCTCCGTCGATGCCTTCAGTGCTTCTGGTGGGATGTTGTCTGGCCCCGGTGCTTTCCCATTTTTGATCTTGTTGATGGCCCTTGTCACTTCATTCCTTGTGATCTGTCCCATCTCTACTTCCAGTTCTGGTCCGTCAGCTATGTCTGGTGGGTTGGTCACAGGTGTACCGCTGAGTAGTTCCTGGAAATGGTCCTTCCACCTTGTCATCTGGTCTTCTGGTTTGGAGAGGGTGTTACCATCAACGTCATTCACTGGTTTGTTGGGGTTGCTCCTTCTGCCGGAAAGTTGTCTAGTTATGCTGTATAGGGTCTTCATGTCGTTGTGGTATGCTGCTTCCTGTGCTTGTCCAGCCAGCTTGTCTACCTGATCCCTTTTGTCTTGTCGTGCGCTCTTCTTGACTTCTTTGTTCTTGGTGCTGTATTCTCCCTGGATGTTCTGTTTCTGTGATCTGGTTTTCGCCTGCTTCAGTCGGTGCCGAATTTCTCTTCTTTCTTCAATGATCTGGATGGTGTGGTCTGTGAGCCAGGTCTTGTACTTCTTCGTTCTAAATCCCAGCTTCTCTTCGCATGTCGTTGTGAAAGAGCATTTGACGCGGTCCCACTTCTTTTCCAACGATCCGTCTTAAGTCGGCTAGGGCCTGAAACCTGTTGCCGAGGGCGATGGCGAACTCTTGCTG
Source organism: Archivesica marissinica (assembly GCA_014843695.1). NCBI lineage: Eukaryota > Metazoa > Mollusca > Bivalvia > Venerida > Vesicomyidae > Archivesica > Archivesica marissinica. The sequence goes on along the minus strand of CM026386.1, from coordinate 20,038,040 downwards.
TTGCTCTGCTGCCTTCAGTTTGGATGTGGTGTATCGCTTGTTCTGTTGGATGCCCGTCTTTCTTGCACTGGCAATTCTGACTTGTAGTTTGGCGATGACTAGTTCATGGTCGGAACCTGCATCAGCTCCTCGATACGCTCTGACATCCGTGAGGGTCCTCCTCCATCTTCTTGAGATCGTCACATGGTCGATCTGGTTTGCTGTTGCCTGGTCGGGTGATGTCCATGTGGTCTTGTGAATGATGCGGTGCTTAAAGATAGTTCCACCGATGACAAGATCATTTAGCCCACAGAAGTTGACGAAGAGTTCCCCATTTTCATTCGTGGTCCCGAGTCCCTCCTTTCCCATGACGGTCTCTCTACCAGTGTTGGTTCCTCCAACTTTCGCATTCATGTCACCCATAACAATGGTGATGTCCCTCCTGTGCACCCTGTCTAACACTCCTTGAAGCTGCTGGTAGAAGTCTTCTTTGGTGTCCATGTCTGCAGCGTTGGTTGGTGCGTAGCACTGGATGATGGTAACTTCTTGAAATTTAGAGTGAAATCTGGCGGTCAGTAGTCTGTCACTTATTGGTTCCAAAAGACATTTGTGCGCTTTCTTGGTAAGCATGAGTCCAACTCCGTTGCGATGTGCATCGTTCTCATTTGCTGGTCCAGAGTATAGAAGCGTGTGTCCTGTTGCCAATGTAACCTTTCCTGCTGTGGTCCAACGTACCTCACTTAGTCCTAACATATCTATTTTATATCTATCCATCTCTCTGGACACCTGAGCCGCTTTTCCCGTTTCGTATAGTGTTCTTACATTCCAACATCCGATCCGTGAGACGTTCTTAGGGGAGAGAAGATGTGTCCACAGATTGCTCTGTTTCATACGCTCTCCTCTTGGTCGATACCGTAAATCCTCCGTAGTAGTTGCTGTGGTGTTGGTTTCTGTAGCGAGTTGTTGTTTTACGTGGTAGGGGTGCTGACCCTACGCACAACCTTCCTCCTTTCTCAGTCGGGCTTAGGACCGTCCATGGCGGAGTTGTCCCCTAGTGTAATCGGACTTTAATCGGTTAAAAACACCAAGCGCTTCTATGTAGCGTTTTCTAGCTGTTATGCATTCACTGTCAAACCAATCGGCTTGTTTAATATATGATTTACTTGAGCACGACGACCGGGTATTATTATTTACATGTATCTTAGAAAAATATGGATCAGCAACTTCACGTATAACATCAGTAAAATTATTTACAACATTATTTATAGAATCTCTACAATTAATATCAATGTTTTCTGTAAGCAAATTAAATACAGGTAATTTCCCAATAATACCACTACGAAAACGTGTTTTACAATTACTGTTCCATCTATACTTTATCTCGTTATTACACTGGGGATTAGCAATCACCACATTACATTTCAATGAAAAGAGCACCGGTGCATGATCACTATGACATCAGATACTCAATACGGCCCAATTAATGATCTCGGTATTAAAATATATTTATAGAAGTAGTTTTTATTTCATCAAATACAAACAAACATTATAACATATGAAGTAGGTCAAAAATGACCCATGATCAAATATGGTATACTAGTACAGTGTATTTCGGCGGTGGTCTTAATAGTTAAAGCGACATTACATCGCAAAAAGCAAATAAAATGCATTTTTTCATGTATAAATGCATTGCTACCATAAAATCTTCTGAATACTTTCGAACCCTATCATTGAATCAATAAACTGTATTTGTTGTATACACACGTTCAAAAGTGAAAGTAGGATTTCACATAACGGTCATCCGCGAATCCTGAATTGACGTTTGTTGTCATTGAAATCAATACTAAACATGTGATACTTTCGTTTAGAGATCATTTAACTAAGATTAGTCTACAAATAAATTTGCATAGGCACACATGTGAGATATCACGATAAATATGTACCATAACTAGCGTTATTCCGGATAAACGCGGTGTACTAGTATTACGCATGGATGTCGACCCTATTTACATTCGTGATTTTGTTATGTCACCAAACCGCGTATACGACGTTTGTTTATTTGTTGAAATACTCAGTATTTGAGGCAAATATTTGGAGGAAAATTATACCACATAATAGGGAAATACATTCTGTAGTAATTTGTGTTTTCACTGATGTAATGTCGCTTTAATCAAGTACAACTTAATAATAATACTACCGTGTACGCTGGAACTTTTAAACCTGAAAATATATTACATATTTCAAGAATACGTAAATTGAGAAATATTTAGTTATAACTAAGAATATGAATACCGAACCATGACATATTCACACCAATACATTCATACTACACTGGAAACAGCCGCTAGAAATTCCATAAAATGTATACGTATGTACACATTATTGCTAAATTTGACTCATACAAAATAAATTGTAGCCTTTTATATGACGTATGTCATGTGACAGGAGAATGTTACAATGAAAACAATAAAATAAATATGTATATTTATAAATTATCCGCAAAAGCGACACTTCTCTTTAACTCAAATCCAAAATTGCTAAATTCCTTAAAATATTTCTGATGTCAACAGTTCAACTGTTTTAAACATGTTGAATCTATTACGGAAATATGGTTTAAAAAAAGTTATTCGTAGATCATTGAGAAGACGACACTCCATTAGAAAATGATATTCATCACCAAGCTTATTACAAGTAGGGCATATACGCTCTTGACGAGGAATGCGTTGTGGCCTGTGTCACCTGCCTGTCTCGATTTCAAGACTATGAGAAGAAACACTTAATTTAGTTAGAGCAATTCTGTATTTTTTAATGTTAAGAATAATGATATCAAAATATGGTTTGAAATCTAACGACATGAAATTTACATAAACAGATGCTCGAGTCGATTCTCTAATACGAGAGTCACAGTTTTGCATGAAAGTATCCCTAAGTCTCTGTCTTACAGTATCCAAAAATGCATGGAATGATCCCTAAGTCTCTGTCTTACAGTATCCAAAATGCATGGAATGATCCCTAAGTCTCTGTCTTACAGTATCCAAAAATGCATGGAATGATCCCTAAGTCTCTGTCTTACAGTATCCAAAAATGCATGGAATGATCCCTAAGTCTCTGTCTTACAGTATCCAAAAATGCATGGAATGATCCCTAAGTCTCTGTCTTACAGTATCCAAAAATGCATGGAATGATCCCTAAGTCTCTGTCTTACAGTATCCAAAAATGCATGGAATGATCCCTAAGTCTCTGTCTTACAGTATCCAAAAATGCATGGAATGATCCCTAAGTCTCTGTCTTACAGTATCCAAAAATGCATGGAATGATCCCTAAGTCTCTGTCTTACAGTATCCAAATGCATGGATGATCCCTAGTGTATATGCATGGAATGATCCCTAATCTCTGTCTTATAGTATCAAAAATGCATGGTATCAAGTCTCTGTCCTTATAGTATCCAAACATGTCTTATTATCACCTACTCCCTATATGACTGACCAGGTAAAATATATCAACAGACGGATATGTAGTCCAGTGGTAACACGCTGGATGGTAATCCAGGGATCGCAGGTTCGATCCCGCGTCTGACCCTAATAAAATTAACAGTCTTTCAGATGGGACGGTAAACCGAGGTCTAATAGATAATCATGTCTCTTTTTTTATCATTTTTGAAACAGGCTAGTATTGTAAAGTTATTTGCTATTTGAACATTCATTAAAATCGAAAATTGCCGCGTACAACGGCTGGTGATACTATGGTGTACGAAGAGGCCGAGGGTCGAGTTGACTAGGGTACGGGTGTGTGTTTACGTTTATTTATCGTCGCTACCGGTTGCCCATATGAGCGACGCCTCCTGAAGAGATTAGTTATTTTTAGATTTTGGAGGATAGTGCATGATACAGACAGAGACCAATTCCAGAATCTCCTCTGGTTCTTTTACGTGCACGGTGTAAAGCACCGAACGAGACCTCGGTTTAAACGTCCCATCTGAAACACTGTTAATTTTTAGGGTCAGACGGGGGATCGAACCTGCGATCCCTGGATTACCAGTCCAGCGTGTTACCACTGGACTACAGATCCGTCTGTATGGTACGGGTTGACCGCGTATATGCATATACATGTATGTCAAAGCTGCATGGGGCGTGTCTATGCAATCGGCGCCTATGCTTGTAATCATATCTAGTGTTTTTAAGAAGTCAAAGTAGATTTTGTTTTGTGTTCAACAATGTCAATCTGATTACATCGTATTGTAAGCTTCGTATGTACAGTTTCAAAAATGACTACATTGTCGTCATATCTTAAATGATATGCAAGTTCTAACAACTTATATTAATCGCTCTCGTTGGCGCGGATGAAAGCGTATATGTGGTCATTCGTGTGGGAAGAAACCGGAGTACCCGGAAAAACCCACCTGTCGATCTGGCGACCACCATACCATCTCGCATACTTCCCTGTCCGAGATCTAATCCGGGTTGCATTGGTGAGAAGCGAGCGCGCTAACAACTGTGCTAATCGGACAGCCTGACCGTTGGTGTCTGCACAAATGGTTTTGAGTTCAAACTATCAGATACACCTCAGGCATGACACTATACATACACTTTTTAGGCCATAAGTGTACTTTCAGTGTATGGCTTTGATAGTGACGGAGTGTCATTTTTAAACTTGCTTGAATATGGCCTAAAAAGGTACCCCAGCTGTAGTCGTTACGATTGTGTCCTTAGATAAGACACATACATTTCCCATTGCCCCCCCTCTCCATCTCTCTCCCTCTCTCTCTCTCCCTCCCTCCCTCCCTCCCTCCCTCCCTCCCTCCCTCCCTCCCTCTCTCTCTCTTGCTCTCTCTCTCTCGCTCTCTCTCTCTCCAGCTGTAGTCGTTACGATTGTGTCCTTAGACAAGACACATACATGTCCCATTGCCCCCCCCCCTCTCTCTCTCTCTCTCTCTCTCTCTCTCTCCCCCTCTCTCTCTCTCTCCAGCTGTATCGTTACGATTGTGTCCTTAGACAAGACACATACATTTCCCATTGCCCCCCCCCCCTCTCTCTCTCTCTCTCTCTCTCTCTCGTTGACGATGGATTCCCATTTGGAATGAGGTTTCGAGAGCGATTAACTAAGTTGTAAGAACTTGTTCGCAATCGGGCCTCAATGTTATAAAACTTTTGTTAGATCTCATACTCAAGTCTCAAGCTTCTGATTGGTTCAGCTGGCAGGTAAAACTCAGAATCAACCAATCAAACCATTTGAGTTTGAGATCTGAGAAAAGTGTTATAACCTCGGGCACAGGTTAAAATTAATTTGTATAAAAATAGAATTGCGTGATAAGATGGTTTTCAGAAATCCTGATAGTCTTGTGAACATGATTGTGACAAATTAATAAATCATGATCTTTTAACATAGTCATAGTGTATACACATTTAGTTTAGCTCGATTACGAAACAAGTTCTGATAACTTATATATAGTAATCACTCTCGAGACCTCATTCATGGTGGAATCCATTGCCACGAGGGATAGAGAAGAGGCACTGTGGAATTTAAATGTCTTGCCTAAGGGCACAATCGTAACGGCCCAAGATGGACTCGAACTCCGGGCCTTTGGCACCTGAAGCGAACGCGCTATCACGACTATCATAATCATAATTATAATAATTATTAGTCATAATAATAATACATTTATTTAACGAAAAAGGGCCTTTTGCACGAAATAAGTTATCACAGTTAATAATATGATGAAAATTCTCCCTGACGGATTAATCTATTACACAAATAAACATTAACGTTCACGTTTTGTTTCCGCTTAAAGCAGCATTACATCGTAATAAAGGATGTTTTGGGTAATATATAAATACTAATATGTGTGTGTTTACAAAAATCGAAATAGTCGCTCAGAAACGATAACATTCCAATAAATTTAAACCGTCGTATACGCGAATTTGTTTATCAACACACGAAATGTAAACACGCACAGCGCGCATGCGTGAAACAACAGAGGATGTAGAAAACAACGTATATATTTTGAACATGAAAGATTATCTATTTATCTTCCTCTAATGTCGAACCCCTCGCCGGGATGTAGAAATGTCCCTACAAGACTTAGCTAACAGAGATATGAATCAACATATCAATTAATTTAATTAAAAAAGACAACGTGGGACAAATGGGGACGATGCGTTCCGGTTGTAAACAAGTGCGTGACCGATCAACTCGGAAAGTCCTCCTTTCGGTTTGGAGTTTGTTTTATCGCAAAAAAAACACTGTTTACCAACTGAACATAAGCATACAAAGTATAATGCTAGAATGTGTAGCAGCATTGTTACCCATACGTAAAAATTGAATTTTTCAAATATATTTTATTTCATACGATGTAATGCTGCTTTAAAACATTACTTAATTAAGACCAGGCTGCTACATGACCGGGGAAAACAACATTGTTGAGAGGACGTTACACCCTATGTACATACATGTGTATGCTGTCTTCGTGACCTAAATTAATTGTTTTACACTGTACCAATATGTTGTTGATACTATGTATGTCCGGTCTCGTGTGCTGTGCTTAGTTTATACACATTTATTTTAGCTCGATTGCGAAACAAGTTCTTTTAACTTATATTAATCACTCTCGAGACCTCATTCCTGATGGAATCCATCGCCACGAGGGAGAGAGAAGAGGCAACGTGAACAGAACTCTTTTTCTTTTCTTTTAGGGTTTCCACTGATTTTTTGTCTAATAATAACGGTCTCCGTGGCTTAGTGGTTAAGGCGGTGGCCGGCCGCCTACGGAGCGGGAGGTCGAAGGTTCGAACCTCGTTAGGGGTTCGTTCTGATACGGCCGGTTGGTGAGCCGCCAGCTAGTTAACTGATAATGATTAATAATATAACTTATATTAATCACTCTCGTTGGCGCGGATGAAAGCGTATATGTGGTCATTCGTGGAGTACCCGGAGAAAACCCACCTGTCCGATCTGACGATCACCGTACCGTCTCACATACTTCCCGTTCCGAGGATCGAATCCGGGTTGCATTGGTGAGAAGAGAGAGCGCTAACCACTGCGTTAATCGGACATTATTATTATGATCATTTTACAGAACTAAATGTATGTTTTATGTGATTGTTTATCGCAAATCAAGTTCTTTCAAATTTAGACTAATCACAGTCGCGACACCATTTCGATTTGTTAATGTCGTACTGTTCAAATCACTTGCCCCATGTCGCTGTATGTTAGAATCACAAGTTGGGTGTCGAATTATGTCACTTGAAGAAACTATCTACCTGGCCTGAGGATTGTCGGTGGTTCGACCCGGGTGTCCGTCTAAAATACTGCTCGGATGAGCACCACGGGGTCTTCCTCTAACAATACCAGTTGGAGATTCGCCATATAACCTAACTGAATTTAAACCCCCAACAAACAAGTAGGCAAGCATTACAAATGAAATGGCTCGAACTCCCAACCCTCGATTACTAAGGAGGGCACACTACACAATGTATTAATATTGATCTTTGTGATGTATTATTGTAAACATAGCCTACCAATACATAGCATTTATAATAGCGCAAAAATTAAAAATAAATTATATTGTGAAAATCACAAATGCAATTTTAAACATTTACACATGACAATACTATATGGAAATATAAATAAAAATGTATACATATATATAACTAGGATTCTAGTACTTATTGATCATCCTCGCACCGTGTCTATGATACATGGGGGGGGGGGGGGGTCAGGAAATGATCTCAACTAAATATAAATCTTAACGGCACTACTTGTAGAGTCATTAAACCGTCAGTATGTTCGCCTGTAGGCCTATATCATTCTTTGAGGAAATAAGAATATCAACAAACCTATATATTTAAAACAAAGCATAAACGTATATGATGTTGTCATTGAACAAACAGAAAGGTGAGCTTGTTCAAACAACCTAGCTAACATATGTTAGACGGAGCAATCTATCCATAGTTTGCTACACAGACGCTTGGGGTCTGGACAAGTGATTTCGGGTTCAAACCCCTATTTTTTAAAAATCATTTTGATAAACCATAGGCTCGACAGTATACATACAAACATAAACCATAGGCTCGACAGTATACATACAAACATAAACCATAGGCTCGACAGTATACATACACACATAAACCATAGGCTCGACAGTATACATACAAACATAAACCATAGGCTAGACACTATACATACAAACATAAACCATAGGCTAGACACTATACATACACACATAAACCATAGGCTAGACACTATACATACACACATAAACCATAGGCTCGACAGTATACATACAAACATAAACCATAGGCTCGACAGTATACATACAAACATAAACCATAGGCTCGACAGTATACATACAAACATAAACCATAGGCTCGACACTATACATACAAACATAAACCATAGGCTCGACAGTATACATACAAACATAAACCATAGGCTCGACAGTATACATACAAACATAAACCATAGGCTCGACAGTATACATACAAACATAAACCATAGGTTCGACAGTATACATACAAACATAAACCATAGGCTCGACAGTATACATACACACATAAACCATAGGCTCGACAGTATACATACAAACATAAACCATAGGCTCGACAGTATACATACAAACATAAACCATAGGCTCGACAGTATACATACAAACATAAACCATAGGCTCGACAGTATACATACAAACATAAACCATAGGCTCGACAGTATACATACAAACATTGCAGGCCATATCCAAGCATATTTAAAAAATGACATAGCCTGGGATATATTTTGCCTGGTCAGTCAAATAAATATATTTTAACACCGAGACTATTAATTGGGCCGTATTGAGTTTCTGATCATGTCATTTTGCCAGAAGTTAGCGGATCTGTAGTCCAGCGGTAACACGCTGGACTGGTATTCCAGGGATCGCAGGTTCGATCCCCCGTCTGACCCTAATACAATTAACTGTCTTTCAGATGGGACGTTAAACCGAGGTCTCGTGTCGGTGCTTTACACTGTGCACGTAAAAGAACCGGAGGAGACTCTGGAATGGGTCTCTGTCTGTATCATTGCACTATTCTCCAAACATCTAAAATGACTAATCTCTTCAGGAGGCGTCGCTCATATGGGCAACCGGTAGCGACGATAAATAAACGTAAAACACACATAAAAAGTGAAATATCGACAGACTGGAACCCAGGCTACGAAACCCCAAGCGCCTGTGGTTTACTATAAGACTTGGTACATGTTAACAAACTGGGGTTGTTGCTCGGTCTTGTAGACACAAGTGTATACTCAATATAATTTATGAACTGGATGTATTGTCTAAACTATTTCAAAATCACTTATTATAAAATATGATACAAGAGTTGACATAATTGTCATTTTTAACTGATCACATGCATAATGACCTCATATTTAGACCAGATAACATATCTGTGTGTGCAATGATGTTTAAATAGCGGACAGACAAAAGTGTCTCGAGGTGTTGAAAGAAGATGTAATATTTCAAACAGTTGAACTTATACTCAGTTATATCTGAAATTATTGTTTCGCTTTAAACAAAGCTATAGTTAATTTATCTCATTTATTCTTTCCGACTGTTTTAGTGCTCTCGCATTAATTTTATTAACAATAGTACAGGGTGTGGTTAAAGATTAGACACGTGGACCATTGCTGGGAATATATCTGAAATTATTGTTTCGCGTTAAACAAAGCTATAGTTAATTTATCTCATTTATTCTTTCCGACTGTTTAGTGCTCTCGCATTAATGTTATTAAAAAATGGACAGGGTGTGGTTAAAGATTAGACAAGTGGACCATTGCTAGGAATATATCTGAAATCATTGTTTCGCGTTAAACAAAGCTATTGTTAATTTATTTACTCATTTATTCTTTCAGACTGTTTAGTGCTCTCGTATTAATTTTATTAAAAATAGTACAGGGTGTGGCTAAATATTAGACAAGTGGACCATTGCTGGGAATAGTGTACAGTTAGCGATGGGGTGTTGTGGAGATTGTAGTCGTCTTCTCCTCGTCGTAATTAATCTTGTGTTTTCGGTAAGTGTCGCTTATACTTCATTATTTAGGTATGCGGGTATGATCACAGCCGTTTGGGATCTATCTGGATAAATGGTTTCGGATTCGAACCCCCCCCCCCCCATAAAATTGTATTTATTTTTATGAGCGACGCCTCCTGAAGAGATTAGTCATTTTAGATTGTTGGAGGATAGTGTAATGATACAGACATATACCTATTCCAGAGTCTCCTCTGGTTCTTTTACGTGTACGATGTAAAACACGAGACCTCGGTTTAACGTCCCATCTGAAAGACTGTTAATTTTATTAGGGTCAGACGGGGGATCGAACTACGACACACACACACACACACACACAACACACACACAACACACACACACACACACACACACACCACACACACACACAACACACACAACACACACAACACACAAAACACACACAAAACACACACAAAACACAAACAACACAAACACAACACATACACAAACAACGCACAACACACACACACACGCACACACACACACACATACACACACAACACACACAAAACAAACACACAACACACACACAACACACACAACACACACAACACACACAACACACACAACACACACACAACACACACAACACACACACAACACATACAACACACACATACACACACAACACACATACAACACACAAACACACACAACACACACACAACACACACAACAAACACACAACACACACAACACATACAACACACACACACAACACACACAACACACACAACACACTAAACACACACAAAACACAAACAAAACACAAACAACACACACACAACACATACACAAACAACGCACAACACACACAACACACAAAGCACACACACACAACACACATACAACAAACATACAACACACACATACACACACAACACACATACAACACACACAACACACACACAACACACACACAACAAACACACAACACAAACAACACATACATCACACACATACACACACAACACACACACCACACACACACCACACACACACAACACACACACAACGCACAACACACACACACACAACACACACAACACACATACAACACACACAATACACACACAACACACAACACACACAACACACACAACAC
>CM026386.1:19978813-20025898 GCA_014843695.1 Archivesica marissinica | reverse complement strand
ACAACACAACACAACACAACACAACACAACACAACACAAAACAACACAACACAACACAACACAACACAACACAACACAACACAACACAACACAACACAACACAACACAACACAACACAACACAACACAACACAACACAACACAACACAACACAACACAACACAACACAACATACATTTTTAAACAGCTTGAATATTTCCAAAGCAATTTGTTTTTATATTGTCAAGCATAATGTTTTTTTAATAAAAATGTTTAGGGTTTGAACCCGAAACCATTTGTTTAGATCCCAAGCGTCTGTGAGTATGATGTGGCGTCCGTGGCCCAGTGGTAGAGTGTCGGATTTGGAAATCGAACGGTCCCGGGTTCGATACTCGGTCAGGCCACGTATGTAGTGTCATTGAGCAAGGCACCTCACACACATTGCTTAGTACTGGTTAATCGCTTAGGTCGGCTAAGCCTGCCCAGGAAAACATGTATAAGTCCCCGAAAGGGGTTTGACATTAAAGGAACATACATACATACATACATGATGTGTGTGGTGTGCAGTAACCGACGAATGACATACATTATAATCGTTATCTGATGTTTAACTTTACAAACTTGTATGTATTATTTATTATTATTTGGTTTAAACAATACAATACAATACAATAAGTTTATTGCATAAAACAGACACATGTTTATAGCAATTAAACAGTAGAAACAAGCAGTGACATGGAATTTTACAAAAGAGCATAAGTATAGGTTATTAGTATTCAAATACATGTATATGATATAAAAAGGTGTTAGGTTCGTTGTTTATTTCCAAAATATATAAATTTGGAAAGATCGATAGTGATTTTTTGGGATTTGCATGACAAGAGATTAATAAATTTCTGTATAGTCGGCCAGGTATGGTAATATCTTTTAATAAATTTCGATCTTAAAGTTGCATAATGTGGGCAGATTAGTATGAAATGATATTAAACAGTATTTATTGCAAGACATAAATCACATATAACATTATTTATAGTTTCTAATGTCTGAATAACTATAATATAATTAATAAATAATATAAATATAGGGTCCTATAAATAATATATATATAATTATATATATACAAAATATAAAACTGTTGAAGATCACATATGTTTCCTAACTTCTGCCAACCGGTGTCAATTCATCATGCTAATTAACAATAAAGTCAAAATAACAAAAGTTATTGCCCTGGTGAATTGATACAAACGTTAATAAATGCACATGACCTAGTTTTATATATTGTTATGGTTATGTTTTTCGATTTTGTGTCGCTCCGACATTGACTACTAGTATCTAATAAACAAATAATGGCGAATCCGGGAGTGGAATTTGATATCATATAACACCTTAGGTGTATGTTTGTTGCTGATTTCCCTTTATTATCATTGTGTTACCGTCGTGTTCTGCTTTCGAGACAAGTCATTGACTGCTCATGACGTCAACCGCTCGGTCACAGGGTCCAACATTGATACAATTGTGAAAATATATATTTTCTAATTTGGTCATGGCCATAACTATTTCAAAGATGTCGTCGCCACCACTGAGGCGTATAGGCGACTGCGTTGTCTAAGAAGTTAAAAATGACTGATGCAAAGCACCGTCGGTATGATGCCGTGGAGTGTGTAGACTTGTAGAGATCACGGGGATTCGGCACGTTTGGGGGTACTAGTATATATATTTAAGTACAGGGCTTCTACTCTGTGTGATGTCAGATTTCGCATCGATCAGTAAAATGGCCCTATCTGAAACAATTTTGTACAAATCTGTCCAAATATAACGCCTATCCCGAGTCTTTATATTGTTCTTCAAATAAAACACAACTTTAAGCTGCGTGCATGTATACTTTGCAAACAATTGCCACAGACATTGGCCATAGCAGGTCACATTTCCATACTAGGACACGGGTTCTGTCAGCAACAAAAAATCTTCGACGGGAGTTTTAACAGTGAATAACATTATCAATAAAATGTGTTTCCACTGACGTGTAGGTTTATTCGGCAAAAATGTACGTCAAAAAGAGATTTCGGAGAATTTTTCAATTTGTTTTGAAAATTTCTCAAACGGCGCAGTTCGCGTTGAAATATATATACTAGTACCCCCAAACGTGCCGAATCCCTGTGGTAGAGATGAGTCTGGTAGAATGGTGCTCTTGTAGCGGATGGTGATCGTGCGATAAAATGGACATCATCTGGATGTGTCATCTTCTTTCTATCCAGGGTGACAAGTTCTGGGTTCATAATCGGTCGCTTTTAGGGTCACACCATCCACCATGTGTCAGCTCACAACAGCAAGAATGGTTCCGGTTGTTTCGCCGGCGTCCAATCATATACTGCATCAAGGATATAAGCCGCACCCCGCCGTCCGTATAAAAGGTCAGGATAAAAGCAATCACCAGCTATCCGCCGTCTGTAAAGCACCGAGAATTGCTATCGCCAAATAGGGAAGTTAGTCCGTGTGGTTACGCATACCGAGTCGATACGGCTTCTCAGTTCCGGTAGATGTTGACATCAGCGAAGTCCTTGATCCATTTTCCTGCTGTGAGCTGTGCCTAGGTCCCGACGTGCACGATGCGTGCAGGTTAGACCAGGAAGCCTTATTTTCAGCCACTGCTTCGTTTTGATCCGATCATTCATTAGCACCCTTTAACTAACTCTTGCACAACAACGGATCTGTAGTCCAGTGGTTAACACGTTGGACTGGTACTCCAAGGATCGCAGGTTCGATCCCCCGTCTGACCATAATAAAAATAACAGTCTCAGATGGGACGTTAAACCGAGGTCTCGTGTTGGTGCTTTACACCGTGCACGTAAACGAACCAGATGAGATTCTGGAATGGGTCTCTGTCTGTATCATTGCACTATCCTCCAAATATCTAAAATGACTAATCTCTTCAGGAGGCGTCGCTCATATGGGCAACCGGTAGCGACGATAAATAAGCGTAAAGCACACACACTCTTGCACAACACAATATACATACATGTATACATTAATTTTTTTAATCATCACTTCAGGAAAAAACATCCAAATAAACCATCACTTATAACTATTTCGATAATTATCAAAATACATTATGACAATGCAAGTCACAGGTTGTCTTCTTTTTTTAATGTTTTACAAATGCAACAAAACAACACCAACACTTATGTGGATCCCCCTTTTCAAGGTAATGCTGAATTAGCGCTACATAGATTGTGTAACTTTCATATATGTTCAGGAACACATGCATGTACATATATGAGAAATGTTACATATATTGTGCTATATCAGCATAGTTGGATAAACGCACCGAAACATTGGTTCTTAGTGTGCAGATTGTAAAACAACAACAAAATGCCTAATAAATACATAGTAAAAACATACAGTCTGTTCATTTATATTTCCAATCTTTCATTTCTTCTGATACCACATCCACTGTGAAGAGGTATTCAAATCAAACTGGAAAACAGCAAAAGTGTCCCAAAAGTAATGTTTGCATAGCAAGTGCTCACCTGTGAATAACGTCACTGTGTTTACACACTGTATTCCTCCGCCAACTAATACAGTATACCAACATTTAGTTTGCACTGGCGTGAATTCTTATATCACATCTTTTCTACATATCAACTAGTCTGAAGTCTTCTCAAGTCACATAGTTTCTCAAAAACACAAAAACTATACACTGCCTGTCATGAAAATGCATTTTTACCAAAACAAAAAATGAACTATAATTATTAGTTATTGGGACTACATTGGACCGCGGATGCACGTCTATCTATTTACGTATATGCAACCTGCAGACCGTTATCACACATATTTTCGGAAAACGTTTTTACGTTTTGTTTTTGTTTGTTTTAATTTTTTTTTTTTATCGTCGTTATCGGTTGCCCATATGAGCGACGCCTCCTGAAGTCATATTAGATTTTGGAGGATAGTGCAATGATACAGACAGAGACCCATTCCAGAGTCTCCTCTGGTTCTTTTACGTGCACGGTGTAAAGCACCGACACGAGACCTCGGTTTAACGTCCCGTCTGAAAGACTGTTAATTTTATTAGGGTCAGACTGGGGATCGAATCTGCGATCCCTGGATTACCAGTCCAGGGTGTTACCACTGGACTACAGATCCGTCTGTTTCGGAAAACAAACCTCAGTATTTTATCTATACCTGATATAACACTGACCAACGTATATCATTGTGTGTTTCAGTTGATTGGTATCGCTCTACTGGTAGTAGGTTGTTTGGTACGTTTTAGCTCTGATTTTCTGGACACCTATCTCCAGACTGCATATACTGCGTTCCAGAAGGCGCTGGAAGAGGCTGCGGGTAATTCTAACATAAATATCAGTGACCTTGACATTGGTGACCTAGCCGGTGATGCGTCACTAGCTTTCATCGTGATTGGCGCGTTTTTCTTTGTAGCAGGGATATTTGGATGCATCGGTGCCATGTGTGAAGTGAAATTCCTGCTTATAACTGTAAGTATAGCAGTCTATTACTATGCCGTATAATTTAGTCCGGAGAAGGTACGTGTTACCTTAGCTAGACTTTAGGTTCTATGATCTAAATATGCATAAAAAAGACTTGATTGGAAATCGAAGATTTGTTGTCTAAATTAAGAACATGCTTGGGTAGGATCTGTGGTCCAGTAGTAACACGGTGGACTGGTAATCCAAGGATCGCAGGTTCG
The DNA here is from genome assembly GCA_014843695.1 of Archivesica marissinica. NCBI lineage: Eukaryota > Metazoa > Mollusca > Bivalvia > Venerida > Vesicomyidae > Archivesica > Archivesica marissinica. Next base: position 20,021,215 of record CM026386.1, on the reverse strand, counting down.
ATTCCCCGTCTGACCATAATAAAATTAACAGTCTTTCAGTTGGGACTTTAAACCGAGGTCTCGTCTCGGTGCTTTAAATCGTGCACGTAAAAGAACCAGAGGAGACTCTGTAATGGGTCTATGTCTGTATCATTGCACTATCCTCCAAAATTCGAAAATGACTAATCTCTTCAGGAGGCGTCGCTCATATTGGCAATCGGCTACTGTCGCAACATGTTGGTAGATACTTGAGGACATAGAAAACGCACACCTACATTATATGAGTATTATTACATGAAAACGAAATACGAAGGATTCCATCAAAGATATATCACATCTTTATTACAAAACACAAACTGAACAACTAAATATATTCCATAATGTTTAAAACTATGTATTTATATAGTTATTGTTTTTCATGTAAAAACACACTTATCCGAAGTGTGCGTTTTCTATGTCCGCTAGCATATATGTGTAGGCAGCATTAAAGATAAGGGGCTAATGGGGCATCTAGTAAGTTATTAATGTCTAGTTTATGTAGGCTATGTATGTAAACATTTGATTAAACATTGTATTAAACAGCGCAGGGGTGTAGCTTGGTTGTTGTAGATGTGTGGGTGCCATTAAGATAGTGGGCTAAGGGGCATCTCCAACTGAATATTTTAAAATGTCATATCCCCGCAGCTGTATCCTGAGATATTTTAAAGCATGTTTTGATGAAGGATCATTCATTTCTATGTCCTCTAGTATACAAAGACGAAGCTACACCCCTGCGCTGTTTAATACTTACATAGGCCTACATAAACTAGACAATAAACCATACTTATATGTTTCAGTATACGATCATGTTAATGACCGTATTCACTGCTGAAGTAGTGTTCATTGTCCTCTTGTTCACAATAAAGTCGGAGGTAAGTATTCATTTTACACGTGCATACAATAAAGTGTAAGCGTAATTATATATTTGACATTAATGAGCTGTATTACTTTCATTTTACACGTGCATACAATTAAGTGCACAAGTAATTATATATTTTACATTAATGAGCTGTATTACTTTCATTTTACACGTGCATACAATAAAGTGAAAGCGTAATTATATATTTGACATTAATGAGCTGTATTACTTTCATTTTACACGTGCATACAATAAAGTGCACAAGTAATTATATATTTTACATTAATGAGCTGTATTACTTTCATTTTACACGTGCATACAATAAAGTGCACAAGTAATTATATATTTGACATTAATGAGCTGTATTACTTTCATTTTACACGTGCATACAATAAAGTGCACACTTAATTATATATTTTACATTAATGAGCTGTATTACTTTCATTTTACACGTGCATACAATAAAGTGCACACTTAATTATATATTTTACATTAATGAGCTGTATTACTTTCATTTTACACGTGCATACAATAAAGCGCACACTTAATTATATATTTGACATTAATGAGCTGTATTACTTTCATTTTACACGTGCATACAATAAAGTGCACTCTTAATTATATATTTTACATTAATGAGCTGTATTACTTTCATTTTACACGTGCATACAATAAAGTGCACAAGTAATTATATATTTTACTTTAATGAGCTGTATTACTTTCATTTTACACGTGCTTACAATAAAGTGCACACTTAATTATATATTTTACATTAATGAGCTGTATTACTTTCATTTTACACGTGCATACAATAAAGCGCACACTTAATTATATATTTGACATTAATGAGCTGTATTACTTTCATTTTACACGTGCATACAATAAAGTGCACTCTTAATTATATATTTTACATTAATGAGCTGTATTACTTTCATTTTACACGTGCATACAATAAAGTGCACAAGTAATTATATATTTTACATTAATGAGCTGTATTACTTTCATTTTACATGTGCATACAATAAAGCGCACACGTAATTATATATTTTACATTAATGAGCTGTATTACTTTCATTTTACACGTGCATACAATAAAGTGCACAAGTAATTATATATTTTACATTAATGAGCTGTATTACTTTCATTTTACACGTGCATACAATAAAGTGCACACTTAATTATATATTTTACATTAATGAGCTGTATTACTTTCATTTTACACGTGCATACAATAAAATGTAAGCGTAATTATATATTTTACATTAATGAGCTGTATTACTTTCATTTTACACGTGCATACAATAAAGTGCACACTTAATTATATATTTTACATTAATGAGCTGTATTACTTTCCTTTTACACGTGCATACAATAAAGTGCACACTTAATTATATATTTTACATTAATAAGCTGTACTACTTTCATTTTACACGTGCATACAATAAAGTGCACAAGTAATTATATATTTTACATTAATGAGCTGTATTACTTTCATTTTACACGTGCATACAATAAAGCGCACACGTAATTATATATTTTACATTAAGAAGCTGTATTACTTTCATTTTACACGTGCATACAATAAAGCGCACACGTAATTATATATTTTACATTAAGAAGCTGTATTACTTTCATTTTACACGTGCATACAATAAAGCGCACACATAATTATATATTTTACATTAATGAGCTGTATTACTTTCATTTTACACGTGCATTAAATAAAAAATACAAGGTCAATATTTCTGTTTACACCTGTATACAATAAAATGCGAAGCAATCATTTATTTATTTGCTTTGGCTGTCCGATTAGCGCAGTGGTTAGCGCGCTCGCTTCTCACCAATGCAACCCGGATTCGATCCTCGGACCGGGAAGTATGTGAGATGGTACTGTGTTCGCCAGATTGGACAGGTGGGTTTTCTGCGGTACTCCGGTTTCCTCACACACGAATGACCACACATACGCTTTCATCCGCGCCAACGAGAGTGATTAATATAAGTTGTTAGACCTTGCTTCGCAATCGTTGTAAAAATAAATCAAATTTAAACTGTAATCATTTATTTCGTTTACACGGACACTATATATGATACATACCGTTTCCGTGGCATATAGGTTATGGCGTCTAGTGAGAGGGAGGTCGAAGGTTCGAATACGTTCATCTTTTTCGGTAGTTGAAACGTGATGCACTGTCTGATTGCAATTTAAACTGTGGTGCACGTATGGACTCTTCCGTTGTTAAGATATGAGGGGTATCTGGCATTTACGATAGTTGAACCCTGGAGCTCTTCCGGACACGCATAGACCATTGAACCCGTACACGATCTATTTCGAACTGAATCCTTTTTATTTGCAGATAGACGGATGGTTTCTAGATCCTCTTGTTACCAAAATGGAGAAGTCATACACGGGCACAAGCGGCACGGATGCATTTACTCTCTCTATGAACTTCGTCATGCACGAGGTTAGTACATTTATTAAACATGCATGCAATGTATTACAATCAAAGTGTATGTTAGTTTATACACATTTAATTTAGCTCGATTGCGAAACAAGTTCTTACAACTTATATTAATGAATCTCGAGACCTCATTCCAGATGGAATCCATCGCTACGGGAAAGAGAGAAGAGGCAACGTGGAATTTAAATGCCTTGCCTAAGGGCACATTCGTAACGGCTCCAGCGAACGCGCTACCTCTGCGCTATTACGACTTCCACATAATGTATATTCGTCTTGGATAGGACCGGTTATTGTTGGGGGACGAGTTCGTGTATCTTGTTGTTTTGTCTATTTAGTACAGAGTTGTCCGCGAATAATATATAACATGTAGTATAAATAAGTTATATACAGTCTACACGTTAATGTCGGTTATGTCGAATTCTCCGGTTATCTCGAAGTCGGATCAAAGTCCTGTTTCAGAAACTGTCATGTTACATATATAACTGGCTCCGTTTATATCGATTTTCGTTAAGTCCAATTTCGGTTATGTCGAAGTATTTTGTTCTGTTCGACGGAATTCGACATAGCGGATGTAGACTGTATTACATTTATAAACACCCACACACATACCATGTTATGGACGTAACAGGTTATTTGGCAGCACATGTATATTGTTATATATAATTACATTATATGCTTGCATTGTAAACAAGTTCTTGGAATAGTCATTTTAAAATTTCTATATTACCGACAATAATTCCGATAATACTCCAGATTGTTTACACATGGAAGGGGTCACTGCAGCGCGGACTTCCCTGTTTTTGTCTATGATAAATTTCAGTTCAAATTATTTGGAATAGAGAAATATTCTACTTTTTTGTCGATGATAAATTTCAATTCAAATTATTTGGAATAGAGAAATATTTTACTTTTCCTTGCCTGTTATATATGTTACTCTGTCAGTTCAAAGCTTTTTTAAAACATTCCCTGACAAGGATCATTATAATCCGAAACGTTGGAGAATTAACAAACATAATTAACATAATTTGGTTCGTGTTGGTGACGATTTTTCGATACTAGTTCAAAGCTGTGTAATAGTTCATTTGTCTACGTTTTCTAATCTATAACAATTGTTACTATTTCAGTTCAAAACTGTGTAATAGATCATTTGTCTATGTTTCCGTATATAACACAATTGTTACTATTTCAGTTCAAATCTGTGTAATAGATCATTTGTCTGTTTCCTTCTATATAACAATTGTTACTATTTCAGTTCAAATCTGTGTAATAGATCATTTGTCTATGTTTCCGTATATAACACAATTGTTACTATTTCAGTTCAAAGCTGTGTAATAGTTCATTTGTCTACGTTTTCTAATCTATGACAATTGTTACTAGTTCAGTTAAAAGCTGTGTAATAAATAATGTGTCTACGTTTTATTATATAACACAATAGTTACTATTTCAGTTCAAATGCTGTGGAATAGATAGTTACAAGGAGTTTCAAAATACGACAAAGTGGAACCGAACAAATCCTAACCAGGAAGTGCCATACATTTGCTGTAAACAACTCAATGACACAAGTTGTACACTGCAGCCAATGCTAAATAATTCCTACATAAACCAGGTATTTGTTACGCTCAGATTCCTAGGGTATACTAATACAGTCGGATGAAAAACGATATTGAGTCCGCCTGCTTCCCCCATGGTCAAGTGGTTACGGTGGCTAACTTGTATACCATTGTAGCCTATCATCATTGATGGTCACGGGTACGAGCCCCGCCCAGACCGTGTCTCATTTATATGAATGGAAATGGTTGCAGTTTCTTACGGTTGGTGCACCAAGTACTGGTTAACTGCTGGAGCCTACCCAGGAAATGTGTTGTTAGTTAAACTGCCCGTCGCTCAAGTGGGCAACCGGTAGCGACGTTAAATAAACTTAAATTTCAAATTGGTATGGCATTGTGTGTACACGATGTTATGTCCCTCCGTATCTAGTACACCGGACACTAGGCCCAGCAACTAATGGACTGGGACTGTTGGCATTTTAAAATAATTGAAATACACTATTAAAGTCTGTCTGCAAATACCACCCATGGGAATGACAATTGTGTCTTTATAAACAGGTTGTCTATCACAAGACATTATAATGCACCTATAATAATGGACTTGGTGGCATGTAAAGAAAGGTGGTCATTAGCATTGTCCTCACTACTGTATATCAGGTTAGCATTGTCCTATACACAGACCTCGGTTAAAGTCTCATCCGAACGACTACGATTAGCCATGGAGGAGCTGGGGGTAGACCTGGTGTTCTCCTACATTGCAGATCCAGTGTGCTATACCACTGATCCGCTCTGAATAAGATTCATACATTATGTCAATGAGAGACATCTCTAATTTTCTATTACCTCCCTTGACAGATAAAGTCTGATTTATCCCAAAATGTAAATATGTCCTTTTAGCTAGAATCCTTTGTTTTTACTGTTGTGCCCTAACCAGATATTGCGGTATGATAAATGTGATTGTACCAAAATCGTGTTAATTAACTGATAACATTGTTTTAAAAATAAGTACCCATTGCATATACTGTATGAGATCTATCGAGATATAGTAATTTAATAATCATAAGAAGCGATAGTGGAATAAAACTGCTAGCATGTTGTGCAAAGGGAAACAACGATAAAAACAGAGGAAAACATTTGATATGACCTATCTACTTTTACGGAGTATTCAGGGGCAGTAACTGACCGATGCCTATCATTATGCATCCATCCATTCATCATTCCATCTATCTCTATATCTATATCCAGGGTTGCTATGAGGCTATTAATGAATGGCTTACAGACAAAAGTTCTGTTCTTGTTGGTACCAGCACAGGTGTAGCAGGGATTCAGGTAAGCACCGGATCTAGAAATATCATCTTATAATAAAACAACCATGAAAGAAAGTAAAATTAAATAAACTGCGTGGTTAGCGTGCTCGCTTCTCACCAATGCAACCCGGGTTCGATCCTCGGACCGGGAAGTAAGTGAGATGGTACCGTGGTCGCCAGATCGGACAGGTGGGTTTTCTCCGGGTACTCCGGTTTCCTCCCACACGAATGACCACATTTACGCCGCGTTTCCTCTTGCAACGTTTCCCATAATGATGAATACAATTTACAAATCACAATAACATTACTGTCACATTAATATCATACATAAAAACCTGATAATATCTATATACATGACATTTTCAAAATGCAAAAGGATTGGGTTACAAGTTTTGAAAACCGGAAGCAGTTTATACAAATTTATTTTAGCTCGATTGCAAAACAAGTTATTTCAACTTATATAAATCACTCTCGAGACCTCATTCCTGATTGAATCCATCGCCACGAGGGAGAGAGAAGAGGCAATGTGGAATTTAAATGCCTTGCCTAAGGGCACAATCGTAACGGCTCCAGTGGGGCTCGAACTCCGGACCTTTCGCATCTGATGCGAATGCGCATCCACTGCGCTATCACGACTTCCACCGGAAGCAGTTCAACTTTGTGATGCATTAATTTCTATTTTGCATAGCTATACTGACTTTTAACTCGCCTATAACAAAGTACGTGGAGGGGGTATTATTGACAGAAAACAGATAGGTAATAAATCAGTTGTTTCGCGAAATAGTACAGTTCACACAGGCGCGTAGCTAGGCTTACGCATATACGAACGTGCATAAGATTTATTTTGACATTCCTGAAAATGAAAAATATATATATATGCGAAAAATGCAATAAAAACTGGATCGTAAGGGGGACACAGGCATTGTAGCCTGGGGGATATTTCGCATTTTAACTTCTGGCAAAATGACATGATCAGAAACTCAATACGGCCCAATTAATCGTCTCGGGGTTAAAATATATTTTTTTGACTGACCAGGCTACAGACATTGGTCATTCACAAGAAAGCAGACATGATCGAACTGCCAACATAAAATATTATATTGATTGTAGCTGATGTTCATAGTATGCAATAGTCACCTGAGACCATATAGCGGGAAAAAATCTCCCCCTAGAATGATGCGTAATCCATATTTAGGCCTAGCTATGCGCCTGCCACACTACTCTTGTGCTCTTTCAGTTGCTGCTCATAATATTTTCCTTCATAATTTGCTGTGGGAAACGTAAAGACGATGACGACACAAACAGCTACAGTGACGAAATTGCAATTCACCCCTACCGGGAATCACAGGAAGACATGACTCATCAAAATTATAACTATAATGGTCCTTATGATTCCAAGTCACACGCGAGCCAGTATAACGACCGTGTATATCCGGAACCGTACAGAGGCAGACACGACAAATACACCAACCCGCCACCAGGGTACGGATCTAGGGATCCATACAGACGATAACAATGCCAATTTGAGAGATAGAGAGATTTGGCGTAGCAAAATCACGTGTGCTCATGATAACAATGCCAATTTGAGAGATAGAGAGATTTGGTGTAGCAAAATCACGTGTGCTCATGATAACAATGCCAATTTGATAGAGAGATTTGGCGTAGCAGTCATTTGTACTATTTATATTTTCCAACAATGTGTATGTATACATCATGAGTTGGAGGCCTAAAGCACATGCGCACTTGTGAATAATCCTGAGACAGTCATATCATGTTTTGTTTGTAAGCATAAACATGGCAGAGTTGTATTGCTAATATGATATACTGGTCTGTACTGGACCAATGCGATATGTGAAATATGTATATAAACAGAAAGTTATTTATTATTATGTCAACTAATAAGCCTCAAATCAATGATATGGGTTGTAGGCCTATGACGTAATGTCACCACGTGTGTTATTCTTCTCTATTCGAATTTATAAATGTCTGCCGACTGGAAGGCAGTGTAAGTGAAGGTCGATCGTCCTTTGGTTTAAACATGTTTATTCATTCATAATGTACACTATTGTATACACAATGAATGGATTTAATCGAAAGCTTAATGGTTATTGAGATTGATCCCCGACGTGTAGGCCTACCCATCACGTCTATAAAGATATATGTTGTGTTCGAAAATGGTATGTGTACTTGACGTTTAAATTTAGTGAATGTTCATTTTAAACAGAAAAATACTGATGTAATTCCTTATCTTAGGAATCTATTACATAACTAGTTGCACTGTTGGTTAATGAAACCTGTTCAAGTATGCTTCCGTTGATCGTATTTACAGTTGTGACGTGTGTTACAGGACCACACACATAGTCATCATATTGTATCAGTCAGCAGGCAAGCGTTGCACTGTTTTAAAATTAGGCGCACATTATTCTAATATTAGTCGCCTAATTTTAAGATTTCAAAAATGGGATGTCTCGAATCAGTGATGATAGGTTACAGTGGAATAAAAGTCGGCGACCTTATCCACAGATACGGACTCAAAATTGACTAACTATATGCAATGTATATAGAAGTAGAATGGTGGAGCCCTGTACCGGTCATAGTTACGTGCTATTAGTTATGTGTTAAATTATAATTATACATGCATACAAGAGCTTATATCTGATTTCCCAGTCATCGTTCTCATATGTTTTATTATGCTATTTTATGTTTTAATTTGTTGACGACCTGACCTCATGATAGATTTACTTAATTATTCAAATGAGTTCTCTCTTTAAATAAATACTTTATTACCGGTATTACATATATACCTGCTTCTAGTTCCAATAGTTGTTATTCCTATTCGTGTACAACTGTCTGCGTTACAACTAGCAGATCTAGGTACATAATGTTCTCCTCTTCAATGACCACTATTATATCTTGTGTAGAAGTTGGAGAATGTCAAGTGAGTGAACCAACAGGCTGCTTTCATCAAGTCCTGGATAGGAACTCGTCAACCGCCTCTGTAGTGGAGTGGTTAACATCGTCGACTTGTATAACACTGTAACATATCATCACTGATCGTCATAGACATGTGTTCGTGCCTCGCTCAGACCGTGTCTCTTTATATAAAAAAGTTGGCAGCTTCTTACGGAGGTTGGTGCACAAAGTACTGCCTGCCCAGGAAAGGTGTTAAATAAACTTAAATAAAAAAAGGAACTTGTTGCGAGAAAGCTAAAAACGAGGAAATATCTCAGACTCTACATGAAAGTCAGACCCCTTTCCATCAGATGTTGATATTCTCGAAATATAGCTTGTTTGTTCCACATGGACATGGAGTCCTTAGAAATGTCACTGTTGCTCTCAATGTCAATAGACTGTTCCGCTCCTACTCCGGTCTTTAAACTTCTCTTTCTGAATTCCTGAGAGCATCCACACATTTGTTCCGATTCAACACCTTCCATATCGATGAATATACGATGGAATATCTGTCAGCAGATCTAGTAGATCGTTGAAAACAATTAAGACATTTGAGCCCTGTATTGTGCTATCAGAAGTATTTGGCATTATGATCTGCTTGAACGTGTTGTAGTAGCCTTGGGTGAGGAAGGCCTACGTAAGCACATCGAAATAGGGGAAAGTGCGCAACAAGTTGTAAAACTATATGCATAGCCACACCATGCTACACACATTGCTGTCAAGTCTTAAGCTTGTATAGTGCAAATACTGGATTTTGAGGGAACCAACGAAATACAATAAAATGAAATGTCCCAAACCATATTTGTCACCTCTTGTACGTGTGTCGTCACAGAATTGTAACACTCGATCTATCAGTTTCACTATATCTCTACTGACACCATAACAAACTGTGCGCTTTCATATTGAGAGTTACTTTTTTGTTACAAATTTTAGAATTATGGATTTTAATATCAAGAATGAAATAAAAAATATCCGTTACCCAATATTTCGCACATTTTGATACCAATTTAGCCTATCTATTTATCTAAAAAAGATATAAATTTTACCTCTAAGGCAAGTGTATAGTTTATTTTTGGTGTCAGTATATATAAAAAGCACACTACACTATATATTTTTCCTTTTTTATTGCCTAAAATTTAACAAAATAAAAATGTTTATATAAAGATCTATTTACTTATTGCATGTATTCAGGAAACGTGTGTAAATAATTGTAGATGCATTTTAAAATACATCTAAAAAAATATTTATTTATTTCATGAAATGTTTCTTTTAAAATTCACATACCGGAAGTTTTTTTCCTTTCTTTAATAATTATAAGACAATGTTGAACACATAAGCTTGGCAAAATGACCATTCTATCGTACAGTTACACATGTAGATGAGCGATTAAGTTTAGCAACAACTGTTTACACTTGTATCGAGATTACTATAAACAATGTTTACACTTGTATCGAGATTACTATAAACAATGTTTACACTTGTATCGAGATTACTATAAACAATGTTTACACTTGTATCGAGATTACTATAAACAATGTTTACACTTGTATCGAGATTACTATACTATAAACAATGTTTACACTTGTATCGAGATTACTATACTATAAACAATGTTTACACTTGTATCGAGATTACTATAAACAATGTTTACACTTGTATCGAGATTACTATAAACAATGTTTACACTTGTATCGAGATTACTATAAACAATGTTTACACTTGTATCGAGATTACTATAAACAATGTTTACACTTGTATCGAGATTACTATAAACAATGTTTACGATAACATCCTAGAAATTTCATAGTCAACTGATTTATGTTGGTATCGTAAGGAATCTCACATTATCATATTTATTTATACGATATATCTATATAAGGCATTTTCTTGTTAAATTATTTAATATACATGGGTACCAGGTGATGTACTCCGACTCTTACCGGTACTTATTAATTGACTCTTATGAATAAATTTCATTAACTTTTGGGGCCATTGTTTATAGTCATGACAATATTTTCAGCAACTTGTACACTTATATATTTTGACATTTATTTAAACAACGTTTTGCAAGCTCAATCATTAGCACCGGCAGACATCTTTGGCAAGACATTTAAAACTCAATATTATGTAGCTACATTGCGAAAATGTTTAAATTTTTCACTTAACAAATTTTGGGAAGGTTAACATTATCTCCATGAAACAAAATAAAATCCTTTAAAATTATGAGTATTTTTTCAAAGTCATATTAACCCTTTGCCTAAATCAAATCAAATTTGCAAACAACATAGATCCAGATGAGGCACGGCATAACGCTTACGCCGCGTCTGATCAGGATCCATGTTGTTTGCTCTTCATCCAAATGTGTTAGCTCTGTACCGTCTGATCTTGCTCTATCCTGTTTGCAAAAGTGATTTTATCTGCCACTAGTGTGCAAAGGGTTAAGATTAGTTATTAAAATTAAGTATAATTAGTTTTTCTTATTTCCTAAACAAAGAGAATGGCTACAATCAGACGTCCTGTTCCGTGCTGCTTGCATCTCCTTTCACTGCTGATTCATCCTGTACTGTTTCTGATTTAGCACTCGTATCTTCTTGTTTTTCACTTTTCTCACTTTCATCTTTTTCTGTAGGTTTATCTTCTAAAATGTAATCAAGTAAAATGTAAATATGCAAGAAATTACATGAAGTCCACAACCATAATTGATACTTCTTTATTTGTGTATTAGTTTATACTCAACTGATTCAGCTGTTAGTAGGTGAGACATGGGTGACATTTTATGAGGACTGTCATGTGTGACATTGATGGTACAGATATGAAATTATTAATGTGATAACATTAATTGTTCTTTAACCCTTTCAACCCCACAGGCCTCTAAATAGGCTTATGAAAAAGTGTAGATCCAGATGAGCCGGCTCGTGACGAGCCGTCTCATCAGGATCTGCACTTTTTTGCCAGTAATAATTATTAATTTTAGACAAAATTACCCATCTTGATAAATGAACTGGTCCGAATGTAATTTTCTTATTCATTTATTGGTCTAAGAATATCATGGACCAGTCCATGTCAGTTACTTGGGGTTGAATGGGTTAAAAGGATTTTCCTGGATTCTTGAAATGTTAACTTGTTTGTTCAGTTCATGTATATGTATATGTATATAATCAGGTGTTTGCAGCCTAGATTAGATACTAGATACTTTTACTTCCTCCAAATTTGGAGAGCAAAACATTATAAACATACATCAATGTACATTGACTATATACATGTATCATACAGTGAGTGACAAGGCATACAATTACATACATATTTATACATATTATTATTTGTATATATATACGACATAAATTGATCTTTAAGGATTTTCCCTGGATTCTTGAAAGGTTAACTTGTTTATTTAGTTCACGTATATAGTCAGGTGTTTATAGCCTGTGAACAGGCGTTGATATAGTTTGCCCGGTCAGTCATATATAGTTTAACATCAATAATTGGGCCGTATTGAGTTTCTGGTAATATCATTTTGCCAGAAGTAAATTAGTGAAAAATCGACAGACTGGAACCCAGGTTAAGGTGTTTGCACAACCAAAACAATATATTACAATTGATATATTGAGTGACAGGTATCCTTCAATTTACCCTTGAGTTTTATACCAAAGCAAACGCTATGTAATTACTGGTTGGTGCTATGTTGGTCTACTCATGGCAGAGCTGGAAGTTGGAAAACATACTTGCTGTAAAATGTCTTATTTTTCTGTTAATAGTGAGGACAAAGGAAACATGATGGATATTTAATTTTAGTGATCTGCATTTAACAATAAAACAGTTTTACTAAGTGGGATACACTGCTAAATCTTTAGTTTTTACTAAGTGGGACACACTGCTAAATCTTTAATTTTTAGTAAGTGGGACACACTGCTAAATCTTAAATTTTTAGTAAGTGGGAAATTTTTTATTTTCTTCCATTACCTTCAATTGTTCCGGTATCTTTCGAATCAAGTTTTTGCTCGTCACTTCTTGCTTCCTGTTGCTCTGTTGCCATGCTATTTTCGTTGCTGGTTTCCTCTGAAGATTGTTCAGTGGTGTCTCCTGTTACACCATCAGTAATAATCTTTGTATTGATTTCATCAATAGCTTTCTTTATGGCAGTTTCTGCTGATTTATCACCTGAAAGATGGTTTGAATCATACTGATGCAAACAGTCAGCTAGGTACACGTGTGAGCTAATCATGTTATTACTCCGCCTGTTGACCAATTAACATCAAATACTTGCATGAAGAGACCCAAGTGGCTTCAGTCACTTACCTGAATATTACCTGTCTTGAAAACGAACTAGATGGTATCAGTTGTTGTTAGGATGCTATAGACCTACCTTGGTGTTATTGCTACCATTGAGATAGTATTTAATGGATTGTTAACTAAGTTGACATTAAATTTTGAACCCAATGACACACTCACAGTGCAATACGAGTTTATATATACGCGAAGAATACGCATTCATATATATAAATATTTTCCATGTATGAGACCATACACTCCAATATCTTCGGATATATGAACTTTCTCCGCAGTGACTTGAATTTGGTAAATGTTATGGTAATGATGCTGCAAACCAAATTAATTTCAATAAAACTTATCATATTTACAGTCGATATTAAACACTAAATCTCGCATTCAATTATTTTCAATCTCTTGTATTGATTCAATGCTTACCTTGTGCTTTAGCCAACTCTGTAGCCTTCTCAAATGTTGCCACAGCTGCCTGTAGTTCATCGAGCTTCACTACAATAAATATATAAAATATATTAGTGTTTATTTCTATGTCACGTGAATTTCATTCATATATATATGATCTATGATATTTCATAGATTCTATTTCTCTAATATTCATTAGTTTCTATCTCTATGTTCTATGAACCGTAGCGACTGGTGTAAATTAATAGATTTCTTCATTAATTTAAGCCTATTCTTCAATTTGTTACACACATCAATGAAATGTCTTACCCATTATCTACTAAGCTGAACTGGTCATTGATAAGACTTTAACATGAAACTACCGAGGATACATGACGAGTATCGTGAGCTATTGATTCGAACACCTGTTCGTTGTTGGTCATTCCTGCATTTAACTGATCAATATTTTGTTCAATCTTATCAACAAAAAAATGCTTCAATTGCGAGGGCTGACTTATGCAACATGACTATGCAATCTAAAAACTCTAATCATGGCAATGTCCTAATTTTGTGTTTTACAGTGTGATATTTGCATAGTTACTAGTCATTGAACCAATACTCTACACATAATGTAAATATTTGACTTATCTCTTGACAAATTTACACATTCCAGTTATATTTAATTCTGCTTGACGCTTGGGTCAAACATAATAATTCCATAGTGAAATTGTGCATAATTTAGCAACAGGACTCATTATGTTACATTCTTCAGTAGAATTTGTTAAAATCAACGTCCATGCTACATTGACAGATAAGGTCATCTACAAACAATGACCAATGTTTGAAGACCGTACGTACACTTGGTGACTTAAAAATCGTTCAGTGTAAATGGTTTTGGAAATTAATCCCTGCCACAGTGCCCTTTAAATCACAGATCCCAATGATGTACACTATTTTTTTCAATCACAGATATATGCGAAAATGATCGATATATAAAAAAACTTTAATGAACATGCTTAATTTGTTAAAAAAGGGACTTTACCGTGTAAATATTGTTGAAAGAGTTAAATGCCTTGTCTTACTAATGACACATGTCCCCATAAAAACTGATTTGAAGTTTGAAGTCGATGCGTTTAATAATGTTTGACCTCTCAAACTGAATGTTCTATGTTGAAAATGGGTATAGCAGTAACATACTGTTGACAGAATTATGTACCCATTTACATATACACGTTGTTATTAAGTGGCTATTCTTTTGTAAAAATACTATGTACATCATAAGGGAAGGGATGGATAACACAATTACACGAGCCTTACCTTCAGCTTGCGCAGTGAGTACCAGGGCCTGTAGCTGCCACATTTTGTCCTCTGCATCTAAAGCTGCTGTCTCTGATTGCTCTCCGTTATCCTTAGCCTCAGAGTACTTGTCCAGCTCCAGGTAACAGCGACCAATCTCATGGAACAGCCATGTACTCTCCAGCGGAGACTTACTCATTGGTAATTTACGTTCCCATCTGAAAAATGGATGATTTGATTGTTTGACATAATTATATAGTTCCAAATTTAATGCAAGAAGCTCTGAAGCCCGGCCTCATTGAGTAGTTGAGCACATATCACAAGTATCAAAGGTGACACGCAAACAGGGGCCATTTATTGATGTCGACCTCATTGAGTAGTTGAGTAACTGACACATAACACAAGCATCAAACTTTAGAATGCAGAAGCTAGTTGACGATCAATAATTGAGTTTTGACCATTCAGACTGTTTATAACATTTCTGTAAGGCATGTATATACCTACTTAGTAGCTAACATATGCTATATCTGTCTGACAAGGTTGTGCAATGAAGGCAAATATTAAGCTCTACAAATTACATTAATATTCTAACACTCCATTGGAAGTATGAATACAAAATTTATAGTAATTCATTCAACTGCAGTTTTAGAACAAAACTGTGTAAATAAAGTTGTTAGTCTTTACACAATTGTCTTTGATTTTGGTCTAAGTTCAATTTAGTAAACTGGCCATTTTATAAGCAAATAGCAGGTAATCAAATGTAGCTACGCATTCATCAGAAGTGTGAACAACATTGGGTTTAAAATGGAGTATTACAATATTATACGGTATGTATTTCTTTCAATGATGTTCAACATATCTAGATGGTCGAATATCCTACTGAACCAAACTTTCATCTTAGTTTAAATATTATTTATTTCATTATTTGTACATGTAATCAAGAAATGAACATTTTACATATAATTCAACAGCAGTAGACTGAAAGGGATTAAAATGAAAGAAAACTAATATAGTTCTTCTCCCTATCAATTGAATGATATACAATAGGCAGGAAAATAATATATATAACAATGAAAATACATGAAATCTATTCTAGGTAACTTTCATCTTGCATAAATGTTGACGGGCAAATGACAGGGAACAGTTATGACATGAGCTTACAACGTGAAGACACTTACACTTCGATGGCTTGAGCAAAGTCTCCCTTTCTGGCATAAACACGACCTATATTATCCAGACCTCGTGACACGGCCTCAATCATGTCACTACAATGGAAGAAACACACAGATATATCTAATGGCGTAATCAGTTATATGAATTTCAAAAATGGTTCAATTTAAACTGTTCATAATAAAAATTTCATGAAGGTTTTGCTTGTCTGATGTGACTTCACTGTCAGTTGATTTGCTGGAGGTTTGACAGAAATTAATGTTGAAATAATTAAAGTATAAGCAGAACACAGTCAGATATTTATTGAGGGAAATACAGTATATAAATATGTGGAATTCCAGAACTTCAACAGGTGGGAAAGGCCCGGAGTTCGAGCCCCGGTGGAGTCGCTACGATTGTGACCTTAGGCAAGGCATTTGGATTCCACAGTGCCTCTTCTCTCTCCTTCATGGCGAATGATTCCATCAAGAATTATGTCTCGAGAGTGATTAATATAAGTTGAAAGAACTTGGTTCGCAATCGAGCTAAAATAAATTTGTATAAACTAAATGTTCCAACGTGACGTTGGCATTTGGCACAATTTCAAAAATTGCAATATAGGGACCATCACAAAAGTTCATATAATGTTTGAAGACTATTCCCGATTGTTGACATATTGCAAAAGTCTAGAACAGATGATGTCCTACCTAGACTCGCCCATGTCGAGATCCGTGTTGTGACTATCAAGCGCCTTCTCGAAGGATCCCATCTCAAGGTGCGCATTACCAACACAACTATGCAAATTGGCAATAACCTCCATCTTGTTGGGAACATCATCATCAGAGAAACTCTGTACAGTTGACAAACATTTCTGTGATCTCTTCAAAGCTTCCTGGTATCGACCATCCACTTGAGCTGAGAATAGATAGAAAAGTATCCAAAATTACAATCTTGTAGTTGTTTTCTTTATGAAAACATGACTCCCCCAGGAATGGTTGAAGACGACACCCATTGATATTATTTATGATTAAATCGACAAGCTTGCTTACGGGTAACCAAAATAACTGTCCCATGAGATCATTTCAAACCCCAGCCAACAATGACAGTGGGCACAATCTTAATATATAATTTTTAACTGGCATTCAGCAATGATCCAAAATAGTTTTAACAGGTTTGGCATAATGCTAACTTTGTGCTGTATATTGGGCAACCAGATACAACAAATTGTCCTTACTGGGAAAAGTTGATCGAACAAAACACAAAACAACAAATTCAACTCGTATTCAGATTTGTAAGATTGATTTTTGCATGCCCTTGTATGAACTTTTCACAGTCAATTTGTTGTATTGTATTGCCAAACATGGTATTCTCCTTGGTGCTTCACGGAAGATGGTGCTGCAAGCGTCTATGTCTTCGAAGAATCCAAACGCCTTAAACAACACTGATATAGAGTCAAATTCCGATTACATTATTTAAAATTGGAGTAACAGTTTCAGACAAAAATAGTTTTGAAGTTTATTAAGACAGCCACTTGCGACCAAGTTTTCTAACGAATATACACAGCTTGAATTACCTTAGCCGAGTGTCAAACAAAGAATTATATATAATTTAATTAGAATACAAAGAAATTTGCAATACTAGGAGTTTCAGAGCAGACAAGTTTGTTTTTAAGGTCACCCAATTACCCTAAATCCACATTATTGAAATCAATTTAGTAGCTGCCAGAGATAAAATCTGTGATACTATTTTAAAATAGGGAAAGTAGTCTCTCTCGTAGATTTCGCTATAAACAAACAGGGAAAGCTACACCAGCCCATCCACATTCATACAAATACCTATGGCGTGAACAAACATAGTACCACAGTCAGAACATTCCTATCAATTTATTTTGAGCCGGTTTGGAAGATCATAGCAATATACACAATGTGAAAAAGTCCACCTCTGTGGCATGAATGTTTTCGTACAAATCATTGTGGATCGCATAACCTAGGAAGTGGGCCAACAAAGGAACATTCTTGTCAAGTTATTTTGAAATCAAACGTCAGAGATGAAGATTTTTTAAAGGTGTTTCCTTTTTGGTTGCCATACACTGGTTGACTTGACAACAAACCAGAGTTCCGTATGAATTCCCATAACCGTAGAATATTTGGTAATACAAAGATTATACAAATTGACCAATCAGTGTCAGAGGAGACGTCGTTTGAACAAATTGTTGATGCACTTTTGCAGTATGAAGATTAATCACAATAGTTCACATTGAACATTTCGTGTACACGCAAGATATAATGTCACAATAAAAAATACAATCATTCGGTGATCACACCGCTGGGAAAACAAACCTTGATCAATTCTCTCCAACTCTTTGAGAATGTAGTCATTGGGCGCCATTTTAGTAGAGGATGTTTCTCGCTTCCTTCTATTCATGAGTTTATCATGCTGTCGTGCGTACAAGGGTTTTTGCTGCCTCCAGAAGTCTGACCGTGTATTTAGGTACGACAAACCGTCGTTCACTAGTGTTGTTATGGTGCTGCCCATTTCTGTATGCGGATCTGTATTAGAATATATATTAGCATCAGCACAGTATGAACAAAAAACTAAAAGATACAAAGTTTGTAGTGAATGGGTCTCATATTATACGTGACATTATGTTGTATTAATTTATAAAGAAAAAAAGACATAAGACGGAAAATGTCAAACTATACCAACCTGTAATTAATTTTTCATTATTTGTTCATGTGAGATATGTTGATTGTACCTGGACATACAGAAGTTATATTTATTGAAAGTGCCAAGTTTGATGATGTTATCTGCAGTACACAGATGTAGATGACTGAAAGTGAAGTCTCATTGCCACACCTACCTATTTCTTTAATTAGCTTTTCCAGGTATTGTCGGTCACCATATAATTCTCCCAGAAGTTGTTTAATTGTTTTTTCGCTACCCACCAGCTGTGGTGATGTGGTTTTATTCAACTGCTGCACTGCAGGGTGACCATATGCCTTTGCCTTACGTTTGATCTTCTTCTGCAAGTGAAATAACAAGAAACTAGTACCAATGTATGGGTGCCATGAAATTGTAGTGAAATTGTATTGTTGCCATTATGATAATTATTGGTTGAAAACACAAACGCTGTTTCGAGATGAAAACATTCTATTTTCTAAACAGAATAATGGTATTGTATTGGTTGTCAATCCGATTGCATGATTGTGTCAATGCAACATCTGTGTGCCTTGACCATTGAGCAAATATCGATATCAATAGGTGGCATTAGTCCGATTATCAATGTTTCTTTAAACTTTAAACCCAAAACATGTACTGGTATATCAAGTTCTTGAAAAATAAAATGAAATACTACTGAAGGTGGGGCCTCCGTGACCAACTAATTTACGGTCATTGTCATTGACTTCAAATCCAGTGCCTATATATTTGCATAATATTGTCAAAATTAAAGAAAATAATGCATAAATTCGTACAACAAAACAGCCCATATTCCAAAGGTGAGAACAACTAGGTACGTGATTAGTTCATTCAGTTTCAGTGCACCAACACTTTGGAACTCCATACCCCAGCATTTTAAGGGACACTGGTAACCATAACCATTTTAAGAGTATAGTAAATGCCTGGGATGGGGAGAGCTGTCAGTATGTGTCCATCATACTCCATGTGTTATCTTAAATCTTGATATGTAGTGTTCAATGTATTTTGACACTTTAATCATATTATTGACAAATAATGTTGATATCATTTTATTGATGATAATAATATGTTGTCTATTACTTTAAAAGCTATTTATTGTATGTCGGTATATAGCTATAATGCTAATGTTATTTATTTTGTAAACATCCGACAATAAATAATAGTTGAATTGAGGAAGTAACACAGGAAAGAATGTGCATGCAATAACTAACTATGGAATATATTTCAAGTAGGACATAACTGTAAAATGATTGTTCATGCAATAACTAACTATGGAAGATATTTCAAGTAGAACATAACTGTACACTGATTGTTCATGCAATAAATAACTATGGAAGATATTTCAAGTAGAACATAACTGTAAAATGATTGTTCATGCAATAAATAACTATGGAAGATATTTCAAGTAGAACATAACTGTACACTGATTGTTCATGCAATAAATAACTATGGAAGATATTTCAAGTAGAACATAACTGTAAAATGATTGTTCATGCAATAAATAACTATGGAAGATATTTCAAGTAGGACATAACTGTACACTGATTGTTCATGCAATAAATAACTATGGAAGATATTTCAAGTAGAACATAACTGTAAAATGATTGTTCATGCAATAAATAACTATGGAAGATATTTCAAGTAGAACATAACTGTAAAATGATTGTTCATGCAATAAATAACTATGGAAGATATTTCAAGTAGAACATAACTGTACACTGATTGTTCATGCAATAACTAACTATGGGAAGATATTTCAAGTAGGACATAACTGTAAAATGATTGTTCATGCAATAACTAACTATGGAAGATATTTTAAGTAGGACATAACTGTACACTGATTGTTCAACCAGGAATTAACTGCAGAAATATTTTCAACAAGGAAATAACTACATAATGAATTTGCATGCAGACAGACATAACTGCAGAATGATATGTCGTCCAGGAAATAACTGTACATTGATTTTTCATCCAGGAATTAATTGCAGAAATATTGTCAATAAGGAAATAACTGCATGATGAATTTTCATCTACAGAAACTGCAGAAAGAATATGCATCGAGGAAACAAGTGCATAATGAATTTTCATCCAGACATAACTACAGAATGATTTATAATGTTCCATCTACGAAAATACAGCAGAAAGAATTGCACCCAGCAATGAACTGTACATATATTGATTTTTCAAAAAGGAAATAATTGTAAAAAACATTTCACAGACAATAACTGTAGTATGATTTTTCACCCAGGAATTAACTGCAGAAATATTTTAAACCGGGTAATAACTGGTAGAATTATTTTTTCACCCAGGCAACAACAGTAGAATGATTTTTCATCCAAGAATTAACTGCAGAAAGATTTTCATCCTTATTCATTCATTCATTCATTCATTCATTCATTCATTCATTCATAACGAGGATTAACTTTCAACCAGGACATAATTGTAGAACAATATTGCAATCATGGAATAACTGTACACTGATATGTCCAGGAAACAACTGCAGAATGAAGCGAACAGGAAATTAACTATACAGAACTTATTTTTCAAAAAGTCAATACATTTAGAATAATGTTTCAACCTGGCAATAACAGTAGACTTATTTTTCAACCATCATCCAGGAAATAAAAATAAGAGTGATTTTTTTTCATCCAGGAAATAGCCGTACACTGATTTGTCAAATAGTAGAAAATGAGTGAGTGAATGATTTTTCAACGAAGAAATAACTTAGGAATGATATGACAGGAATTAATTGCAGATTCATTTTTCAACTCCAACATGAATATTAATCCAAAAATAACTACATAATGATTTTACGTTCATGAATTAACTGTATTTATGAATTTATTCATCCAGGAAATAACTGTAGAATGACTTTTCATCCCGGAAATAACTGTACACTGATTTTGCAGCGAGAAAAGGTGGAACGATTTGTCATCCAGATAATAACAGTACATTGAATATTTAACTAAGAATTAATTGTAGAATGATTCTTCATCCAGGAAATAACTGATGAATGACTTTTCGTCGAGAAATAACTGCGGAATGATTTTCATCCTGGAAATAACTGCAGACTGAATTTTCATCCTGGAGATATTTGCATAATAATGGTCTTCCAGGAAAACACTGAAGATGATTTTTCAACCCGGAAATAATTTTAGAATTATTTTTTCAACAAAGAAATACTGGAAATACTTCACACTGGATTTTCAACCAGGAAAAAAATGTAGTTTTCATCCTGGAAATAACTGTTGCATCATTTTCAATATCGTAATAACAGTCCACTGATGATTAAGCGAAGAAACATGCGAATGTGTGAAATTCCCTTTATTCGTGAAGTATCGATTTAATTGTTTTACAACCCCATTGTCTGCCAATATCTTTTATCATTTGATAGTATTTGAGAATAACTATAAATCTACGTATAAGTATTCACAAATTTATAGTTAGTGTCAAATTATGAATTATATTATGATAATATTTTTACGATATAAAAGAAACAAATATTTAAATGTAATTTTTATTATCTTTCTATTACTTACATACTTGTTAACATGTACAACATAAAATCTCTCTCTCTCTCTCCATATATATATATAATATATAAAAATTTAAGAAGAAAAGAGAAACTAGTGAAATTTACTGAAAATTCATTCATGTCTGTAGATCTATATCTCATATCTGTATATCTATATCTCATGTCCATAGATCTATATATCATGTCCATAGATCTATATCTCATGTCTGTATATCTATATCGCATGTCCATAGATCTATCTCATGTCCGTAGATCTATATCTCATATCTGCAGATCTATATCTCATGTACATAGATCTGTATCTCATGTCCGTAGATCTATATATAAATATTAAGACGACAGGAGAAACCAGTGAATTTACTGAAAAGTCTGTAGATCTATATATATTATTAAGAAAAAAGGAGAAACTAGTGAATTTACTGAAGAAAAGTCACTCATGTCCGTAGATCTATATATATTATTAAGAAAAAAGGATAAACTAGTGAATTTACTAGTTTCTACTTTTATCTTAATTTTGTTATCATTCCAAGCATGGAATGCATATCGAAAAAGATGAATGTCAACAAATAAAACAGTTCTTGGACTTTGCGACTTTAAACGTGATTGAATAGCACTTTTAGATGTGAACGACATTGAAGACGGTCTGTTAGCATCCACTGTTCTTGGGATAAAGTTGTCTTTGATGTTTGCCAGCAAATGGACTGATGGTTCCCAGGTGAAGTCACACATGTGATACTCTTTCCATTTCACCAGATATTCAACATCCTGAAATTAGACAAAAAGAAAATGTGTTGACACAAGCAACTAAAAGATGTAAATAAATGTAGCGATAATTTCAAATGCACACTATACACTGAATTTTTGTTTACAGTACTGCAAATAAAAATGTTTCATTTTACTCATTTCAGTAGATGTGTGAATTTGCAGCTTTCATCTCAAACACATCAAAACCCAATAGCTTGTCAAAAGGTGACAATATTCAGTATACATTACAGCAACCGTTTGTTTGCATGTTCATGTAGTTTTTATGTATTATGTATAGCTAATGTCTTAAACATTAATTTAATTACCAAAACGTAACTAATGATAACATTTGAAAGTAAAAGTCATAACAATAGACTTAACACACTAGCTATATCGCATTATTTACTTCATTGTTAGAAAAAACGTGTGTGTGTTTTACGTTTATTTATCTTCGCTACCGGTTGCCCATATGAGCGACGCCTCCTGAAGAGATTAGTCATTTTAGATTTTTGGAGGATTGTGCAATGATACAGACAGAGACCCATTCCAGAGTCTCCTCTGGTTCATTTACATGCATGGTGTAAAGCACCGACACGAGAGATCGGTTTAAAGTCCATCGTATTAGGATCAGACGGGGGATCAAACCTGAGATCCCTGGATTACCAGTCCAGCATGACAAACCATGTTGTATTCGATTATAAATAACGCAAATACATATATATACTAGAGGACATAGAAAACGCACACTTCGGATAAGTGTGTTTTTACATGAAAAACAATAACCATATAAATACATAGTTTTAAACATTTTGGAATATGTTTAGTTGTTCAGATTGTGTTTTGTAGTAAAGATGTGATATATCTTTGATGGAATCCTTCGTATTTCGTGTTCATGTAATAATAAACATAAACTGTGATTGTGTGCGTTTTCTATGTCCTCTAGTATATTATATCGATTCTAACATGATTAAAATATATAAAAAGCGCAAAAATAGTTGGTGCGAGTGGATAGGGTTTCACGCCACTCAGTAAACCATGTTTTATTGCAGATTTAAACACTGTAAATTCCTTCTTTGCGTATACATACAAACTGCCGAGCCATGTTAGAATATGTTTTATGCAATAAATGTATCGTATTGGTGTATATACAAAAGGTGAAACATTAAATTAATAAATAGAAACTATTTATATAGAACAAAATATTGAAAAAGAGGAAATAAATGAAGGATAGGGGGAAAGGAAGTAGATAGGGGAAAGGGAGCGAGGGATGAATGTAGGTATAGAGGGAAAGGAAGTAGATAGGGGAAAGGGAGCGAGGGATGAATGTAGGTATAGAGGGAAAGGCAGTAGATAGGGGAAAGGGAGCGAGGGATGAATGTAGGTATAGAGGGAAAGGCAGTAGATAGGGGAAAGGGAGCGAGGGATGAATGTAGGTATAGAGGGAAAGGCAGTAGATAGAAGAACGAGAGATGGAGAGAGCATTACCTTTGAGTTGATGATGTTTCTTTTTGGGATAATCCTCCCGACATAAAAGGTTCCGTTTCGAACAGTTTTACCGAGTTTAATAACTGTTTCACGAAAAGACAACTAATTCTCTTTATTAAACAATTTATAATTAACACGTGATCTAGGGCGTATGATGATGATGATTGAGCTTATTTACCCTCGCGTGATAACGTGTAAATATGTATATAATTATGACTATGTACTATATGTATACGTCTAAATAAACGTCTGTTCTGTGATCTTTCGTTTTCATATTTTGTTTATTATTTTGGTCCGTTACTAAACACTTCATGGTGCTACGACAATTACACACACGCCGAAGGTGTTTGAAAACATCAACCCTCAATGAGGATTAAATTAACAAATTGTAAATTGGCGCTTCAAACTGTTCAGCATAATGCGTACTACTGGTATATTAACACACTTTATAAACACAAAAAAGCAGCGTAATAATTTTCCAATTTTTTTTGTATGTTATTTATCTTCCCATAATGTCCATAATATCAAACCACTAGCGGGGTGTAGGCATGTGTCTCTGACCAACACACATGAAAGCTAAACAGTAGCAATATTTAATATTCGAAGATTACTAGGTGTTGTTGATTGAAGAAATCATAAAAAAGGAATGAATTTTCATCCAAGAAATAAATGTATACTGATCTGTCAACTAAGAAATAACTGCAGATTGATTTTTCATCCAAGAAATAACTCCAGCATGAATGTTCATCGAACAATCAATTTAGAATGATTGTACATTCAGGAATTAACTGTAGAATTAATTTTTATCCAGGAAATAACTGCCAAATGAATCGTCATCCAGGAAATAACTGTACACTGATTTTCCAATATAGAAGGGTTTTCAACAACAAAGAACGCACACTGAACTGACAACCAGGAATGAAATGAAAAATGAAATTTCATCCAAGAAATAACTGTACACTGATTTTGGAACTAGAAAATAAATGTGGAATAATTTTTCAACAACGTAATAACAGTACACTGTTTCATTATCACAGGAATAAAATGTAGAATGATTTTTCATACTGGAAATAAATGTAGAATGATTCTTCATCCAAGAATAAGTGAAGAACGAGTTTTCATCCAAACATAACTGCAGAATGCTTTTTCATCATGCATATAACTGCAGAATGATTATTTAACAAAGAATTAACTGTAGACTGATTCTTCATCAAGGAAATAACTGAAGAATAAGTATTAATCCAAAATAAGTGAAGACTGAAATAACTGCAGATTGAGTTTTAAACCAGGAAATAACTGTAGAATAATTGTCTTCCATGAAATAACTGTAGAATAATTGTCTTCCATGAAATAACCGCAGAATAATTGTCTTCCATGAAATAACTGTAGAATGATTGTCTTCCATGAAATAACTGTAGAATGATTGTCTTCCATGAAATAACTGTAGAATGATTGTCTTCCATGAAATAACTGTAGAATGATTGTCTTCCATGAAATAACTGTAGAATGATTGTCTTCCATGAAATAACCATCGAATAATTGTCTTCCATGAAATAACTGTAGAATAATTGTCTTCCATGAAATAACCATCGAATAATTGTCTTCCATGAAATAACTGTAGAATGATTGTCTTCCATGAAATAACCATCGAATAATTGTCTTCCATGAAATAACCGCAGAATAATTGTCTTCCATGAAATAACCGTAGAATAATTGTCTTCCATGAAATAACTGTAGAATAATTGTCTTCCATGAAATAACCGCAGAATAATTGTCTTCCATGAAATAACTGTAGAATGATTGTCTTCCATGAAATAACTGTAGAATGATTGTCTTCCATGAAATAACTGTAGAATGATTGTCTTCCATGAAATAACTGTAGAATGATTGTCTTCCATGAAATAACCATCGAATAATTGTCTTCCATGAAATAACTGTAGAATAATTGTCTTCCATGAAATAACCATCGAATAATTGTCTTCCATGAAATAACTGTAGAATGATTGTCTTCCATGAAATAACCATCGAATAATTGTCTTCCATGAAATAACCGCAGAATAATTGTCTTCCATGAAATAACCGTAGAATAATTGTCTTCCATGAAATAACCGTAGAATAATTGTCTTACATGAAATAACCGTAGAATGATTGTCTTCCATGAAATAACTGCAGAATAATTGTCTTCCATGAAATAACCGCAGAATAATTGTGTTCCATGAAATAACTGTAGAATAATTGTCTTCCATGAAATAACTGTAGAATAATTGTCTTCCATGAAATAACCGTAGAATAATTGTCTTCCATGAAATAACTGCAGAATAAAATGTCTTCCATGAAATAACTGCAGAATAATTGTCTTCCATGAAATAACCATAGAATAATTGTCTTCCATGAAATAACCATAGAATGATTGTCTTCCATGAAATAACCATAGAATAATTGTCTTCCATGAAATAACTGCAGAATAAAATGTCTTCCGTGAAATAACCGTAGAATGATTGTCTTCCATGAAATAACCGTAGAATAATTGTCATCCATGAAATAACCATAGAATAATTGTCTTCCATGAAATAACCATAGAATAATTGTCTTCCATGAAATAACCATAGAATAATTGTCTTCCATGAAATAACTGTAGAATGATTGTCTTCCATGAAATAACCGTAGAATAATTGTCTTCCATGAAATAACCATAGAATAATTGTCTTCCATGAAATAACTACAGAATAAAATGTCTTCCGTGAAATAACCATAGAATGATTGTCTTCCATGAAATAACTGCAGAATAATTGTCTTCCGTGAAATAACCATAGAATGATTGTCTTCCATGAAATAACCATAGAATAATTGTCTTCCATGAAATAACTGCAGAATAATTGTCTTCCGTGAAATAACCATAGAATGATTGTCTTCCATGAAATAACCATAGAATAATTGTCTTCCATGAAATAACCGTAGAATAATTGTCTTCCATGAAATAACTGCAGAATAAAATGTCTTCCATGAAATAACCGTAGAATAATTGTCATCCATGAAATAACCATAGAATAATTGTCTTCCATGAAATAACCATAGAATAATTGTCTTCCATGAAATAACCATAGAATAATTGTCTTCCATGAAATAACTGTAGAATGATTGTCTTCCATGAAATAACCGTAGAATAATTGTCTTCCATGAAATAACCATAGAATAATTGTCTTCCATGAAATAACTACAGAATAATGTTTGTGAAATAACCATAGAATGATTGTCTTCCATGAAATAACTGCAGAATAATTGTCTGTTGTTTGTCTTCCATGAAATAACCATAGAATAATTGTCTTCCATGAAATAACTGTAGAATGATTGTCTTCCATGAAATAACTGTAGAATAATTGTCTTCCATGAAATAACCATAGAATAATTGTCTTCCATGAAATAACTACAGAATAAAATGTCTTCCCGTAGAATGATTGTCTTCCATGAAATAACCGTAGAATAATTGTCTTCCATGAAATAACTGCAGAATAATTGTCTTCCATGAAATAACCGTAGAATAATTGTCTTCCATGAAATAACTGTAGAATGATTGTCTTCCATGAAATAACTGCAGAATAATTGTCTTCCATGAAATAACTGCAGAATAATTGTCTTCCACATATGAAATAACTGTAGATCAAGTTTTCAACCAGGAAATAATTGTAGAATGATTTTTCAATGGGGCAATAACACTTAACAGTAGATTGATATACCTTAAGGAAATAAAAAAGAATTTTAAGAAAGGCCATAACTGCAGAAATGATTTCAGGATTGGTAATACTTACATCATCTTGCATTTGATCGAAGTAGGAGAGATCCCCCTCTGTTGTCAGTGTCACAGTGTCCGGTGCTGAAATAATTAGACAACTGTCAAATTATCTTAGTTTAAACATTATTTATTTCAGTATTTTACATGTACATAACAGAATTAAGATCTTACATATAAATTAACAGCAATAGACTGAAAGGGATTAGAACAAAATAAAACTTATATAGTCCTTCTCCCTATATTCCATATTCAAATTATCTTGTATTCATATATATGTATAAAAAAGAATCCAGCTAAATGTGATGATATGCAGAATTATGTTTGGTATTGATCACTATGTGTAAGTAAAATTGAAATCTGCCTATGGATTTAAGAATATATGGGTAGTCCGAACAATCTGTATTCTTCACAAATCATCAAAGGGCTATAACTGTGCATAGACTTCGTACTGATTGTTCCTGTGAAGTTTTGTGAAAATCCGACCAGGAGCGTAGAACATCTTGTCCGAACAAAGTGTGTAATTTACATGATTAAAAAAACTACAATACACATAAACTGTGATTAAAACTACCAATACACATATTAACTGTGATTAAAACTACCAATACACATATTAACTGTGATTAAAACTACCAATACACATATTAACTGTGATTAAAACTACCAATACACATATAAACTGTGATTAAAACTACCAATACACATATAAACTGTGATTAAAACAACCAATACACATATAAACTGTGATTAAAACTACCAATACACATATTAACTGTGATTAAAACTACAATACACATATTAATTGTGATTAAAACTACCAATACACATATAAACTGTGATTAAAACTACCAATACACATATTAACTGTGATTAAAACTACAATACACATATTAACTGTGATTAAAACTACAATACACATATTAACTGTGATTAAAACTACCAATACACATATAAACTGTGATTAAAACTACCAATACACATATAAACTGTGATTAAAACTACCAATACACATATTAATTGTGATTAAAACTACCAATACACATATAAACTGTGATTAAAACTACCAATACACATATAAACTGTGATTAAAACTACCAATACACATATAAACTGTGATTAAAACTACCAATACACATATTAACTGTGATTAAAACTACCAATACACATAAACTGTGATTAAAACTACCAATACACATATAAACTGTGATTAAAAATACCAATACACATATTAACTGTGATTAAAACTACCAATACACATATTAACTGTGATTAAAACTACAATACACATATTAACTGTGATTAAAACTACCAATACACATATTAACTGTGATTAAAACTACAATACACATATTAACTGTGATTAAAACTACAATACACATATTAACTGTGATTAAAACTACAATACACATATTAACTGTGATTAAAACTACCAATACACATATAAACTGTGATTAAAACTACCAATACACATATAAACTGTGATTAAAACTACCAATACACATATAAACTGTGATTAAAACTACAATACACATTAACTGTGATTAAAACTACCAATACACATATTAACTGTGATTAAAACTACAATACACATATTAACTGTAATTAAAACTACCAATACACATATTAACTGTGATTAAAACTACAATACACATATTAACTGTGATTAAAACTACCAATACACATATTAACTGTGATTAAAACTACAATACACATATTAACTGTGATCAAACTTACATTACACATATAAACTGTGATTAAAACTACCAATACACATATAAACTGTGATTAAAACTACCAATACACATATAAACTGTAATTAAAACTACAATACACATATTAACTGTGATTAAAACTACCAATACACATATAAACTGTGATTAAAACTACAATACACATTAACTGTGATTAAAACTACAATACACATATTAACTGTGATTAAAACTACAATACACATATTAACTGTAATTAAAACTACCAATACACATATTAACTGTGATTAAAACTACAATACACATATTAACTGTGATTAAATTACCAATACACATATTAACTGTGATTAAAACTACAATACACATATTAACTGTGATTAAAACTACAATACACATATTAACTGTGATTAAAACTACAATACACATATTAACTGTGATCAAACTTACATTACACATATTAACTGTGATTAAAACTACAATACACATATTAACTGTGATCAAAACTACAATACACATATTAACTGTGATTAAAACTACCAATACACATATTAACTGTGATTAAAACTACCAATACACATATTAACTGTGATTAAAACTACAATACACATATTAACTGTGATCAAACTTACATTACACATATTAACTGTGATTAAAACTACAATACACATATTAACTGTGATCAAAACTACAATACACATATTAACTGTGATTAAAACTACCAATACACATATTAACTGTGATTAAAACTACCAATACACATATTAACTGTGATTAAAACTACAATACACATATTAACTGTGATCAAACTTACATTACACATATTAACTGTGATTAAAACTACAATACACATATTAACTGTGATCAAAACTACAATACACATATTAACTGTGATTAAAACTACAATACACATATTAACTGTGATCAAACTTACATTACACATATTAACTGTGATTAAAACTACAATACACATATTAACTGTGATTAAAACTACAATACACATATTAACTGTGATTAAAACTACAATACACATATTAACTGTGATTAAAACTACAATACACATATTAACTGTGATTAAAACTACCAATACACATATAAACTGTGATTAAAACTACCAATACACATATAAACTGTGATTAAAACTACCAATACACATATAAACTGTGATTAAAACTACAATACACATATTAACTGTGATTAAAACTACCAATACACATATAAACTGTGATTAAAACTACAATACACATATTAACTGTGATTAAAACTACCAATACACATATTAACTGTGATTAAAACTACAATACACATATTAACTGTGATTAAAACTACCAATGCACATATTAACTGTGATTAAAACTACAATACACATATTAACTGTAATTAAAACTACCAATACACATATTAACTGTGATTAAAACTACAATACACATATTAACTGTGATTAAAACTACCAATACACATATTAACTGTGATTAAAACTACAATACACATATTAACTGTGATTAAAACTACCAATGCACATATTAACTGTGATTAAAACTACAATACACATATTAACTGTAATTAAAACTACCAATACACATATTAACTGTGATTAAAACTACAATACACATATTAACTGTGATTAAAACTACCAATACACATATTAACTGTGATTAAAACTACAATACACATATTAACTGTGATTAAAACTACCAATGCACATATTAACTGTGATTAAAACTACAATACACATATTAACTGTGATCAAAACTACAATACACACATTAACTGTGATTAAAACTACCAATACACATATTAACTGTGATCAAAACTACAATACACATATTAACTGTGATTAAAACTACAATACACATATTAACTGTGATTAAAACTACAATACACATATTAACTGTGATTAAAACTACAATACACATATTAACTGTGATTAAAACTACAATACACATATTAACTGTGATTAAAACTACAATACACATATTAACTGTGATTAAAACTACAATACACATATTAACTGTGATTAAAACTACAATACACATATTAACTGTGATCAAAACTACAATACACATATTAACTGTGATTAAAACTACAATACACATATTAACTGTGATTAAAACTACAATACACATATTAACTGTGATTAAAACTACAATACACATATTAACTGTGATCAAAACTACAATGCAGAATGTAATTTGCTATTATATGGTATTTTTTTTCTCCAAATATTTACCTCAAAAACTGAGTATTCCAACAAATAAACAAACGTCATATACGTGGTTTGTTGACAACAAAATAATGTAAATATGGTCGACATGCATGGGTAATACAAAGCGTTTATCCGGAATATCACAATTTATCGTACATATTTATCGTTATATCTCACATGTGTGCCTATACTTATTTATTTGTAGACTAATCTTAATTAAATTATCTCTAAACGAAAGTATCGCGTGTTTAGTATTAACTTCAATGTCAACAAACGTCAATTCAGGAGCCTGGATGACCGTTATATGAAATCCTACTTTTGAAAGTTTGTATACAACAAACACACTGTTAAATTGATTCAATGTTAGTGTTACATGCATTCAGAAGAATTTGTAGTAGCAATACGTGAAAAAATGCATTTTATTTGCTTTTTGCGATGTAATGTCACTTTAAACAAACATAAAATGATTCAACAATAATATTTTCATTGTAAGTGATCCATATAGGATCTTACAGGAGTGGGGATTTAATACAATATTTTAGGAAACAAGTTTGGGATTTTCCTATTAAGTGAGCCTTTTAGTGCATATTTAGCATTTTATTGATTTTCAGCAAAGAAAACATGTAGGTATTTGTCAATGTTGCAAACTATATGTTGAATGTGTATTGTAGTAAAGTAACTCTGTAACTCTGACAGTAAACTAATATTATAATCCATATAACCATATTGTCTCAGCTACAGTCAAATAATCAGTGTGTCATGCTGACCTGTATTTTATAACGTTAACACAATACAATCATGTACTAATTAAATGACTAGCACAAAACATAAGCCTACAAATCGCTGTCCGATTAGCGCAGGGGTTAGAGCCAACCCGGGTTCGATCCTCGGACCGGGAAATATACATGTGAGATGGTATGGTGGTCGCCAAATCGGACAGGTGGGTTTTCTCTGGTTTCCTCCCCACACGAATGACCACATTTACGCTTTCATCCGCGTCAACGAGAGTGTTAATATAAGTTGTTAAAACTTACTTCGCAACCGTCGTAAAATAAGTAAAATTTAAACTTTAAAGATAACCTAAATGATGACAGTGCACATACAATGCACACATTGGACGCCATATTGGAGCAACAACAATGCGTGTACCGGTAATGTTTCATAACAGCCGACCAATCAAGCGACGGGTTTCCTCTAACAGAAAATTCGGATTTAGAATAAATTCAGAACCGAATCGCGGGATCAAAATCTCGGATGAAATAATCGCAACATGAATCATACTAAATCGCAATGCAATCGAATAGTGGTGAATCGTTACAGCCCTAGAGAAGACTTTATCAATGGACCAGACATCCTAAATCGCAATGCAGTCGAATAGTGGTGAATCGTTACAGCCCTAGAGAAGACTTTATCAATGGACCAGACATCCTAAATCGCAATGCAGTCGAATAGTGGTGAATCGTTACAGCCCTAGAGAAGACTTTATCAATGGACCAGACATCCTAAATCGCAATGCAGTCGAATAGTGGTGAATCGTTACAGCCCTAGAGAAGACTTTATCAATGGACCAGTCAGACTTTCTTAGCAACAGAATCAGCAAACCGCAGTAGCGTTTGATATATTTATTTACTTACAACCAACACTATTGTCAATCGCTTCCTGGGATTTCTGTATGCCGAGTCGGAACTCCTGCAATTCTGGACGTAGTTTATGACCTCTGTGATAGAAAACAAGGGACATCTCAAAGTCTCCTTGGTAATATAGAGCCTGTGCTTTTTGATATATCCCCTGAAAATAAATACATACAGTTAAGTTAGGAGAGCAGTCCCTTGTGTTGTGTCAAATCACAGGCAGGCCCGTAGCACTGAGGCATCTGCCGCAGTTAAAATTTCCTCGGTTAAAATTTCCATAGCAAAAAATAAATGAAAAATTAAATAAATAAAATGCAAAAAATACCCCTTTGCTGTATAAAATGTTGATTGCTAGTGAACTGAAAAGTCAGGAAATAGCTTCTATACCCCAACAATTTTAAGGGGGAACATGTCCCCGGACCCCCCCCCCCCTCTAGATTGCTGCGGTTGAAATATGCCTCTGGCTACGGTACTCAGACAGGAGTAAAGAAGGCAGCTACCAATGAGAACCAATGAAGTGCACATGTATCTGGGACCAAACACAACATTGTGACAATCAAACACACACATAATAGCATTATAATTAGGGATGGCAACGAATAGCGATTATACTATTCGAATATTCGGTCAGGAAGGTATTCGAATATTTGATAGTATTCTATCAAAAACTCAAAATCACTCAAACTCTTATAAAAATTGCCAAACTAACCTAATTTCTGTTTTACGCGTAAATGTCATTTTCTTCAAATGATTATTCAGATTGATATTGTACCCGAATATCTTAGATCCAATTTGCATAGATTACACCTATCAGTTTTCTTATTCTCAGAGCGATTCAAGCATTTCCGAACGTGTGAACTAGCGGGTGGCATTTTTGAAGACAATATAATATTTGTTTCTGAATATTCGGACGTTCGAGCGAATATATTCGTTGCCATCCCTAGTTTCGACACATTATATATTCATCTTGCAAGACATATTTTGCTACTAGGCGACCAAAAGGGTAAATATACATCTCAGAGTAGAGCGTTTTCGTCAAAACGTCTATTTTGAGAACAAAATTTGACTGCTGTACTGATGGTCAATGCTATTCATAAGCTATTAAACCAGACTACTGATAAGGGTGAGGCTTCACCGTTATGCTCATAATAAAGACACTAAATGAAAATGGGATTGCATTGGGTTATAACTTTAACTCTATTTTATTGTGAGTTGATCAGACGACCTAACTGTTATTGAATTTACTAGATTTGTGCGTGTGTGTGTGTGTGTTTTACGTTTATTTATATCTTGTTGGCGCGGATTAAAGCGTATATGTGGCCATTCATGTGGGAGGAAACCGGAGAAAATCCACCTGTCCGATCTGGCAACCACTGTACCATCTTACATACTTCCCGGTCCGAGGATCGAACCCGGGTTGCATTTGTGAGAAGCGAGTGTGCTAACCACTGCGCTAATCGGACAACTATAGAAACGTATATCTAATGCTATTTTCCTGCTCAATTTACACATAACCATAGTGCATATGCTCACTAATTAACAAGTGACTGTAGCAAAATAATAATAGCCACGTCTGCTCGAAATCCAGAGAATTAATTTTGAGAAGAGAAATGTTCAAATCGAACAACGAGAAATTCTTCTAAGAATTATTTCCGAAATTAGAATCGTTTAGTTGCACCAGGAGGCTATGGACTGGAACTGTTTTCTTGTATTATTGAGAATTAAAGCGCTCGATAAATTGTATTATCCACAGAGCGTCTGTTAGTTGTGATCAATCGGATGTCATGAATAAGTCCATCGTGTAAATTATCAACTCTAAGTGATCGGTCAATAGAAAATTATTTCCTAGTATTGCAGATTTGGGAAATTGATTTGTAAGTTTTATTTTCTTTTTCATGTATAATTTGTCTACACATGTCTAATACATAGAGGTTATTATGCGGCTAGTTTCATATCAGCATAGGTATCGACCCGATGCAACTTGATATCAGCCTGCGACCGAAAGGCTGATATGAAACTAGCCACTTAATAACATCTTTATTACTTTGATATGAATTTGAACATTTAATAATCCGTTATCCATTTATCAGGAATAAATCACAATTACTGAATTAGATACACGAAAACAATTGAAATATTAGACGCTATGGGAAGCAAACAAACAAGCACCGAGTGTGCATGCGTTATTTTCTCAGGAACTAGTTATGATACGGCTTTTTCTGGTTTGATACGGGCACGTGACCGTATCAAATGTAACATCAGACTGGAAAATACAGTGTATCAACCTGGGTGGTAGACAGTATTGTGGTAGGCAAATAACGGCAAAAAAGTACAAGCTTATAGGCGTTACAAGCTTATTATTTATTAGTACAAAAACAACATTTCTTGACCATGTACCGGTTATCAAATTTAGACACAACACAGTTTAAAGCATCACTATGCGTTTAAATATATCATGCTGCACACAGAGATGTTATACAGAGGGTATTGCTTAGATAAAACGTGCTGTACACTGAGATATTATATATAGGGATCAAGTGTATCGATCGCTTCAATAATGTGGTTCCCACTCAGATATTATATATAGGGATCAAGTGTATCGATCGCATCAAAAATGTGCTGCCCACTGAGATATTATATATAGGGATCAAGTGTATCGATCGCTTCAAAAATGTGCTGCCCACTCAGATATTATATATAGGGATCAAGTGTATCGATCACTTCA
The DNA here is from genome assembly GCA_014843695.1 of Archivesica marissinica. NCBI lineage: Eukaryota > Metazoa > Mollusca > Bivalvia > Venerida > Vesicomyidae > Archivesica > Archivesica marissinica. Next base: position 19,984,444 of record CM026386.1, on the reverse strand, counting down.
AAAATGTGCTGCACACTGAGATATTATATATAGGGATCAAGTGTATCGATCGCTTCAAAAATGTGCTGTACACTGAGATATTATATATAGGGATCAAGTGTATCGATCACTTCAAAAATGTGCTGCACACTCAAATATTATATATAGGGATCAAGTGTATCGATCGCATCAAAAATGTGCTGCCCACTCAGATATTATATATAGGGATCAAGTGTATCGATCGCATCAAAAATGTGCTGCACACTGAGAAAATGGGAGTGTATCGAATAAACATAACACATTTGAAAAGAAAAAATGAACATAAAGAGACAATGATGGTACAAAGTAGAAAACATCATCTTTACCCTTTCCTTCATAGAGATTTAGATTAGTATACTATTATATCTCCATACAAACGACAGCCATTTAGCTATCATGCAGTGGATAAGTAGTCGCCATATCTATCCCACCTCCATAGATATTACTGGGACTACATAGAGATTTAGGTTAATATACTATTATATCTCCATACAAACGACAGCCATTTAGCTATCATGCAGTGGATAAGTAGTCGCCATATCTATCCCACCTCCATAGATATTACTGGAACTACATGAGACTTTGGCCTTTATTATGAACATTGTTTGGCTACTACATTATCAATGTATGTCATATTGGTAATGGTATCAAGAGGTGCTTCTATGAGGGAAAGGGTTAACAACAATATGGTAAGAAAGTACCGAGGTACATGTATTATTATGAATTCCACATGAACGCACCTTATGGTAGTCTTTGTCTTCTTTCAGTGCAGATTCTGCATCGTTGAGAGCACTCTGCATGTCTCCCAGTTGTAGGTGACATTTTGATCTTGCTACCAAACAGTTTCTGTCTCCAGGTGTCAGTTCTAGAGCCTGAAATACAAACACAGACAAAATTGAGAAAACTGCCAGCTTTTAACCCATTCAACACCAAGTAACTGACATGGACTGGTCCATGATATTTTTAGACCAATAAATTAATAACAAAATTACATTTGGATCAGTTCATTTATAGTTATATTACTTGAAAAAAGTGCAGATCCTGATGAGACGGCTCGTTTGTAAGCCAATTTAGGTCTGTAGTGTTGAAAGGGTTAATCTGCTGCCCATAAACATTTGTCGATAAACTCGATTGCGAAACATGCTCATATAAATTATATTAATCACTCTCGAGCGCTCATTCCTGATGGAATCCATCGCCATGAGGGAGAGAGAAGAGGCATGTGGAACTTAAATGCCTTGCCTATGGGCAAAATCGTAACAGCTGCAGCGGGGTTCGAACTACGGGCCTTTCGCACATGAAGTGAATGCGCTATCACGACTTCCACTATGATGTTGCTTAGCAGACATCATATGTAGCCATAACCATCTAATAATAAACCGTTAGGGGTTGCTTACTTAATTAAAGTAACACTACACCGCGAAAAGCCTAAAAACACATCTTTTACATTTTAAGAGCATCACTGCTACAAATTCCACTTAATGATGTCACATTATCTAATGCCGGTATGAAGCGCCCCCCCTCCCCCCAGTCGAATGAGTAATCAAATAGTGCGGGGCCTTACATGCATTTTATAAACAGTGGACACCACTTTATGATGTCACATTATCTAATACCGGTATGAAGCCCCCCCCCCCCGAGTCGAATGAGTAATCAAATAGTGCGGGGCCTTACATGTGTTTTATAAACATCAACTATTGATTTATGTGGTAATAGTTACTCATGGAGCCTGTATTCACTTCTGTATACCGGTCACATGTGCCGTGGCCTAGTGGTTAAGGTGTCTGCCTACGGAGCGGGTTGTCGAAGCTTCGAATCTCGTCATGGGTTCGTTCTGATATGGCCAGTTGGTGAGCCGCCAGCTAGTTAAATAATGGTTAAGGAATCGGGAAGTACAGATGTTCATTAAAAAGGGTGTCTCAGAAGTCAGAAATGGCTGGCCCTTTAAATACGGGTGACACTATAACAAACACACTCTGTAGTTTTCAGTATATCCCATCTACCCGTTGAACCACATTCCATCTTTGTGTGAAGGGTTAACCCTTTATTCCACATAAATGACATACAACACATTTATCGATTCCCATATATAGCTGTTTATGTATTCCATGTGTGTTTATTAATGAGTATGTAGTAAAGTATGCAAGTTGGAAGTCGTCATAGCGCATTTGCTTCAAGTGCGAAAGGCCCGAGTTCGAGCCCAGCTGTAGCCATTATGCAAGGCATTTAAATTCCACATTGCCTCTTCTCTTTCCTGTGTGGCGATAGATTCCATCAGGAATGAGGTATCGAGAGTGAATAATATAAGTTGTAAGAAATTGTTTCGCAATCGAGCTAAAATAATTTGAATAAACGAAGCGTGCATGTTGCTTAACAACAGTATGAAGATAAAATGATTAATTGGTTTCTTCTATTGTGGATTCATGGGTTACGGGTATGCAAGGCTTTACTTTATCGATCTAAGTAAAAATTTTCAATTTTGTTTTATCCACATGCCGTAGTGCAAGAAGACAACATCATGTCTCTGTACTGTAGCTTTTAAAACAAATATAATTTTCTCTAATGAACTTTAGATGATAATAGTGATTTGGCTATGGAGGTTGAGGACACGGAGACAAAACACCCCATCTCACAGTATGTGAGATGTTACAGTGGTCGCCAGATAAAACAGGTGGGTTTTCTTCGGGTACTCCGGTTTCCTCCCACATGAATGACCATATTTACGCTTTCACCCGTGTCAATGAGAGTGATTAATATAAGTTGTTAAAACTTACTAAGTTTGTTTCGCAATCGTTTACGTTAAACTTTTTTCACATCTGTAATGTTAGTGACTAAGAACAGCGCGGCTTTTGACCATGATACCCTACTTTGTATAGGAGAACAAGGAATGGTTTTGTTCATTCATCTTCTTGTCACTGGTTCAAACAATACAAATGTTCGCTTCAGGTGCGAAAGGTCCGGAGTTAGAGCCCCACTGTAGCTGTTACGAGTGTGCCCTTAGGCAAGGCATTTAAATTCCACGTTGCCTCTCCTCTCTCCCTCGTGGCAATGGATTCCATCAGGAATGAGGTCTCAAGAGTTATTATTATAAGTTGAAATAACTTGTTTCGCAATCGAGCTAAAATAAATTTGTATAAATACAAATGTTATACATGGTCATATCACACAACAGATCAACATTATATACTATGTACTCCGGGCTAGTTTAGTCTCACACCTGAAGCGAACACGATATCACTACGCTATCACGACTTCCATGTTATGACTTGGTGCTCTGGCAGCTGACTACACAGGTATAGGATCGAGGGGAAGAAGGAGTAGTTGCCGTTATCAGCTTGGCAGTAGAGCAAAATGTATCTGAGTGCATCTGATTGCATTGTCAAACCCACATGGGGATGCAGACACGTAGATATACTGTCCATGGGATGTTGATGTACATCATCAATCATTGAGATTGCCACCCAAGGTCAGCCGCTAAATTGGAACAACATCAGTATACGGCTTCCCGGAAAGATCGCCAAAATCTTTGTTCTCATATTAAGTAATTATCCTCTACCTTCCATTAATGTCGAACCCCATGTGCGGATGTAGCCATATTGTACTGTGTGTGATTTACGTTTATTTATCGTCGCTATCGGTTGCTCAAATGAGAGACGCCTCCTGAAGAGATTAGTCATTTAAGAATTTTGGAGGATAGTGCAATGATACTAACAGAGACCCATTCCAGAATCTCCTCTGGTTCTTTTCCATGTACGGTGTAAAGAACCGACACATGATCTCGGCTTAAAGTCCCACATGAATTTTATTAGGGTCAGATGTGGGATCGAACCTGCGGATCTGGGATATCAATCCAACGTGTTAACCACTGGAGCCATATTGTGATTCAAACCACAGAGACGTTAAAAGGAAGAGAAGCTAAATGCAAAAAATGATTATAGAAAGAAAGAAATGAAACATATGTTGGGTTACAGCAACCTGGAAGAGCTGACGGATATATAGTCCAGTGGTAACACGCTGGACTGGTAATCCAGGGATCGCAGGTTCGATCCCCCGTCTGACCCTAATAAAATTAACAGTCTTTCAGATGGGACGATAAACCGAGGTCTTGTGTCGGTGCTTTACACCGTGCACGTAAAAGAACCAGAGGAGATTCTGGAATGGGTCACTGTCTGTATCATGCACTATCCTCCAAAATAACTAATCTCTTCAGGAGGCGTCGCTCATATGGGCAACCGGTAGCGACGATAAATAAACGTAAAAAAACGAAGAGCAACTAGGGGTGGGCACGATGAATACGACAAAAATCCGCATTGAATTGCTCTATTGTAAGGAGATGGGAATGTCAGGACGAAGATAGTTCCAGTGAAAAATGGTTCTTGGAAAAATGTAAAGCAAGTTCTTGCTGTAATTAACCTAGAGCTTATGGAATGAAAGTGGCGTAAACGCCGTGCAGGTGGGAGACGGGAACTAGGTAATTCTCAATGGGGATAGCAACCAGATCATTATGAATCATATATCGATACATAATGGATGACATTTGATTGCACACATATGTTGGCAGATTGATTGTTGTGGTGGCAGAACTTGTAGAAGACATGATAGCTTGTTTGTTTCAGATGTGTTTGTTTCAGATGCGCCAGACCCAGAGTGTGTGCCCAACTGCAAATATTATGATAGAGCTCTTTGGCAAGGCTTTTAATTCCACATTCATGCATTGCCTCTCTCTTTCCAGGCTGGTCATATGACAGTAAACATTACTTACGATATGACCATAGGGCAAAAAAATGATTTGTGCCTGTGATAAGTTTGAGTGTGTCCAATAAAGGAGTCACCTGCCAGTCATAATCATAATTGATTGCAGTGTAACGTAGAAATAGATATACCTTATGAAACGAATAATGAATACGTACATACATTTCTAAAAGTGTACAATATCAAGGCATAGATTTAGAATGAAATTGTTGTTCTACTCACGATTGTGTAACTTTCGATTGATTTTCTGTATTCGCCTTGCTTGTACAAGGAGTCTGCTTCGGCCCTGTATATTTCAAAAGTACCCCTTGGGCCTTCTGAACCATTGTCTTCACCGTGATACATATTCTCTTATTCCAGTAGGCAAACTTTTTATTTAGAAAAAAAATGAACATCCAGCGCAGCGCGTTCACTTCCGATTAATGGTTCCCAGGCAACGCGCATGCGCATTGGTAGTTTAAGAATCGTGTGACGAAAACTTGCTAACCGGGGATAATTTGACGGAAATTTTAAAATAGATAGAGCTAAATATTTTAATTTTTTCCTTTTTGCTTAAAATATATATATTTGTAGGTTATTCCAAATAGTGTGTTCTAAACGGCGAATGTATTATTTATTGTAACATGAAAAACGAGTACACACATTAACATTTTACATTGACAACATAATCTCCGATTGTTAGCCTAATGTAGGCCCTAATCCGGATTACGGATTAACTTAAACTTGTAGTAGTCCAGTCGACATAGACGTAATTTGGTTCATCTGCGAATTCCCACTATATACAATAATATAATAACTTTTATTTCCTCCAATTATAGGAGAGCACAACAGCACACACACACACAAACACACACACAAACA
>CM026386.1:19943425-19975925 GCA_014843695.1 Archivesica marissinica | reverse complement strand
TGAGGCCATATGACACCATACCATGAGTCTGTATACGGTCTGTCTATGTTTACAGGTTGTGCAACTTTGTATCATTCTATGTAGCACTGATAACGCTATAACATTTCTAAACATGGTCACTAAACATCTTATAGAGTATATCAATAGCAATACATAACATGATACCATCATCATCCTCAGTTTTATAATGACACAACCCTGATAGAAGATGTAACACTTGATTGCATGGACTGCTTTTTATAAACTGACAGTAGATGTGTATACCACACACATCCATAATCTTTGTCCATAGCATATGCCTCCATTTAATATTCTGTCTACAATTTGCAGTAGGAAAAGCAATTGCCTAGTATTTGAATGGCATTATAGCATTTCCTTAACATGTTTGGACTGCTTTTAGAAACTGACCATATTTTACATGGGCCATCTAGGCAAAATATCCCATTATAAGGGAAATTATTAACAAGCTGCATTCTCTCGTTTTTACACACGATGTCAATCTTTCGTTTAACCAAAGTTTTCCAAGAACATTTATTTGGAAAATGACCGTTGGAGATAAAAGCCCACATAACTTCCATTAAATCATATTTTGCCAACAGTCTATAAATGTCTGGTATAAACCCCTGTACTTGTCTATCGTAGATCTCAAACTCAAGTCTCAAGCTTATCATTGGAACAGCTGAGATTAAAATTCAGTATCGACCAATCAAATCGCTTGAGCTTGACATGTTTTGAGAACAGTTTTATAGCATCTGGCCTAATAGAAGCATGTCTAGACCTAGTAGTTATTTCAATATACAAAATTCGCGTTCGCTTCAGGTGCGAAAGGTCCGGAGTTCGAGCCCCGCTGAAGCCATTACGATTGTGCCCTTAGGCAAGGCATTTAAATTCCTCTTGCCTCTTCTCTCTCCTTCATGGCGATGGATTCCATCAGGAATGAGGTCTCAAGAGTGATTAATATAAGTTGAAAGAACTTGTTTCGCAATCGAGCTCAAATAAATTTGTATAAACTAATATACAAAATGCAGATCTAAACATTTTAATTTTAATTTTTCTTTTCATTTCTGTTACTACCCACCAACTTCTGCTTATTATTGGGAAAGTCTGTTATTGTGTAGAGCAGACCCTGACAACTTTCTCACATATTACTTTAGGCTGTCCGATTAGCGCAATGGTTAGTGCTTGCTTCTCACCAATGCAACCCGGATTCGATCCTCGGACCGGAAAGTATGTGAGATGGTACGGTAGTCGCCAGATTGGACAGGTGGGTTTTCTCCGGGTACTCAGGTTTCCTCCCACACGAATGACTACATATATGCTTTCATCCGCGCCAACGAGAGTGATTAATATAAGTTGTTAGAACTTTCTTCGCAATCATTGTAAAATAAATAAAATTTAAAAATACATAAATTACTGTTATAGTAGTGGGTTATGAGGGTACTTCACTCTACATGCATGTCCATAGACAACGACTAAACGACTATATAACGGTTCTTATATCTTGTCTTTATTTGGTATGTGATCCAGGAGTAGGTACGATATGATGATGATGATGATGATGATGATGACGATGATGATGACGACGGCGACGACGACGACGACGACGACGACGACGACGACGATGTTGATGATGATGATGATGATGATGATGATGATGATGATGATGATGATGATGATGATATGATGATGATGATGATGATGATGATGATGATGATGAGATGATGATGAGATGATGATGATGATGATGTGATGATGAAAAATGATGAGAGATGATGATGATGATGATGATGATGATGAGATGATGATGATGATGATGATGATGATGATGATGATGATGATGATGATGATGATGATGATGATGATGATGATGATGATGATGATGATGATGATGATGATACTAAGCTGTGAGCTGTTAGGCTGTAAGCATCACGCAAAATATGGGTCTAAGCTTTCACAGTCTCATTGATCCTCTCAACAGTTCAGTGCCAGTACTTAGTGTTACGTCTTGTTACTGATTAAAACTGTTCATCATTGGTAAAACATTCTATACACAGCAAGTAAATACACGTATGACTGATCCCCAAGAACTTGACAACTGAATGAATATCAAATCTGGATGTAAGCTCAATTACCCCTGTCATACTTCCCAAATATGTATTCATACCCCTATGAAATAAGGGAGATAACAAACTTTATGAAATGACTTTAAAATAACAAGATTAGTTTCCCTTATTGCATAAACTGTCACATCACAATTGATCACTAGTATCTGATTGATAGATAGCTAGCTTGCCTGGGTTCCAGCTGTCGATTTTTCAATATTTTACTTCTGACAAAACGACATTGATATTATCAGAACCTAAATACGGCTTCAATTAACGGCTGTTTCCAGGCTAGGAGCGAACCTGCAGCTCTGATAATAGTGGGGAAAGGCGAGTTCTAACGACAATGTGTACTCGATTCTTTTAGTTTAGTTTTAATTTTATTACATTCATTCTATATATACAATGTACAGAACAAAGTAAATGAACACACTTGTATAATTATGCATAGTTAATACGATTCATGCCATGTGCACAGGAATTGTCAATACATGTTGAAGCAAATGGTTTGTGCCACAAGTTTTAACAACATTAGTTACGGCCCTCCCCCAAAAGACTAGATTGCAACAAACAAAGTGTCTGAATATATGAGTTGTGCAAACACTTTACTAAAAATTGGTTACTAATAAATAAGGCAAAATGAAGAAGAAAATAAACAAAACATATAGATAACAAGAATATAGAACCACATTACAAACAACACCAATAGTTGCAATTGATAATAACTAGGTACAAAGTTCCCCAGCCAGCCACACCCTTCACCAGCCAGCCACACCCATCACCAGCCAGCCACACCCATCACCACTCCCTGACATAAATCGTCGCAATTAGAGGAGAACAGCGCACAACCACGCACGCGCGCACACACGCACGCACGCACGCATTATTATTACAATTATTATCGTCCTCCTAATATATCTGCAACATAGAGTACGTACCCGTACTCGTTGCTCTATGGTGGGGAGATGGACACTGCCTATAGTTCAATCGACGTATTTTAAGTAATTTTTAAAATAAGTCGTTCACGGTAAATTATGTTGATATCTAAACACAGTGCGATCCGAATCATCGATCGACGTGTACAATAACAATGGGTGCAGGAGCGTATCTATGCAACCGTCTGTCTACAGATTGTACCCGCAGATAAAATAGTCTGCGAAAATATAAAAATGTAGCCTACATCGATTGTCTTGTATGGAGGGGGGGGGGGGCGGAGGAGTGGGCAGACCAGATGAAAATTTAAGTAGGCCTGTGCTATACTGTAGGAATACGGAACATGTGAAATCCTGCATATTTAAAGACATTGGGCCGACATAGACGGAAAAGTCTGGTAGGTAAAAATACAGCAAAGCATGGGTTTTATTGTTATATTACCTGTCAATACTAGTAACACATTGAGGCCCAGACAGAGTTATCGATAATCAATTAGTTGTTAAGATCAATATGGTATATATAAACTCCCACACATTTATTTATCGTCGCTACCGGTGCCTGCCCAAATGAGCGACGCCTCCTGAAGAGAGTAGGCATTTGAGATTTTTGGAGGATAGTGCAATGATACAGACAGAGACCCATTCCAGAGTCTCCTCTGGTTCTTTAACGTGCATGTGTACAGCACCGACACGAGACCTCGGTTTAATGTCCCATCTGAAAGACTGTTAATTGTATTAGGGTCAGACGGGGGGTCGAACCTGCGATCCCTGTATTACCAGTCCAGCGTGTTACCACTGGACTACAGATCCGTCTGTACTTTGAAAGTGTTTATGAAAATGCTGTGGTTAAGTAGTTGCAAAAATATGCCTACCATTGTAATGTACGTGATTGGAAAGAAGTCTTTACTTTCGGAAAGAGCCAACATCCCAGCACATAACGACATGTTATCGATACAATGTTATATCGCGTCGTCAAATATTAGGTGTGCCAGTCATTATATTACACGCTTCAAAGGAAGCGTGTAATTTTAACCAGGTGAAATTGCCACTGTGTCAGATAATACAACCTGTGTTTATTTTCCAGTATTTACAAGCTTTAGGCAGAGATCAAGATTAAATATCACAGTTTAGTTCACAGTTTCGGACACATAAAACTAAATTCGTGTATGGCGCATGAGGGAAATAAACATCGCCTTGTTAAATCTTAAATTGGTGAGTCAACTTTTTATTTTTACGGTTGAATTAGTGTATTATGAGAGTTGGTTTAAAGTAAGCAACGACGGCTATGTGTGGTGGGGTTGGGGCAGTTAGGCGCGGAGCGATTAAACGGGGAATCTAGTTGTATGTTCCATTTATGCTAAACCCCTTGAGGGGACATATACATGTTTTCCTGGACAGGCTTGGGGCGATTAAACGAGGGATCTAGTTGTATGTTCCATTTATGTCAAAACCCTTGAGGGGACATATACATGTTTTCCTGGACAGGCTTAGCCAGTAATAAGTGTCACAGAGTGAGAAACCTGTTCAGCTAACCCGGGGACCTTTCGCATACAAGTCGAACTATCTTAACGACTGAACTATCCGGACTGTTTACACGTGCCTTGCTTGCTCAGAGACACTACACACGTGCCGTGACCGAGTATCTAACCCAAAGCACATCGATTCCAAGTCCGACGATCTACCAAAGGACCACGGACTCCAGTCGGGAATAGCTAGACAGCGACACTCAGAGGGAGGTAGCTTGACCTAATAATGTTTCGTTTATTGTGGTTTAAAATAAATACATATATGTGCCTTCATCATTCAAATAGTGTGTACATATACCACACAACATAAGACACGAGACTAATTCGTGGTCGGGGGGCGTGCTGGTCGATAGAACATAAGACAAAGACCTCCGTGACCTAGCTTGCTGGTCGATAGAACATAATACAAAGACCTCCGTGTCCTAGCTTGCTGGTCGATAGAACATAATACAAAGACCTCCGTGTCCTAGCTTGCTGGTCGATAGAACATAAGACAAAGACCTCCGTGACCTAGCTTGTTGGTCGATAGAACATAAGACAAAGACCTCCGTGGCCTAGCTTGTTGGTCGATAGAACATAAGACAAAGACCTCCGTGACCTAGCTTGCTGGTCGATAGAACATAAGACAAAGACCTCCGTGGCCTAACTTGTTGGTCGATAGAACATAAGACAAAGACCTCCGTGGTCTAGTGGCCTAGCATGCTGTCGATAGAACATACGATCTGTAGTCCAGTGGTTAACACGTTGGACTGGTAATCCAGGGAGCGCAGGTTCGATCTCAGGTCTGACCCTAATAAAATCAAGTCTTTCGGTTGGGACTTTAAACCAAGATCTCCTGTCGGTGCTTTACACCGTACATGTAAAAGAACCAGATGAGAATGGGTCTCTATCTGTATCATTGCACTATCCTCCAAAACTCTAAAATTACTAATCTTTTCAGGAGGTGTCGCTCATATGGGCAACCGGTAGCGACGATAAATAAACGTAAAAACAAACAAATGCCCACGTGGCCGAGTACACACAAGTTATTGTATTACTAACACTTTTTCTACAATTTTATTGCGACGCGCACTTATTTGAGTAGAATCTATGAACAAAGTGACACTACTGGGTGGTGTATCAATTTACAAGATAAACGCCCATTTCAGTTTGTCGGTTTCTATTACATTCATTATTATGTTAAAGCGACACTACATTAGCGAAAACACAAATTTCTAAAGAATGTATTTTCCTATTATATGGAATAATTGTTTCCAAATATTTGCCTCAAATACTGATTATTTCAACAAATAAACAAACATCGTATACGCGGTTTGTTGACATAACAAAATAATGTAAACATCCATGCGTAATACAACTAGTGTATCCTGAATAACACGATGTATGGTACAGATTTACCGTTATATCTCACATGTGTGCCTATTTATTTGTAGACTATTCTTAGTTAAATTATCTCTAAACGACATTATCTCGCGTTTAGTATTGACTCCGATGACAAACAAACGTCAATGCAGGTGCAGCATGGATGACCGTTAAATGAAATCATACTTTGTCTTCAAACCACAAAAACATTGTCTATTAATTCAATGTTAGTGTTCGAATGTATTCGGAAGACTGTGTAGTAGCACTGCATTTATTCGTGAAAAAATGCATGTATTTGCTTTTTGCGATGTAATGTCGCTTTAATGTATTTATTTTTATCAATCCTGCTATCTGATACCAAGTAAAGACACATGTCAATGCGACCATTGATCGTATTTTGGCGTGCAATCAGTCAGTACGTCCATTTGGGGTAATACTTATTATAAAAGGGCTCTGTGCTGACTATCCTCGCGTGCATCTCGCGTACATCATAATATTTATATACCGTATGGCATATCTACACTAAAAAACACACACATTCTTAATGTGTAATGTTGTTAAATATGTAACCTGACACTAATAAAAGTAAGTGTTGTTGTTGTTAGAATATAATACAGTACGTAACTTCCCGAATTGTAGCATGGATATTTTGGAAAACGAGCATCACTGCCTATTGGTGTGTGTATGTGTTTTACGTTTATTTATCGTCGCTACCGGTTGCCCATATGAGCGGCGCCTCCTGAAGAGATTGGTAATTTTAGATTGTTGGAGGATAGTGCAATGATACAGACAGAGACCCATTCCAGAGTCTCCTCTGGTTCTTTTACGTGTACGATGTACAGCACCGACACGAGACCTCGGTTTAATGTCCCATCTGAAAGACTATTAATTTTATTAGGGTCAGACGGGGGGATCGAACCTGCGATCCTTGGATTACCAGTCCAACGTGTTAACAACTGGACTACATATCCGTCTGTGATTTGATGTAAGCATCTTGTAGATGTTTTATGCAACACAATGGTGTCGTTGTTGTTGTCGTCGTCGTCAGATAACATAGTCAGCTTACAATACCAGCATTTTATGGACAATTTCCCCCCAGACACTTCAAAGTCGCCAATAATGGTATCTAATTGGTGCACTCATATCATAAACTGAAGACATGTCAATATAACAGAATCAATAATAAAGTAACATAGTGGAAGTCGTGAGAGTGCAATGGTATCACGTTCGCTTTAGGTGCGAAAGGCCCCCAGTTCGAGTCCTACTGGAGCCGTTACGAGTGTGCCCTTACGCAAGGCATTTAAATTCCACATTGCCTCTTCTCTCTCCTCTCGTGGCGATGGATTCCATCAGGAATGAGGTCTCGAGAGTGATTAATACAAGTTGTAAGAACTTGCTTCGCAATTGAGCTTAAATAAATGTGTATAAACAAAGCAACAGAGTTAATTCACAACATGTTTTTGCAACTGCAAATAGTGACCTGTTATTGGTAGCGATATACAATATTTGTACGTACGTTCCGCACGAAAGATCATTAACACCGCGTCATCTGCGTAGGCCTATCTTATCTTTGTGAAGAAATACATTTTGTACTTTTAAATTTGATGAGACAAGTCGCTAAGCGTGTCGGTATTTGATACGCATATTTTAAACTCACATTTATTTATATATAAATTTATACGAATATAGCATCACCACAATGTAAGTTGACCGTCTATATGTTTGTCAATACAGACGTCGCGTTGTTTGAGGACATAACTAGATAGTATGAATACTTTATTATACTATTAGATAACGGTATATCTAGCTTAACGTGACTAATGATAATCCTGAGATCGGGGATATTATGTGATTCAGTGGGTATCCCGTGTCGGATGAATCATTCACATTCAATATGACTAGTATTAAATTACAAATGCATTAAACGTGTTCATATTTTATAAGAGTTTCAATGTTTTGTTTTTTCAGCTTCTGAAATCGAATCCCAAAGCATACTAGACTATTGGTCACTATTCGTCAGTCTCTAATACCCGGGTCATTGAGGAGAAAACCCCCGCGGTTAACAGACCACATACGGTAGGCGCATTATACATAGGTGCTGCATACTTATTTATCCATGCATGTACACTGTGTGTTCATACACGGCTACGTTCTTTGTGGCTCAGATCGACATAACTATTAATTTATAGTTCAATACGGATTATATTGTATATATACAAGTGATCGATATCCGCGTTAGCACAAGAGAGTGGAGTAAATCGGCTATAAAACCGTAATAAACAAATACGTGAGAATGGTCAAACAGACGGTTTAGTTGAGATGTATAATACGTTCTGTGTTTGTACATGTATGGATTACTGAACAATAAATGTGGAATTTATATGTAGGCCTACAGTACTCTCTACAAACGGTGTAGGTATAAATCTTTTAAATAAACCGGATAAAATGTCGGATATTGAGCGTAGTTGTGATTCCGCTGAAAATGGCAGTGTATCGTCGGCGTCGGGGTCACAGGCGTCCAGTGACGTTCATATCACAGAGGATTCTAGTTTTACTATGGAACCAGACACGGCGTTCGATGACGCCATTTCTAAACTCGATGAGTTGAATCTAGAACCAGACTTGGATATACCGGAAATGACGACCGAAGATGCAGACGACACTAGCTCGCGAGGAGAAGATTCCGACGGAAGTAACAATAATAAAGCGGAGGCCAAAGCAACAGGTGTCAACGTTAATTCTAGTAAAGAAGACGACAAAAAGACATTGGCAAAAAGTTCTAAAAAGCTGTCCATGTTTGATCGGTTGAAGAGACTGACAAAGTTTGAAAAGAAACCAAGTGGTTCACGAACTTCTAACCTGTCTAAATTCCGTGGAATCAAAGTGGATAAGTTACCAGTATATGTTGTGGCAAAATACATCGGCCATATGGAAACGAAAGGAGTGTATGGTTTAGAACATGTTCGCGGACCAGTTGATGAATTTATCGCCAAAGTGAAAGATGACCTTATTTCAATGGATAGAGTTGAGCTGCCTTTGTGTTATGTTATTTTCTCATCCAAAGGCATTGATATTAAGGAACATCCGGCAAATAGAGTAAAAGATACAATGACTTTTGGGCTACACCCAATTGACTTCATTTCATATGGTGTCCAAGATATGAAATATTGGCGTGTGTTCAGTTTTATAGTTGTTAAGGAACTGGGGTATAAAAAGAAGAAAACAGAGTGCCACGCATTTATTGCAGACTCGACGCAAAATGCACGGAAGATGGCGCTTGCTCTTTCCGCGTGTTTTACAGTGTATCAGAAACAACTAAGTGCTGAAGGGAAAACAAACAATTTTCAAGTGGAGTTGCGAACCCCTGAGGAACTTGCAGGCGATCTACAAGATGATGCTGAAGCATAAAGTCATGAACGATATGTGTATGTCCATACTATTTTAAGGAATGAATCACGGGTTAATAGTTTTCATCTGGGTATGAACAATATGTGGGCTTTGTTAGTGTGTGGAGGCCGAAGGTTCATAACCCGATGAAACTGTAAACCCGCGATTCATTACTTATATTTACATTAATTATTCTTTTCAATGAGTAAGGAAAACAAATATCACATTTTCCAATTAAAGGGTATTTAGTCAAATTTGCGACTTATCGTGTTGCGGGGACATGGTAATTAGAACATCCTTGGAACAGCGTAAACTGTAAGACACGCCTGTTCACGTGACGAACCTTGCCTAACACTGCGAATGCGCATGCCTGTAAAATCGAGTGCGCATGTCAGCTGCATATGATTAGTTGGAAACCCTCATACGAAATTGTATGCAATCAGGGCACATACGTTCATCGAAGGAAATACAATAGCGATGTAAATATATATGTATGGTTATATGCTAAGATTAAATTGTTGGACTCTTAACTGTAAGCACGGGTATGAAATGTAATGCTATATTGGGTCTCTCGAAATCTACGGAGGGTATCGAATAAGTTCGTGTGAGGAAGCTATACATCTGGCTTGTGACAGGTCGGTGGTTGTACTCGGGCGCCCACACGTGTCTGGATGTGCCATTAATAGCTGATAAATCGCTATATTATCACCTAAGCTGTTGGTCGACATTAAATCCTGAAATACTAACAAACAAAAATAACAGTTGCATGATTATTTTACGATAAATGAAGCATATCGAACCATAAGGGGGTATGACTTAATTAAGATGGGCTATCATAGCATATTGAACCAAAATAAATACATTAAATATAGACAACGTATGCACTATCACCAAGCTACTAGTTCAACTAAATTTACAGCGATGCTTAGAAATAGAAACTTGAGTTTGAAACTGTATGGCTCATAATATACTCCTTTGTATTCCATACCGAATATATGTAAACTAATAGTTTATGTCAATATTTAACTAGGATATATTCTGGCTGCAAATATCTAGTAGTATTTATTGGAGTATATTTAATACAGCCTGTGTCAATAGTCGATTGTTTGCCCTTAATAAGGTGTCACTTAATTTCGCGACGTGTAATTAGTTTGATTAATATCTAGAACATCTTAAAATCATACCTCCTTAAATGTGACCAAAATCTTACCGTTGACATTGAAGGTATAATTCGTTGTACATTTCGTGCAATATTATACCCAAATATACTACATATGCGGTTTGATATTAGATTTACAACATAGTCAACCATGTGTTAAGCAGCCAGCCAAGGGGAATCGCAGAAAGTGGCTGCTTAGTATAGGTTGCTGCTTAATAGAGGTCAAATGTATAATAATACAACATAATAGTATTGGGAATCTGGAAACTGACTGCTTAATATAGGTTGGCTGCTTAATGGAGGTGACCAGTAACACAGGTTTGGCTATATATAATAATATTATATATTAATTCGCAAATATTTTATTAAATATATATACAAAAAATCCTTGCGAATTAATATATCCTATCAAATATATATAATATATTACATAGATCTATGACATCAACATTGATAGAGAACAACTATGAATATAAGATTTATATTAAGGGGGGAAAGTAAAGCAAGTGTTATTTTTTAAAGTGGTTGTTTTTAAAGTGGTTGCATAACACCGGTGGCTGCATACTAAAGGCTAACGTGTAATGAAACAACAACATATTGGTAATCTGGAAACTGACTGCTTAATACGGGTTGCTGCTTAATGGAGGTGACCACTAACACAGGTTTGACTGTAAACCGTTTCTTCACATGTATATCTGTTTACATGTATACAGGTTGCTTTGTATATACTCAATGTGATATATCAGCATTATTAAGCATTTTAACCAAATGATAACACAAGTATTTATACAAGATATTTAGAGTTTCAACTTCATTTAAATGTTGTTCATTGTAAATATGTAACTGGACGTGTGTATGTGTTTTACGTTTATTTATCGTCGCTACCGGTTGCCCATATGAGCAACTCCTGAAGAGATTGGTCATTTTAAATTGTTGGAGGATAGTGCAATGATACAGACAGAGACCCATTCCAGAGTCTCCGCTGGTTCTTTTACGTGCACGGTATAAAGCACCGACACAAGACCTCGGTTTAAAGTCCAATTTGAAAGACTGTTAATTGTATTAGGGTCAGACCCTGTATGTACCTGGACGAATTTGGATTTGAGTGTACATTAAAATTGTATTGTCATCTATTAGGAATAAAAACAGTCAGACGGTTCAAGTAAACGAATGGATATGTACATATTGTAATATTTCCGAAGATGAATATCATTTTATGCTTTTGATTTAACCATATTTTATTGCATAGGCATATTAAACAGTACAGTTGACATACATGCATGATACAGAATAGAAATTAACAATGTATAAGATGCATACATACATTTGTGTAACATTGCAAAAGGGTCGGGCCACAAGTTATAACCAACATTAGAAAACCGCCCTTCCCAGGATGTTATGCTATGTTGCCCTTTGTACAACGATTTCCAATCTGTATTTACATTGAGCTAGCATTTATGCGGCTGTTTAAAAAGTGAAAAAGGTGAGATTATTTTTTAGCATAGGATTTTATATTTATGCTGTGAATAATTATTAGGAATGAGTAATTGTAGCAAAGTTAGGGTTTCGTCCTTCTCCCCGGAAGAATCATGTGAAATATTACGTATTAATGGATTTAATCTATTATATAAACAGCTGAATTAAACCAAGTGACTATTGTTGACCGAAGTTTAAACCTGACAGGTTGCTGTGCTTAAATTTTTGAAACCAAAATCAGTGAGAACTGCTACCGGTTGTGATGGGGGGGTTCAAGGAATTGTCATATTAATCTGAATGTACACAACACAAATTAATGTGTGTGTTTTACGTTTATTTATCGTCGCTACCATATGAGCAACGCCTCCTGAAGAGATTAGTCATTTTAGATTTTGGAGGATAGTGCATATGATACAGAAATAAACACATTCCTCTCTGGATCTTTTACATGCACGGTGTAAAGCACCGACACGAGACCTCGGTTTAACGTCCCATCTGAAAGACTGTTAATTTTATTAGGGTCAGACGGAGGATCGAACCTGCGATGCCTGGATTACCAGTCCAGGCTAAGTTCCAGCGCGTAGCTGGGCGTACGTAAATTTTGACAGGTCGGAAAAATGAAAATGCGAAAAATGCAATAAAAAATGAAGCCTAAGGGGGGTGAGGGGTCAAATGTTTATTATCTTCAACAGTTATAACATATATCTACACTTATGTGACACGACTGTTCGATATCTAGAGCCGTCCAAAAGCAACACGTGGTTACGGTACTCGAAGTCTGCCGGAGGAGTATACTGCGCCCCCTATCACATTTTCGCACATGTAGAGAAGAAAGCCTTCGTATCGGTAGCAGCGACCGACCCCAGCAACCTCGGCAAAATGATTGCTAACCACGGAAAGAGTGATATGCATATCAGCTCTACGGAGGCTGCGGAAAACTTCAAATATGTAATGACGAGTGACAAAAAGGATATCATGAATTCAATCTCCACATCATACAACACGCTAGTGGAAAAAAATCTCAACATTCTCAAAGCTATTGTAGACACGATCGTACTGTGTGGAAAGCAAAACGTTGCCTTACGAGGTCACGACGACAAAGATAGCAACTTCATAGCTTTACTAGAGTATCAATCGAAATATAACACAGTCCTACGTGGTCACTTGGAAACTGGGGACCCATAAACCAAATATACTTCGCCCGAAATCCAGAACGAACTGATCGATATCTGTGGTGAACAAATCAAATCATCTATTGTAAAAAAGTGTAACAGTGCCCCATTCTTTGGCTTCATAGCAGACGAGGCCACCGACTCTTCCACAATTGAGCAGATGGCTCTGTTTGCGATATTTCGACTACGATACACTAGCCGTACGTGAAGATTTCATTACGTTCGCCGAATGCGACGCCACGACTGGTGAATCACTTTCCGATGCATTTCTGAAGAACTTGAGACTTGCAGGCGTAGACGTAGATACAATGAGGGGCCAGGGATATGATGGCGCTTCGAACATGTCCGGGAAGTTCCGTGGGGTACAAGCACGAATTAGACAGTCGCTGCCCAAAGCAGTGTACACTCATTGCAAAGCGCATTGCTTAAATTTAGCTATAGTACATGCGTCGGAAGAGCCGTTGGCCAGGAATATGATGAACACAGTTCAAGAAATTGCGTTTTCCTTTAATTATTCCGCGAAGCGACTATTGCGATACAAGGAAACGCTAGCGAATGATGTCGGAAGTAAAATTGCCATGGAGCATAGAACAAAATTACAATCCCTGTGCGAAACAAGATGGGCAGCAAGAGCGGACGCGCTGAACACCTTCCAGTCTTCATACATAACGGTCGTGGAGGCACTGGCTGACCTCTGTCTACACTATGGCGATAGCAAGGCCGGTGCATACAGAATAGCCATCATGCAGTTCGGGTTCATCGTGTGTCTTGTAGCTATAGAACATGTGCTCTCGGGATTAATGCCACTGTCCAAAATGTTACAAAACAAGTCATGTGACCTTATTGAAGCTGTCAAAGAAGCTAACGTCATCACTCGCCAAGTTACGGATGAGCGAAATGATCCAGCTGTGTGGAATGTCCTGTACGCGAAGGCTGTTGAAATGGCAGAGGCTGTTGATGTGCAACCATCACGACCTAGAGCCCCGAATAATCGGCGTCAGCAACATCGTCAAAATGCTCCGGCAGATACCGTTTCTGACTACTGGAAGAGAAACATGTACTTACCTTTCGTCGATCATTTGGTAACAGAACTATCTGATCGTCTTATTGAGGATGGCGACAGATTCAATGCCCAATTCCTGATACCAGGCGATATAGGTAATCTTACCGAGGATATCATTGCGTCCATATATAAAACATTTGAGGAGGATCTCCCCGCGGTTGATTTTGAAGACTTCAAACGGGAAGTGTCTCGCTGGAAAGTTAGGTGCGCTGGTGACACCGAAGTTCACGCCACCGTAGGTGACACGCTGGCACACACGCCTAGGGAGCTGTACCCCAACGTTTCAACATGTCTGCATATTTTGCTGGCGATGCCTGTTTCAACTGCCACCGCAGAAAGATCGTTCAGCAGCATGCGCCGCTTGAAAACGTACCTTCGGTCAACCATGACAATAGGCAGATTGTCGTGCCTAGGACTGATGAACATTCACAGGGACAAAGAGATAAACACTGACATGGTTATCGATGTCTTCGCTAGACGGAAGGAGCGGCGCCTTGCCTTTGTGTTTCGTGTCTAAGTAATAGTTAGAGCGCTGTACGAAGAGATAATTCCCGAGATTTAGCGAGAGGATTATCGATCGTACAGGCTGAAAACAGTGCTCTAACTATTTTGTGTCACCCCCATGCCCGTACCATGTCTCTACTTGTAATAACACATCTTGGTTAAAGTCACTTGGTGTTGGTTTTCATTGTAAAAAAATCTCGCAAAACCCATTAATTTAAACTATTTCCAGCAGTATTTTGTGTACATATAAGTTGTGAAATACACTCTAAAACTCACCTACGGCTGTATAGCAAAAACTATAATCCGGGGGAGCATGCCCCCGGACCCCCCTAGCGCCGGTGCGTATCCACATTTTAGTCCCAGCTACGCTTGGCAGCGTGTTACCACTTGACTACAGATCCGTCTGTACACAAATTAATAGATGGATTATCGGTTAAATATCAAAATGTATGCATGGCTGAATATCTGATTTGTTTGTGAATACATGTACAAATGTATTATGTATATTTTGTTAAATCAATTATATTTTATAAGTGAATTTGTTCACCAATCATGTACGCTTTAAACATGTGTAAACTGTTTTTTAATTATGTTGTCTCATGGACAAAAACGACCTAATTACCTTTTTTTGCAGCACAACATACCAATAACATATCAAATAAGGGTCCGACAGGGGCCACTCATATTTGGAACGGTGTAGCGTATTTCTGCATGGGTAGAACATCATCCCTGCTAGTTGACTTGGTAGAGTTATCCGACTAGTGTTCGAAAGGTCGTGGGTGGGTTCGAGCACCGGACCACTAAGTAGTCCGCTATTCCTTTGTTTGGTCACTTCAATGGCAACGAGGCTGTCACGGCTTGGTGGAGGCAAAGTAGTAGGAGTGCGACCCCTATCGAAGGCAGGGCGGGATATTGCAGTGTATATCGGAGTAGGTAGAACACCTGACTTGGAACAGATGTCCGACTAGTGTTCGGGGTGGGTGGGGTCGTGGATTATATCCCCTTATCTGCTCAATACCATTTCCGCTCTTTCTTTTCATAGTCGCTTAGGCATGTATACTTAATCACGAAGAAGGGAAGTAATTATTTATTCTACAACGATTGCGAAGCAAGTTTTAACAACTCATAATAATCACTCTCGTTGGCGCGGATGAGAGCGTATACTTATACCGGAGTACCTGGAAAAAACCCACCTGTCAGATATGTCGATCAACATACCAGCTCACATACTTCCTGGTTGCATTGGTGAAAAGCGAGCGCACTAACCACGAAAAACATAGTTACAAACATATTAAGGGGGCACTCACTAACCGTCTACAAGAATTGTTATATACATTGTATATAAATTATATATCATTGCTATATATATATATCAGTATTATACACATATAATAAAACGTTTGTCACGTTATTATAATGCTTATTGTGTTTATTCCTGCTGCATATACACGTGGACATATGCACGTGGACATATGCACGAGACCTATAATTAATTCAACTGCATGTCCACCATGTAACAAACACACAGCAGCAAACATTATCCGACTGAAATGTGGAAATTATGTTTGTGTGTGTATGTTCGCCGGTACTACTGTACAGACGTGTGTACTAGTACTAATGTTGTTAAATACACGTACTAATACACATGAGCCTGTCATGCGGTCTTTAAACAGACGAATCTGTAGTCCAGAGGTAACACGCTGGACTGGTAATCCAGGGATGGCGGGTTCGATCCCCCGTCTGACCCTAATAAAATTAACAGTCTTTCAGATGGGACGTTAAACCGAAGTCTCGTGTCGGTGCCTTACACCGTGCACGTCAAAGAACCAGAGGAGATTCTGGAATGGGTCTCTGTCTGTATCATTGCACTATCCTCCAAAATTCTAAAATATCTAAGGCGTCGCTCATATGGGCAACCGGTAGCGACGATAAATAAACGTAACAAATGCGGTCTTTAAACAGACGGATCTGTAGTCTAGTGGGCTTGCATACCACTTTCAGCTGGCTACGCCGCTGTACTTGCTGTATCCGTAGTACCAATAATATTGATAAAGCACACTGTGTCAGACAACTTAAATAAATGGGGGGGGGGGTATTTTATATATGTGCATGTATTCGCATAATAAATTGATGATGTAATTCACATGTATAACAATACAGTATTAGACTAACACGTACCGATGACGATATTTTTACATTTTAAATATTAAACACATGTACTAAAACAATAATTTTTAATACAAATTTATTTTAGCTCGATTGCGAAACAAGTTCTTAAAACTTATATTAATCACTCTCGAGACATCATTGCTGGTGGAATCCATCGCCACGAGGGAGAGAGAAGAGACAACGTGGAATATAAATGTCTTGGCTAAGGGCACAATCGTAACAATAATTACAATATAAATAAAGGTATGTCATAAATAGAAATATGGATGAACAACCTTTATAAAATACATGATAAAGGAAGAAAGAATTTTAACACTAATCTTCCATAAGGCCTCAATACAAACGCAATTATATACTAGTACATCACCATCGTGCATGTCAAAGGTATTTTTAAAGTTTAAACTTTATTTATTTCACAACGATTGCGAAGCAAGTTTTAACAACTTATATTAATCGCCCTCGTTGGCGCGGATGAAAGCGTATGTGTGGTCATTCATGTGGGAGGAAACCGGAGTACCCGGAGAAAAAAAGCCCACCTGTCCGATCTGGCGACCATCGTACCATCTCACATAATTCTCGGTCCGAGGATCGAACCCGTGTTGCATTGGTGTGAAGCGAGCGCGACAACCACTGCATGTCAAAGGGGCACCCGTCCGTTGCCGGGTTGATAAAGTCGCTGAGGTCGAATCACTGCCCACCCCCCCCCCACACACACACTGACACGCGTCCGTTGCCGGTGATAAAGTCGCTGAGGTCGAATCACTGCCCACCCCCCCCCCACACACACACACTGACACGCCGTCCGTTGCCGGGTTGATAAAGTCGCTGAGGTCGAATCACTGCCCACCCCCCCCCACACACAGGACACGCGCTTTAGGTTCGAATCCACTGGGGGTGTCGAATTATTTCATATGATGTGTCTATCCAGCTGCATGCATGGCTAGCGGGTGGGTGTTCTACCTGGTTCCGCTCAAGCCTGAAATACTGCTCGGAGGGGCATCCTGGGTCTTATTCCGCACATACCACTGGAGATTCGCCACATTAGTGCAAATTCCCCCCCCCCCACTCCACCCAATCATACATTTTCGTATACAATTAAACAAACTGCATGGTAGATATACACGTGTAGCTGTGAAATAAACCTAAGTGAATATTAGTTTATGATAGTTGGAGGATAGTGCAATGATACAGACATAGACCCATTCCAGAGATCCCATCATCTGGTTCTTTTACGTACACGGTATAAAGCATCGAGACGTTAAACCGAGGTCTCGTGTCGGTGCTTTACACCGTGCACGTAAAAGAACCAGAGGAGAATGGGTCTCTGTCTGTATCATTGCACTATCCTCCAAAATCTAAAATGACTAATCTCTTCAGGAGGCGTCGCTCATATGGGCAACCGGTAGCGACGATAAATAAACGTAAAACACACACGCATCGAGAGGAGAACTCGGTTTAATGTCTCATTCGAAATACTATGATATTAGTAATTTGTGTATGGTAGCCAATAGTGAAGAATCGAACCTGCGACCCCTGGAATAGATAGTAAACATACCCATCTAGATAGTAAACATGCGAATAACACAAAACCAACGTTTAATGCTATGCTATTCACGAGACGTGTGCTATTTTGGTCAAAATATGTTCATATGTCTTTCGGGAAGCGTGATTTTAGATAGAATGGGACGACAGAAAATATTCCCCTTTAACCACTTCAACCCCACATGCCTCTAAATAGGCTTATGAAAAGTGTAGATCCAGATGAGCCGGCTCGTAACGAGCCGTCTCATCAGGATCTGCACTTTTTTGCCAGTAATAATTATTACTATTTTTAGATAAAATTACCCATTTTGATAAATGAACTGGTCCAAAGGAATTTTCTTATTAATTTATTGGTCTGAAAATATCACGCATCAGTCCATGTCAGATACTTGGGGTTGAATGAGTTAACACAGACTTTCATATAACATTCATAGTTACATATGTGTGTCAACTTTTCAAATTGAGTACGTAGAGTACATACTATAAACGCCTTTTCACTTACAGATGTTATCGCCTGTTTTATTTATTCAGGTTTTGAATTATGAAACATGAGTCGTGATTTGAAAGATAGTAGATACCTGGTTTCCATTGGTTCGATGAATGTAAAGTATTAATGTCATGGTGTAATACATTAAACCGACTTCGCAGTTACTGTATTTGTTATAATGTACATACTGTTTAGTTTGACGTAATATAAATTTACCTTCTTCAAAATCACCGTTTATCAGGAATAAGTGGTCCGCACCTGCTAAACAAATCTGAAATAACGAACACGGACAGATGGGAAGATGGTAACACGTTGGACTGGTAATCCAGGGATCGCAGGTTCGATCCCCGTCTGACCCTAATAAAATTAACAGTCTTTCAGACGGGATGTTAAACCGAGGTCTCGTGTCAGTGCTTTACACCGTGCACGTAAAAGAACCAGAGGAGACTCTGGAATGGGTCTCTGTCTGTATTATTGCACTATCCTCCAAAAAATATAAAATGACTAATCTCTTCAGGAGGCGTCGCTCATATGGGAAACCGGTAGCGACGATAAATAAACGTAAAACACACACAAGGGAAAATATTCGAACACAATGAATGGTGGCCTTTTAAAGTCGACGGATGTATATAGTGCTTTCAACAAAACCATTAATTATGTTTGCATCTGTAGTAAACTCAAACCGGAAATATGCTTTATTTAGAGGAAACGCACGTCAGAAATAGAGCCTCAAGTATAAATAAAACCTTTAACGTAGTTTATACGCAATAGACGGTGTCTGTAGTCCAGTGGTAACTCACTGGACTGGTAATCCAGGGATCGCAGGTTCGATCCCCAGCCTGACCATAATAAAATTAACAGTCTTTCAGATGGGACTTTAAACCGAGGTCTCGTGTCGGTGTTGTACGCCGTACACGTAAGAGAATCAGAGGAGACTCTGGAATGGGTCCCTGTCTGTATCCGTTCACTATTCTCCAACAAATCTAAAATGGCTAATCTCTTCAGGAGGCGTCGCTCATATGGGCAATCGGTAGTGACGATAAATAAACGTCACACACACGAGTTTATATATAAGAGGAAATGTGGATGCGGCATGGGAGAGAGAAGAGGCAATGTGGATACGGCATGGGGAGAGAGAGGAGGCACTGTGGATATGGCACGGGGAGAGAAGATGCAATGTGGACACGGCATGGGGAGAGAGAAGAGGAACTGTGGATATGGCATTGTGAGAGAGAAGATGCAATGTGGATACGGCATGGGGAGAGGGAAGAGGCACTGTGGATATGGCATGGTGAGAGAGAAGATGCAATGTGGATACGGCATGGGGAGAGAGAAGATGCAATGTGGATACGGCATGGCGAGAGAGAAAGGCAATGGGATACGGCATGGAGAGAGAAGAGGCACTGTGGATACGGCATGGGGAGAGAAGAGCAATGTGGATACTGCATGGGAGAGAGAAGAGGCAATGTGGATAACGCATGGGAGAGAGAAGAGGCAATGTGGATACGGAAGGGAGAGAGAAGATGCAATGTGATACGGCATTGAGAGAGAGAAGAGGAAATGTGGATACGGAATGGGAGAGAGAAGATGAAATGATGATGCGGCATGGGAGAGAGAAGAGGCAATTGGATACGGCATGGGGAGAGAAGAGGAAATGTGGATACGGCATGGGGAGGAGAGAAGAGGAAATGTGGATACGGCATGGGAGAGAGAAGAGGCACTGGGATACGCATGGGAGATACGGCAGGGAAGAGAAGAGGCACTCTGTGATCGGCATGGGGAGAGAGAGAGGAAATGTGGATACGGCATGGGGAGAGAGAAGAGGCACTGTGGATACGGCATGGGAGAGAGAAGAGGCACTGTGGAACGGCATGGGGAGAGAGAAGAGGAAATGTGGATACGGCATGGGGAGAGAGAAGAGGCAATGTGGATACGGCATGGGAGAGAGAAGAGGCAATGTGGATACGGCATGGGGAGAGAGAAGAGGCACTGTGGATACGGCATGAGGAGAGAGAAGAGGCAATGTGGATACGGCATGGGGAGAGAGAAGAGGCACTGTGGATACGGCATGGGAGAGAGAGAAGAGGCAATGTGGATATAAGTGTAATGATTAAGGATACTTAACAAAATGTGGGGCTCAAACATTAAATCAAAATTATAATCCGTATCACCGCACACTCGAGCACTAGGATACAATAGCTCTAGAGTGGGTCAAATAGCATGTATTCGTACTTTTAAATCGCATCTGCAGTCAACAGGTATAAACAGGGGTGGTACAGTTGTCCAATAACGTAGTCCAGATCAAACCTCCAAGCCGTACACGTCGGGACCTGGGCACAACTAGCCCGCAGCAGGAAACTGGGTAAAAACTTAGCTGATGTCAATCTTTTTACCGGATCCGAGGGGCGCCTTATCCACTCAGTATGTGTATGAATGCCCACTTATCACAGTACATGACGAATGCTGTGGGGACGGCACATATTAGTTTTATCCAGATCCTATTGGTGAAGGAGCGATACGGCTTCTATATTGGTGCTGGAACGGGTGATACGGCTTCTATATTGGTGCTGGAATGGGCGATACGGCTTCTATATTGGTGCTGGAACGGATGTGACGAAGACGCCAACGAAACAACCACAAACGCTCATGCTGTTGTGGGCTTACAAATCCTAGAGAATGTGGCCCTAAAAAACTGCCGTATTGGGAAGAAGCTGCTATCATCTCTGCGGGGTGTAATCATGAAAGGAAGAAGACGCCTTCAACAGTTGTTGTCATCTTTTTAACGCATTATCGTCTGTTACTACTAGAACAACACTCTACGTGATACTCTTTCATCAAACATACACGCACACGAATACTTAAAGAATGAATCGCGGGTTAATAGTTTCTGAACGACAAATATTTCCGTTACTGAAATTTGACAGCCTCAGGGTTTACATTGGTCTGAACATTATTTAATCTAATATCGACATCACTCTAAAAAGTCCAAACAAAATTATTCAACGAAGCACATTTCTGTGAGTACGTTACCGCGCAGCGTGTTGCGAATGTGACGTCAGTGACGCTTCCCACGTGCGTTGTTGTCAAAGACGGCGTAACAACATAGTCGGGGGTTGAGATTTTTCACTTCATTTGTTGAAAATTGGAGTATACATACACCACATGCAACATGGAAGTAGGACCGTAGAAGCAAATCTTACCAATATACTGGTAAATATGATTTGGGTACATGCATGATTGATAACAGCGCAATTTCAGTTTAATATGTATGCTTGTGCGAGAGAGTGATTTAAACATTGTTCCTGGAAAGAGGCTGAATGGTCACGTTCTATCAATTAGGATGCCGACCCAATCTCTTTCGATACATTTGTATCACATACAGGGCAATTTCCGTTAAATATGATTACTTGCATGAGAGAGAGGGAGAGAGAGCGTCATTTAAACATTGTTCCTGGAAAGAGGCTGAATGGTCAAGTTAATTTTAGTATTATAGTATTATAATATTAGGGTCAGACGGGAGATCGAACCTGCGATCCCTGGATTACCAGTCCAGCGTGTTACTACTAGACTACATATCCGTACTACTACGAATGTTGCATCGTAAAATGTGATGTCGTAAAGTGGATTTATGAAAATGTATGTACGACATATATGCAACCAATAATCATTTGCATATGTCTTTGTCATATCACATATGTTAGTCGGGCTCAGGTAGCCGATTGCATAGATACACCCTTGCATCCCTGGCCATTGTAGGCCTATGCGACGATTTTGATTTTAAGCAACTTGATGAATCGGACACCTTTATGTTCAAATATCATAAAAAAGTACCGTAATAGTTCAAAATCCGCCGATTGAACTAAATAACATAAGAGTTTCGCTCCTTTATATTTTGGGACTGACTAATTTGCCACGCGTATGCATGTGCTACATGCGATTTAAACAAACTTAAATTTAATAGGATCCAAGGCCAATACTGCTATTATTATAACTTATAAGGAATGAATCGCGAGTTGATAGTTTTCATTGGCGCATGAACTACACTGAGTGTGCTTAAAGTGTGTGGAGGCCGAAGTAAACATATCTTTCATCATTCTTTATGTATACGCATGTTCTTGTTCGCGCATGAACAGAGAACGTGTTTCATACCTTGCAATTGCACCGAAAGGGGCGCTAATCTTGATCTTACTACACTTATAGAATTAAATACAGTTCCTTCCCTTGACACATTCAACTTATGAATCTATTATTGTTTAATCCGGTTAAAATCCGACTATTAATAATGCATTTATTATGTTTTATGTTGTATATTGTACGTGTATACGTATTTTGTTTATAAATGCATGCATGATTCAAAGCAAATGCGTTCGTACAGTTGATTATTGATAGTTAGTATATGGATTTAGTCGTTATACGTCAATTGATGACACTGCAAACATTCTAAATATAGGAATGTAAAATACAATAAAATTATTTCACAACACTGCCTATTTTCTATATATTATGGATTTATGTCTATTATCGTTAACTGGTTTCGTGGTGTAAAGGTTAGCACACTGTATCAACCCGACAGTGGTTCTGGG
This sequence comes from Archivesica marissinica, assembly GCA_014843695.1. NCBI lineage: Eukaryota > Metazoa > Mollusca > Bivalvia > Venerida > Vesicomyidae > Archivesica > Archivesica marissinica. The sequence continues at coordinate 19,952,461 of CM026386.1, read as the reverse complement.
TTCGAATCCCAGCGAAGCCAAATACATATTTTTCATAGCATTACTATTACACCCTCCCCCTCTATTTTTAAAAAGATCTTTTTTTAATAGAGGGGGTGTCCTATGATAGAGTAACGAGACCTTTGGTGGCTTATGGATAAAATGTCAAGATCCTGTGCTATTATTTATGCTTCTGCTATGGACACAAGTGTTAATTCATTTACCTTACTATAGTGGAATCAAGTTCTTACAACTTATATTAATCACTCTCAAAAAATCGCATTCCTGATGAAATGCATCGCCATAAGGGAGAGAGAAGACGCAATGTGGAATTTAAGTGGCTTGCCTAAGGACTTGTCGTTACGGTTAAACTGGGCTCTCGAACTCCGCTCTGTAGTCCTACACCTCTAATACATGTAGACATTATCAAGTCTGAAAATACACCAAAGAGGTATATGTCACACACACGCCACAATGACTATGCCATTCTTGGTTTCAGTTTGATTATATAAAGATAAGAACTCTGGTCCGTTTCACAGACGTTTGGGCTCTGGACCAATGTTTGCGGGCTCAAAACCACAAAACTAAGAAACTTTTTTCTATTTTTGGGTTTTTTATGATCTACACTATAATAGCATTGATAGTGACGGGGTGTCATTTTAAAACTGGTGTAAACAATGTTTTATGTATAGTCAAGCCTATAGTGTATCATAGTGTTCTTAAAAACAAAAACGTTTTCTTAGTTTTGTATCCGTGGTATTTTGTGGTCCGTTTCGCTGGTCTATTTGTAACCGGTGATTTCGGGGAACGATATATATAGCAACCCGAAACGAGATTCAATCTATCCTTTATATAACATATATATATAATGAAACAAAGAGACCTGCAATATAATAATATCACAGATATACACACATATACTAAAATCTAATCCACGCGGAACATAACTCCACTATCACATAAATATCAAATTCTCCAAATACTAATATAGCCAATAAACGGGTCTTACCAGAATCGACAATGATTAATGTGTAAATAGATAAAATAGATCAGAGGTAGATCTGTTTAACGAGTTGGTTGAAATACATATACAATAGTTCGACATTGTTAGAGGTATCTCTAACGACTTCCTTCTCTCAAGTGCGCGGAATGTTATTAGGGCGGTAAAACGGGTTTAGTTGGGGTTAACCGTGGATTGGTTAGTTGACCTATCATACGTCATTCTCCCGTACTATCACTCCGACATAAATACATGACGTTACACAACAAGTAGAGAACACAATAGACTGGACACACATCGGTAACCGCCATAGAAGAGAAGGAACAGCTACCGTACATATACAGATAAGAGAGCATTGCTTGCAGTACATGAATAATACATAATATAATATATTCTACAAACAGATAAACTAAGCCTGGGCTACATATTGTTTGATTTTGTGTTTATTAAACCTTGCAAACTGTGGGTTTATCCCACAGTAACGTCGGTACTATGTGTGCGATTTACGTTTATTTACTGTCGCTACCGGTTGCCCATATGAGCGACGCCTCCTGAAGAGATTAGTCATTCTAGAGTGTTGGATGATAGTGCATGATACAGACAGAGACCCATTACAGAGTCTCCTCTGGTTCTTTTAAGTGCACGATGCAAAGCACCGACAAGAGACCTCGGTTTAACGTCCCATCTGAAAGACTGTTATTTTTATTAGGGACGAGGGATCAAATCTGTGATACCTGGATTACCAGTCCAATGTATTAACCACTGGACTACAGATCCGTCTGTAACGTCGGTACAACTGTGTTAAATAGTAGTGTACTTATTCCCACAGTTATGACCACCACAACAATACAGCGAAAAGACCTTTCGTTCGTAAATATATAGACCGGAAGAGGTTATGAACAGAACAGAACAAAATGGAATCGCCAGGCAGAAAAGTTTCATAAACAATTTTTTCTTTCTGAAAAGTTATGCTTTATAAAGAAATGGCTGATAAATTACCTATCTCATTAGCATGTGCTGTGATTATTTTATCGTTTCTGGAACTGACATTGTGTCAGTTGGTCGTCAATGTGAAAAATAGGGGTGGGGATGTAGAACGGGAGAAGATAGAAGCTAACACAACTGCTGACACTATTCTGTTGGAGTATCTGTCACAAGACGCGACCCACGTCACACAGTTTATTGATTTCAAGGCCGTAAGTAGTGATGTCGGATAATTGCTTAGAATGAAAGAGTGCCAAGGCCTGTTTGCAGACGGGCATTGATGTGGTATCCGGTGATTTCGGCCCTCGGTGTTTTCGGCCTAGTGATTTCGGCCACAGTGAATTCGGAGGGTGTGTAACATTTTGGTTGAAATCAAGTATATCGTGTGTCGCCACAGTGTCTACTAAATTCCAGTCAAATAATTAATATCTACAAGACCAAGAATCCAAGCCTCGCCTTCTCTTAGTTTAATTGTTATTTGATTTAACAAATAGGATGATGAGTGTGTGTTTGCATACGGTAATTCTTTGCATGCATACTACATGTCTACTGTTGAAATAGAATAAAACCAAACGAGTCTGCATTACGTTACATCTATTTTTATTTTTACACAAATGTACACAATTATATAGGCCTACAATGATCTCAGTATTAATAAACAGCAATTTCAAGTCATAGAGTGAACACATAGATAATACAACAGATCTATAGCAATTTACAGTTAGTCCTTACCAAACAGTTAGTCCTCCCCACCATTCTCCCCCACCACTCGCAACCTCCTCCCCTCCCCCATGACCTTACTACAGAAAAAACACTGGGCCGAATTTACCGAGGGCCGAAATTACCTGTATTCATTGATGTAGCTCAGAGTACCAGTGTTGAGTGTTTAAATTTAACTACAGCGATTCTATGTATCGCACAGACGGATCTGTAGTCCAGTGGTAACACGCTGGACTGGTAATCCAGGGATCGCAGGTTCGATCCCCCGTCTGACCCTAATAAAATTAACAGTCTTTCAGATGGGACGTTAAACCGAGGTCTCGTGTCGGTGCTTTACACCGTGCACGTAAAAGAACCAGAGGAGACTCTGGAATGGGTCTCTGTCTGTTACACTGCACTATCCTCCAAAATCTAAAATGACTAATATCTTCAGGAGGCGTCGCTCAGATGGGTAACCGGTAGCGACGATAAATAAATGTAAAACACACACACTATGTATCGCCCGACTCCTAACGACGCTCACATGAAACGACGCGAATTATGTTTTGACCTCGTTTTCAATATTTACAATATCCGGTGAGTCGGTGACGTTATTTTCATCTGCAATGTTTGTAAACATGATATGAGATTTCCTAGACTAAAATGTGGAAAGTGAGAAATTACAAGGTAATTTTTATAGCAATGTTATTGCAAGCAGTCTGTTTTAACAACAAAATCCAAATGCAACATTGTGCATTACATTAAATAGCCTATATTTTGCAACATGCTACTGCAAACATAACAATTCTTGGTCCGTCTGCTCGGCAAAGCTCTGCGTATCGGTAGGTCACGTGGCACTTGATTCACTGTTAGGAAAAGTGTATGCGTTATATACCTTATTGCTATGATCCCTCTGTGATAGTAAAATAGAGAGCCCAACCAATATCTGTGCAGGCTCCCAAACACAAGAATAAACAGTATTCACCAACTTCTATGGCCACTGTTTTTATGCATGTATGGACTACTGGGAGTGCTAGGACAACAGCAAGGCATAATTTCTAGTTAAATGTTATTATTTTCTATTGTTCATAGTTATAGTTTACATATGATAAAACAGGGTAAATATTCCTGTTTATTAGCACAATTAATTAAAGGCATGTCAGTTTTTATGTAATTTAGTGACGCATAATTAATTTCCAGGCTAGTTTGAGATGACGTAATATACCTGTATATTAAATGCACAGAGTCGATACAGGGGAGTGAATGAACTAAATTTAGAACGTAATTAGTCAACCAATGAAATGCGTCGCTTTAGGTATTTCTCGACTCAGTGGAATTCCCAATAGCGGCATGAGTCGATACATGTGATATTTTGACACTAAATAAGCATAATTTCTCGCGTTGAATACGTAGAAAAGGATCTATTTATACAGATAATACACAATTTACATGAGTTCATTCGTTTTATGTTATGTCATTGTTGATTCTTCGCTTAGATGCGTCGGAACTCGGTATTCAAGGATATGTTCCATTAATGTCAAACCCCTTGCGGGGACCAAGACACTATTTCCTGGGCAGGCTTAACCCAACTTACAGTACATGCCAGACGGAAACCGCAACCCACGTGTACCGCGCATGTTTTTCGTTCGGTCACGTTACAGTATAAAACGGACAAGACATTGATTTTTTGCCTGTCCGTGAGCAATTTACCTCCGATCATATGAAAATAAATCGCCGTGTTGATTCGTCACGAAAGTAATCCAAGCGATACCTAGACCATTGATTGTTATTAGTGTTAATTTTCGGCTTCCAGTTGACGTTCAAAACATAACGATCCAAATTTATCGTATACCATGCCGAATACATTATGTCCATTGTTCACCACGAATATATATAAACAATAGCGTGATATATATCTCTGACCTGTACATCCTGCAAAGTTTATGCGTCTTACATTTATAAATATCAATTCATCGTTTTTCTGAAAATCTATATATAGCGACCAGAACGACTAATTCTAACCTGGATCATGTATACGTCAAATGTCACGTACACCATCTACATGTAACAGTATTTGCAGTATGCATGCTTCTGGATGTATATCTCAATATAACTGTCAATAAGAGACAGATCGGTACAAATGCTTGGAAAACATCACATGAGCTATAACCGGACAGGGTTCCTGGCAAATACTGGTGCTCAATTTTGTGTTTTGGCAAATATATTTGGCACAATGCTGTCTTTTTCCCTTTTTTTTCTAATTTTTTTTTTGGCACATGTTTTCATGGCTTCACATATTTATCTGTGAACTATATCGCTCATAGTTGACTCTAAGTTTTTTCAATTGGCAGGGTTCATTCTGGGTCAGAATTTTTGGGAGAAGTGACAAAGCATGTGATCGCTTCCTTAAATGGTGTTCTTTAATATACTTCTGCAAAATAGGGTTAAAATGTACAGTACAGCCATTAAATACAACATTTGAATAGAAGGAGTGCTTTATAATGTGTACCAAAATTTTGTTTGAAAATCGTAAAAACCAAAAAAGTATTATTTTTTTTTTTTTAATAGGGAGAAGTGGGGCCCCCAGAGGGCGAAATCAGGGTCCCTAGGGCGACAATTTCGCCCACATCGCCCTCTAGAATGATCCCTGTATTTATCTTTGAACTATATCGCTCTTAGTTGACTCTTAAGTTTTTTCAATTGGCGACAGAATTGGCACAATCAAAATTTCAGACAGGGAACCCTTATATAGTTATTCTAAAATATAATCACATATTCTGCATTAACAAGTGTGAACTGAAGTCTTGATAATGCAGTGGTAGCACGCTCACTTCAAGTACGAAAGGAAGTTGTAAGAATTTGTTTCGCAGTCGAGCTAAAATAAATTTGTATAAACTAAGCCGGAGAAAATCCACCGTCCAATCTCCTGAACACCGTACAATTACACAAACTTAAAGCAGATTCATTAGTAAATGTATAATTTACCTGTAATATTGTGTGCACATTTGATGGTCATTGTGGTGTATTTTACTTACAGAACATTCAAATATTTCGGGTGATTGTACCCTGGGAGGAAGAAAGAGGAATTGTTCAAAGTAAACCTCAGGTTCTTTGCTTCGTTACAAGATTCGGCAAGAATGAGTTTATATCTTCTGATGCCATGTCCAAACTCAGACAGGTAAGTACAGAAACATTGTTCTATATGCAAGGTTCATTCTAGGTGAGAATATTTGGGAGAAGAGAGAAAGCGCACGATTGCGTCCTTAAATTGTGTTGTTGGTTTTGTAACAAAATTGTGTTAAAATAGACATTATGACAATTAAATACAACATTTGAATGGAAGGAGTGACCTTTATAATTGGTCAGTGTCACAGGGATTCAGCACGTTTGGGGGTACTAGTATATATATTTAAGTACAGGGATTCTACTCTGTGGAATGTCAGATTTCGCATCGATCAGTAAAATGGCCCTATCTGAAACAATTTTGTACAAATCTGTCCAAATATAACTCCTATCCCGAGTCTTTATATTGTTCTTCAAATAAAACACAACTTTAAGCTGCGTGCATGTATACTTTGCAAACAATTGCCACATACATTGGCCATAGCAGGTCACATTTCCATACTAGGACACGGGTTCTGTCGGCAACAAAAAAATATCTTCGACGCTGAGAGTTTTAACTGTGAATAACATTATCAATAAAATATGTTTCCACTAACGTGTAGGTTTATTCGGCAAAAATGTATGTCAAAAACAGATTTTGTAGAATTTTTCAATTTGTTTTGAACATTTCTAAAGCAGCGCAATTCGCGTTGGTCAGTGTATGTTACTGAACACAATTGTGTATGAAAATTGTAAAAATTAATTTATATTTTTTGCTAATTGTTTGTTTAGAGAGAAGTAATGTCCCCAGAGGGTAAAGTAAGCATCCCTAGGTCGACTATTTTTGCCCTAATCACCCTCTAGAATGAGCAATGCAGTATGCACCTGTTGTGAATTGCAATGATATATAAATATTGCTAAATCCATCCGTTTGTCTGTAGTTTATAAGGATTATCTGCCATACTTCATGGAGCAATTTTTAAATAACTTTACATTAACATCACCATAAAATGAAACCGGATAGTTTTTAAAAAATATTTGACAGTGTGAAAGCTGTCGCCTTTTGCATGCTGCCTCTATTCAAGCAACATTCTGGTGACGATCATTTTTATAGGGTGACTAATACTACACATGTAGCTGCGATACATGTATTCAAACTGTATCTATGGCACTACTAAATGAAAAATGTTGACTACAGTCAAACCCACAGGCACCATACACACATTTTTATTTTGGCCTATCGTCATATAGTAAGTAATGTTTTTGTGTCTGGTGCCTGTGGTCAAACCTGTGTTAGTGGTCACATCTCTTTAGCAGCCAGTTTTTAGATTCCAGATATGTTACTTTAATGTACATGTACATTTGGCCTCTATTAAGCAGCCAACTGTTCTAAGCAGCCACTTTCTGTGATTCCATTGATTGGCTGATAAAGACAGGTTTGACTGTAGATTCAGGTATGATTCATGTACATGTATGATTTAGCTCATCAGAATATATTGTAACTCGGATTTATGCTGTAGAGTAATCGTATTTATATTGTTGGCTTGTTGGATATGATTAGGCTATCCGATTAGTGCAGTGGTTAGCGCGCTCACTTCTCACCAATGCAACCCGGGATCCTCGGACCTGGAAGTATGTGAGATGGTACGGTGGTCGTTATATCAGACAGACAGGTGGGGTTTTTTCCGGGTACTACGGTTTCCTCCCACACGAATCACCGCATTTACGCTTTCATCCACGCCAACGAGAGTGATTAATATTTCTATTTATTCCTTCAGTTAGGACTTTTGTATTAACTATTCACAGAGCCTGCTCTGGCTCTTATTTTTTTTAAAGCCAAATCTGTGCTTATTTTAGCCAATTCTGCCGCGGTCCATTTTTCTCAAATAGAGTTTTGATAGTATATTTATTATAATATATTTTAATGTATCTTACAATTGTACCACTTCAATGCTGTATGCCCATAAACTACAACTGAGGTAAGGGTTACATTTGCAATGATACATTACTTGACAAGTTGTGTCATCAACTTTCATTTTCAGAATCATTTTCAAATGTATTCACAGGGTTAGAGAGTTAGGGATAAAATTGCAAGCTCTTGTGAATAAATACATGTTTTTACTAGTGCTACATTTAAACTGCGCAGCTTTTATTACATTACATAAGACCTTTGATCTTTTGGGTTCTTGGTGTAAAAAAGATTTATTTCAAATTTTGATTGACAGGTTGAATTTCATGACAGTTTTAACAGAAATTTACGAGTTATTGGTACCTTTCTATTCTACATTTCTTCAGAAAAATCCAACAGCAATAAGAACACCTGAAGAAGACCGGGGTTTAGAGAAACATACCCTGAACCTGCTCGTGAACGTAGACCATGCAGCGCTGCTTAGTCACCACCTGTACAACATCTGTCACGACGCGGTCGATTCCACATTCACTCAGGATACTGATGTGAAGCTTGTTGCACAAGGTGAGTGAAGAGCATTACATTTAGCAATTAGAACTTAGAGGGTTCAGTTCAAGATGTCTTTGTTTAGAGCATGAGCAGGATACTGATGTAAAACTTGTTGTGAGTGAAGAGCATTACAGTTAGCAGTTAGAACTTAGAGGGTTCAGTTCAAGATGTCTTTGTTTAGAGCATGAGCAGGATACTGATGTAAAACTTGTTGTGAGTGAAGAGAGTTACATTTAGCAGTTAGAACTTAGAGGGTTCAGTTCAAGATGTCTTTGTTTAGAGCATGAGCAGGATACTGATGTAAAACTTGTTGTGAGTGAAGAGCATTACATTTAGCAGTTAGAACTTAGAGGGTTCAGTTCAAGATGTCTTTGTTTAGAGCATGAGCAGGATACTGATGTAAAACTTGTTGTGAGTGAAGAGAGTTACATTTAGCAGTTAGAACTTAGAGGGTTCAGTTCAAGATGTCTTTGTTTAGAGCATGAGCAGGATACTGATGTAAAACTTGTTGTGAGTGAAGAGAGTTACATTTAGCAGTTAGAACTTAGAGGGTTCAGTTCAAGATGTCTTTGTTTAGAGCATGAGCAGGATACTGATGTAAAACTTGTTGTGAGTGAAGAGCATTACATTTAGCAGTTAGAACTTAGAGGGTTCAGTTCAAGATGTCTTTGTTTAGAGCATGAGCAGGATACTGATGTAAAACTTGTTGTGAGTGAAGAGAGTTACATTTAGCAGTTAGAACTTAGAGGGTTCAGTTCAAGATGTCTTTGTTTAGAGCATGAGCAGGATACTGATGTAAAACTTGTTGTGAGTG
>CM026386.1:19909843-19942425 GCA_014843695.1 Archivesica marissinica | reverse complement strand
TCACTGCAAACGAAGACAGCCGAGTTCCCTTACTGCAAACGAAGACAGCCGAGTTCCCTCACTGCAAACGAAAACAGCCGAGTTCCCTCACTGCAAACGAAGACAGCCGAGAACCCGCACTTAAAACTAAGACAGTCGAGTTCCCTCACTCGAAACAAAGACAGCCGAGTTCCTCACTGAAAACGAAGACAGTCGAGTTCCCCCACTCGAAACGAAGACAAAACGAGTTCCCTCACTGCAAACGAAGACAGCCGATTTCCCTCACTGCAACGAAGGACAGCCGAGTTCCCTCACTGCAAAGAAGACAGCCGAGTTCCCTCACTGCAACGAAAGACAGCCGAGTTCCCTCACGCAAAGAGACAGCCGAGTTCCCTCCTGCAAACGAAGACAGCCGAGTTCCCTCACTGCAACCGAAGACAGCCGAGTCCCCTCACTACAAACGAAGACAGCCGAGTTCCCTCACTGCAAACGAAGACAGCCGAGTTCCCTCACTGCAAACGAAAACAGCTGAGTTCCCTCATTGCAAACGAAGACAGCCGAGTTCACTCACTGCAAACGAAGACAGCCGAGTTCCCTCACTGCAAACGAAGACAGCCGAGAACCCGCACTGAAAACGAAGACAGCCGAGTTCCCTCACTAAAAACGAAGACAGCCGAGTTCCCTCACTGCAAACGGAGACAGTCGAGTTCCCTCACTGCAAACAAAGAGAGCCGAGTTCCCTCACTGCAAACGAAGACAGCCGAGTTCCCTCACTGTAAACGAAGACAGCCGAGTTCCCTCACTGTAAACGAAGACAGGCGAGTTCCCTCACTCGAAAGGTAGACAGCCGAGTTCCCTCACTGCAAACGAAGACAGCCGAGTTCCCTCACTGCAAACGAAGACAGCCGAGTTCCCTCACTGCAAACGAAAACAACCGAGTTCCCTCACTGCAAACAAAGACAGCCGAGTTCCCTCACTGCAAACGGCCAAGTTCCCTCATTGTAAACGAAGACAGCCGAGTTCCCTCACTGCAAACGAAAACAGCCGAGTCCCCTCACTGCAAACGAAGACAGCCGAGTTCCCTCACTGCAAACGAAGACAGCCGAGTTCCCTCACTGCAAACGAAAACAGCTGAGTTCCCTCATTGCAAACGAAGAAAGCCGAGTTCCCTCACTGCAAACGAAGACAGCCGAGTTCCCTCACTGCAAATGAAGACAGCCGAGTTCCCTCACTGCAAATGAAGACAGCCGAGTTCCCTCACTGCAAACGAAGACAGCCGAGTTCCCTTACTGCAAACGAAGACAGCCGAGTTCCCTCACTGCAAACGAAAACAGCCGAGTTCCCTCATTGCAAACGAAGACAGCCGAGTTCCCTCACTGCAAACGAAGACAGCCGAGAACCCGCACTGAAAACGAAGACAGCCGAGTTCCCTCACTGAAAACGAAGACAGTCGAGTTCCCTCACTCGAAACGAAGACAGCCGAGTTGGCTCACTGCAAACGAAGACAGCCTAGTTCCCTCACTGCAAACGAAGACAGCCGAGTTCCCTCACTGCAAACGAAGACAGCCGAGTTCCCTCACTGCAAACGAAGACAGCCGAGTTCCCTCACTGCAAACGAAGACAGCCGAGTTCCCTCACTGCAAACGAAGACAGCCGAGTTCCCTCACTGCAAACGAAGAGAGCCGAGTTCCCTTACTGCAGACGAAGACAGCCGAGTTCCCTCACTGTAAACGAAGACAGCCGAGTTCCCTCACTGTAAACGAAGACAGGCGAGTTCCCTCACTCGAAACGTAGACAGCCGAGTTCCCTCACTGCAAACAAAGACAGCCGAGTTCCCTCACTGCAAACGAAAACAGCCGAGTTCCCTCACTGCAAACAAAAACAGCCGAGTTCCCTCACTGCAAACGGCCAAGTTCCCTTATTGCAAACGAAGATAGCCGAGTTCCCTCACTGCAAACGAAGACAGCCGAGTTCCCTCACTGCAAACGGTGACAGTCGAGTTCCCTCACTCGAAACGAAGACAACCGAGTTCCCTCACTCGAAACGAAGACAGCAGAGTTCCCTCACTGCAAACGAGGACAGCCGAGTTCCCGCACTGAAAACGAAGACAGCCCAGTTCCCTCACTGCAAACGAAAACAGCTGAGTTCCCTCATTGCAAACGAAGACAGCCGAGTTCCCTCACTGCAAACGAAGACAGCCGAGTTCCCTCACTGCAAATGAAGACAGCCGAGTTCCCTCACTGCAAACGAAGACAGCCGAGTTCCCTTACTGCAAACGAAGACAGCCGAGTTCCCTCACTGCAAACGAAAACAGCCGAGTTCCCTCATTGCAAACGAAGACAGCCGAGTTCCCTCACTGCAAACGATGACAGCCGAGAACCCGCACTGAAAACGAAGACAGCCGAGTTCCCTCACTGAAAACGAAGACAGTCGAGTTCCCCCACTCGAAACGAAGACAAACGAGTTCCCTCACTGCAAACGAAGACAGCCGATTTCCCTCACTGCAAACGAAGACAGCCGAGTTCCCTCACTGCAAACGAAGACAGCCGAGTTCCCTCACTGCAAACGAAGACAGCCGAGTTCCCTCACTGCAAATGAGACAGCCGAGTTCCCTCACTGCAAACGAAGACAGCCGAGTTCCCTCACTGCAAACGAAGACAGCCGAGTTCCCTCACTGCAAACGAAAACAGCCGAGTCCCCTCACTGCAAACGAAGACAGCCGAGTTCCCTCACTGCAAACGAAGACAGCCGAGTTCCCTCACTGCAAACGAAAACAGCTGAGTTCCCTCATTGCAAACGAAGACAGCCGAGTTCCCTCACTGCAAACGAAGACAGCCGAGTTCCCTCACTGCAAACGAAGACAGCCGAGAACCCGCACTGAAAACGAAGACAGCCGAGTTCCCTCACTAAAAACGAAGACAGCCGAGTTCCCTCACTGCAAACGGAGACAGTCGAGTTCCCTCACTGCAAACAAAGACAGCCGAGTTCCCTCACTGCAAAGGAAGACAGCCGAGTTCCCTCACTGTAAACGAAGACAGCCGAGTTCCCTCACTGTAAACGAAGACAGGCGAGTTCCCTCACTCGAAACGTAGACAGCCGAGTTCCCTCACTGCAAACGAAGACAGCCGAGTTCCCTCACTGCAAACGAAGACAGCCGAGTTCCCTCACTGCAAACGAAAACAACCGAGTTCCCTCGCTGCAAACAAAGACAGCCGAGTTCCCTCACTGCAAACGGCCAAGTTCCCTCATTGTAAACGAAGACAGCCGAGTTTCCTCACTGCAAACGAAAACAGCCGAGTCCCCTCACTGCAAACGAAGACAGCCGAGTTCCCTCACTGCAAACGAAGACAGCCGAGTTCCCTCACTGCAAAGGAAGACAGCAGAGTTCCCTCACTGCAACGAAGACAGCCGAGTTCCCTTACTGCAAAAGAAGACAGCAGAGTTCCCTCACTGCAAACGAAAACAGCTGCGTTCCCTCACTGCAAATGAAGACAGCAGTGTTCGCTCACTGCAAACGAAGACAGCCGAGTCCCCGCACTGAAAACGAAGACTGCCGAGTTCCCTCACTGCAAACGAAAACAGCTGAGTTCCCTCATTGCAAACGAAGCCAGCCGAGTTCCCTCACTGCAAACGAAGACAGCCGAGAACCCGCACACTGAAAACGAAGACAGCCGAGTTCCCTCACTGAAAACGAAGACAGTCGAATTCCCTCACTCGAAACGAAGACAGCCGAGTTCCCTCACTGCAAACGAAGACAGCCGAGTTCCCTCACTGCAAACGAAGACAGCCGAGTTCCCTCACTGCAAACGAAGACAGCCGAGTTCCCTCACTGCAAACGAAGACAGCCGAGTTCCCTCACTGCAAACGAAGACAGCCGAGTTCCCTCACTGCAAACGAAGACACCCGAGTTCCCTCACTGCAAACGAAGAGAGCCGAGTTCCCTTACTGCAAACGAAGACAGCCGAGTTCCCTCACTGTAAACGAAGACAGCCGAGTTCCCTCACTGTAAACGAAGACAGGCGAGTTCCCTCACTCGAAACGTAGACAGCCGAGTTCCCTCACTGCAAACAAAGACAGCCGAGTTCCCTCACTGCAAACGAAAACAGCCGAGTTCCCTCACTGCAAACAAAGACAGCCGAGTTCCCTCACTGCAAACGGCCAAGTTCCCTTATTGCAAACGAAGACAGCCGAGTTCCCTCACTGCAAACGAAGACAGCCGAGTTCCCTCACTGCAAACGGTGACAGTCGAGTTCCCTCACCCGAAACGAAGACAACCGAGTTCTCTCACTCGAAACGAAGACAGCAGAGTTCCCTCACTGCAAACGAGGACAGCCGAGTTCCCGCACTGAAAACGAAGACAGCCGAGTTCCCTCACTGCAAACGAAAACAGCTGAGTTCCCTCATTGCAAACGAAGACAGCCGAGTTCCCTCACTGCAAACGAAGACAGCCGAGTTCCCTCACTGCAAATGAAGACAGCCGAGTTCCCTCACTGCAAATGAAGACAGCCGAGTTCCCCTCACTGCAAACGAAGACAGCCGATTCCACTTCTGCAAACCGAAGACAGCCGAGTTCCCTCACTGCAAACGAAAACAGCCGAGTTCCCTCACTGCAAACGATGACAGCCGAGAACCCGCACTGAAAACGAAGACAGCCGAGTTCCCTCACTGAAAACGAAGACAGTCGAGTTCCCTCACTCGAAACGAAGACAAACGAGTTCCCTCACTGCAAACGAAGACAGCCGATTTCCCTCACTGCAAACGAAGACAGCCGAGTTCCCTCACTGCAAACGAAGACAGCCGAGTTCCCTCACTGCAAACGAAGACAGCCGAGTTCCCTCACTGCAAATGAGACAGCCGAGTTCCCTCACTGCAAACGAAGACAGCCGAGTTCCCTCACTGCAAACGAAGACAGCCGAGTTCCCTCACTGCAAACGAAGACAGCCGAGTTCCCTCATTGCAAACGGCCAAGTTCCCTCACTGCAAAAGAAAACAGCCGATTTACCTCACTGCAAACGGCCAAGTTCCCTCATTGCAAACGAAGACAGCCGAGTTCCCTCACTGCAAACGAAGACAGCCGAGTTCCCTCACTGCAAACGAAAACAGCTGAGTTGCCTCATTGCAAACGAAGACAGCCGAGTTCCCTCACTGCAAACGAAAACAGCCGAGTTCCCTCATTGCAAACGAAGACAGCCGAGTTCCCCCACTGCAAACGAAGACAGCCGAGTTCCCTCACTGCAATTGAAGACAGCCGAGTTCCCTCACTGCAAATGAAGAGAGCCGAGTTCCCTCACTGCAAACGAAGACAGCCGAGCCCTCCATTGCAAACGAAGACAGCCGAGTTCCCCCACTGCAAACGAAGACAGCCGAATTCCCTCATTGCAAACGAAGACAGCCGAGTTCCCTCACTGCAAACGAAGACAGTCGAGTTCCCTCACTCGAAACGAAGACAGCCGAGTTGGCTCACTGCAAACGAAGACAGCCAAGTTCCCTCACTGCAAACAAAGACAGCCGAGTTCCCTCACTGCAAACGAAAACAGCCGAGTTCCCTCACTGCAAACAAAGACAGCCGAGTTCCCTCACTGCAAACAGTCAAGTTCCCTTATTGCAAACGAAGACAGCCGAGTTCCCTCACTGCAAACGAAGACAGCCGAGTTCCCTCACTGCAAACGGAGACAGTCGAGTTCCCTCACTCGAAACGAAGACAGCCGAGTTCCCTCACTCGAAACAAAGACAGCCGAGTTCCCTCACTCGAAACGAAGACAGCCGAGTTCCCTCACTGCAAACGGCCAAGTTCCCTCACTGCAAACGAAGACAGCCGAGTTCCCTCACCTGTAATTGGAAGATGTTTAACTCGAGTGAAGGATGTACAAATTTTAATAGTATTTACATAAATAAGTATACAGTGTAAGACATCTCACCATTTAAAGTGATCAACAATATAAATAACCTAGCTACAAATAGAAGTCATGATCTATAAACAACTTAAAATTAGCTAATGTACAAATGCAAACAAGACATGGTATATCAACGAGTACTCCCAACCTTGGTATCGATGTGGGCATATCGACGAGTACTCCCGACAGGAGGCATATCGACGAGTACTCCCGACAGGAGGCATATCGACGAGTACTCCCGACAGGAGGCATATCGACGAGTACTCCCAACAGGAGGCATATCGACGAGTACTCCTGACAGGAGGCATATCGTCCCGACGGGAGGCATATCAACGAGTACTCCTAACAGGAGGCATATCGACGCAAGGGATAATTAGACGAGTTGATGCCACAACGTTTGGATGTACAAAATGGGACATTATTCAAGAATACTATCGTCCTGTACAAAACGAGGGCATTATTCAAGAATACTATCGTGCTGTACAAAACGAGGGCATTATTCAAGAATACTATCGTGCTGTACAAAACGGGGCATTATTCAAGAATACTATCGCCCTGTACAAAACATGGCATTATTCAAGAATACTATCGTCCTGTAAGTCCCAACAATATGTGCTTGTCCACTTGGTGTCGATTACAGTACCAAACCAGGAATATTTCAAGAAGCCCACGAATTCGTTCCTATGATATAAAGTATGCTAACAAGTTATTTCTATGTTACGTGAGTTTGTTGCGACATGCCGTAAAAACCTGTCTCAAGAACCACAGAAATGGCTGCTTAGCATTTTCATCCATCTAGCAAGATGGAATGGATATGTCCCTATAACAGGTCACTGAACACAAAATACAGATTTGATCAACACGAGACAAGAATTCATAACAAAGCACCTGCTGGAATCCTTCACAATGAATGAAGTTACAATAAACATAAATCTATTAATCTTCAATGAATGCCGTTGCAAGTAACATTTCTTTCTGAAATATAACCTAATTTACACATACAAGTATTTTTTACGATGGGAAATGTTTTGTCATACCTTTCTCAGATAGAAATGGCACGAAAACACTGAATAACGTCCTGGACGGATTGTGTTCACGGCGATGATATAGCGACCATTAACACAGGTTTCACTGTACATTCATTATTATTTGTCAATCCAAATGGAAGGCTGTTTTCGACTACCAGTACAGATCGGTAGCTAATGTTGATTTGAGACAAAATTTGTAGAATTCCTGATGTTGTCCAATATGAACGATACGATGAATTAATACAATACATTATGTAACTGTATTATTCTGATGGCTTTGGTTTTTACTAAATTAGAAGCATAGATGATCAAAATGGACTACTTAAAAAAACTGAAACTCGCTCGATGCCTAACTGAAACTCGCTCGATGCCTGCCTGGTCAGGAAGTTATAAAACTTCTCCAATCTCACGTTGCCGATTGGTTCAGCTCTGTGGATATCTCATAATCAACCTCGGTGTATATCTCATAATCAACCTAGTTTCAGACGTGAGAAAACCTCTGACCCGTAAGTTAAGGGTCCAGAGGTTTTCTCAAGACCGGCATAAACCTTCAAATATATCTATTGCATGTCTAATAATTATCATAAACTTAGGCAAAACCTTTACATCAAGACTACTACTTTTGAAACATAAAATTCATAACTGACACCACCCTACAACAGTTATGTTATATTTTGGGGTTTTACGCCTGCATCAGCACCATTTTGGGCTATATCGCCGGCGGGCAGTTTACCTAACAACACCTTTCCTGGGCAGGCTCCAGCGGTTAACCAGTACTTTGGTGCACCAACCTCCGTAAGAAACTGCCAAATTTTTCATATAAATGAGACACGGCTTGAGCGGGGCTCGAACCCGTGACCATCAGTGAGGTTACAGCGACCGTAACCACTCGACCACGGAGGCGGACCCACCCTACAACAGACATATTGTTTGTATCAAATTGCACGTACATGTTGTTACTATTAACACTTGTATTCTAGTATTTGAACAGACCTATGAGGAAGAATACACATTTATTTTAGCTATAAATTACGAAAAAAAGACTGGAGATTAATCGCCATCACAAGGGATTTGAATTTCTTGCTTAAGGGCACTAAACCTGCAACCCCTTATTAAGCGTTTTTCTAAAGCAGAATGGCTAGGTACACCGCCCTGCCCTTTAAACAATTTTTTTTATACAAGCTGCAGCAGACAGACCGAAATAACATAGAACTCATCCACCCGTTCACCAATATGTACTGGCCATTTGATCAATCACTAATATAGCAAATATTTTTAGGGGCTAACCACACATTATCATGGCTCAAAATGCAACCTGCCTCTTTTTTTGACCCACCCTGCCCACTTTTCAGACCCACAAGGCCCATTTACTGACCCCTAACAGATGGTCAGCAATTCATATATTGACAAATGTTATTGTAGTCCAGTCTAGGAGTCTCTGTATCATTGCACTATCCTCCAACAATCTAAAATGACTAATCTCTTCAGGAGGCGTCGCTCATATGGGCAACCGGTAGCGACGATAAATAAACGTAAACACACACTCGACAGATATCCTACAGCATATCCAATGGATACTTTACTGGTATCAACTGCATTCATCCTACGGCAACAACAGTAAAAACAAACAAAGGACCAAAATACGTTTGATGGCAGTAACGAAATATACAATTTATACCATTTATAAAGCACTCCTTTCAACTGTTGTTTTTAATGGTCATATTATGTCTCTTAAGTCTTAACTCTATTTTGTTGAAATTTAGTAAATAACACAATTTTAGGGCGCAATTGCCCACATTCCCAAAAATTATTACCTAGACTGAGCAGGGTTCATTCTAGGTCAGAATTTTTGGGAGAAGTGAGAAAGCGCGTGATCGCTTCCTTAAATGGTGTTCTTTAATATACTTCTGCAAAATAGAGTTAAAATGCACAGTACAACCATTAAATACAACATTTGAATAGGAGTGCTTTATAATGGGCCAGTGTATCTTACTAGACAAAATTTTGTTTGAAAATCGTAAAAACCAAAAATTATTTTTTTTTTTTTTAAGGAGAAGTGGGGCCCTCAGAGGGCGAAGTCAGTGTCCCTAAGGCGACAATTTCGCCCACGTCGCCCTCTAGAATGATCCCTGATTTGTAGTAGCAATGCATTTATACGTGAAAAAAAGGAGTGCTTTATTATTATGCTTTATCTTACTAGACACAATTTTGTTTGAAAATCGTAAAAACCAAAAAGGAGAAGTGGGGCCCCAGAGGGCAAAGTCAGGGTCCCTAGGGCGACAATTTCGCCCACATCGCCCTCTAGAATGACCCCTGCTGAGTATGTCCCAGTAGTGTCAAGAAAAATTCAGCAACAAAGTTTTTGCACCAATTTTCAGTAGTCTAAAGACAACATATACCATTCTATTGATCATACCATTACATACTCCAACATAAATCTTGCATGCCACTAGAAGAGACAAAGAAACAAACAATTTAACATGTCTATTAAAAAGAAGAAGATACTTGAATGATCTTTGCTGGGCAAATACCAATGTAGAACTTTCTAAATTATCTCGCACTGAATCAATATGATAAATTAACCCGTAACCTGTCAACCACAACTAAAGTCGCTTTTGCAAACAGCATAGAGCCAGATCAGACGACACAGAACATGCATTCTAATCAGGCTCTATGCTCTTTGCTATTCGGATAGTGGAGCTAAAACACGTGGCTGAATAGCAAACAACATAGATTCTGATAAGACACAGCGCTACACCGTGGCTGATCTGGATCTATGTTGTTTGCACATTCCGTCCAATTTATTCGGCAGGTTAAGAGTTAATGTAAGACAATTTTAAGTTAATTCCCGTTTATATTTAAAAGTGTCACTACATTACCGCATAAAATGATATGGCATTGAAAATATGAATGGCTATGGGAATCTAATTAACGCCGACTTCTGCATTACGATATTTCTCTAAGTAAACATTTACTTAAAGTCCCATTATGCGCACACCAAAATATTAACGAGCGGATCATTAAATATTATGATCATTGTCTTTATATTTTCCAATAATAAATTATTACTGTAATAAGTAAAATTTGGAAAATATGCCCACAAACTGCTTTTGTGAAATTTCCATTTGTAAATTATCTCCCTTTATGGGGATTATTTAACGAATGACTATAAATGGTGGTTTACTAAACTTAACATTAGGATAAAGTTGCATATGAAATATAGTATTATTTTTCCAACTGAAGAAAATAAGACATACAGAGACATTAAACAGTACCACATGAGATACTTGCTATTGTGCAATTTTTGTCGGCGCCACTGGAGTCAATTTTGAAACACTTGGCGCCAACTAAGAGCCACATAGTTCACAGATAAATATTTGAAGCCATGAATTTATCAAAACATGTTGCCAATTCACAAATATTTTGTTTTTCTTGCAATTGACGCCATTTGCGAACGACAACAGGAACCCTGATAAAGCAATAAAGTATTTATGTTTTAATACTACTCTTCAAACAGTTTGCCTTACCTACAAGCAATGGATGACTGAACAACGCTGTTTTGTTAGCCCACAAACCCAGAAACTAACCTTGTTATTGCATATGTAACAAAGTACAGTCAAACCTGTCTTAAGCAGCCAGCCAAGGGAATCACAGAAAGTGGCTGCTTAATAAGAGGTCAAATGTACAATAAACAGCTAATTGGGAATCTAGAAACTGGCTGCTTAATACAGGTGACCACTAATGCAGGTTTTACTGTATACCCATATTACGGTGACAATATATCTCTTATTGAATTTGTTTGTTCGGGTTTTACGTCTGCATCAGCACCATTTTTGGCTATATTGCCGGTGAGCAGTTTACCTAACAACACATTTTCTGATCAGGCTCCAGCGGTTAACCAGTATTTGGTGCACCAAACCTCCATAAGAAACTGCCAACTTTTTCATATAAATGAGACACGGCTCGAGTGGGACTCAATCCCGTGACCATCAGTTAAGCCAGCGACCGTAACCACTCGTCCACGGACCGTGTTGAATATAACTGTACACATGTGCAAAACAGAGAGAACACTGACTGATAACTCTTGTCCTCCCTCGCATTTCTGGTTCACACATCGTACGACTATGGTAAGTGATCATGAAACGGTAAACGTTTGCGACAATGTCAGCTGTTATTTTACTCCTAAGACAGTCCGCCCCCAACTTTGATGTCTTACGCATTGTAACTGTAATTTTCCCGAACGGTGCAAACTGTCCGTGACGGCAGGGTTCCCCTCTGTCTGAATGTCTGTCTGCGCCACTTGTCGCCAATTGAAAAACAGTGGAGCCCATTAAAAAAACTTGGAGCCAACTAAGAGCCATATAGTTCACAAATAAATATTTGAAGCCATGAATTTGACAAAACATGTGCCCAAAAAAAAAAAAATGGTTGCACCAAATTCACAAAATTTAGTGCCAAACTGCCAATATTTGTATTTTTGTCGCAATTGGCGACCGACAGCAGGAACCCTGGACGGTGCAATCTTTCCACGATTGTGTATCTTCAAACAGAATGTGATAGCACAGGAAACGTTCGACGTCAACAATGCACGAGCTCCCCGCACAATGTACGAGTTCCCTTCTTGTCGTCGTACATTGCATCAGTTCCCTACTATTATATATACTGTATTTAAATAAAATGTGTGAAAACATTTCTAAAGAAAGCCCAGAATCACTGTTTTTATATCACAATCTTTTTTGTCACTGCCCTATGATTGCTTTACGCGTTTTCTAGGCGGGCCAAGAGGTGGGCTCTGCTGGCTCGCTAGTGCGCGGAATGCGTCTGCTATCAGGTGTGGGTGACTCATTATCAATGTCTTCCAGCCTTGCGTCTCCATGACATCCGTTGCGTGACTGAAATAAAACCATATCGGTTGAAGTTGAAAGATTGATTGTTTATATATATATATACATTGTATATACAGTCAAACCTGTCTTAAGCAGCCAGCCATGGGAATCGCAGAAAGTGGCTGCTTAGCACAGACGGCTGCTTAATAGAGGTCAATTGTAGAATAAAACAACACATTGGGAATATGTGAACTGGCTGCTTAATACAGGTTGGCTGCTTAATACAGGTGACCACTAACACAGGTTTGACTGTATGATCTATATTCCTCACTGATTCAAGCAAACATTCCACCGACTTAGCTACATGAACCTTCCGCTTGCACATGATCTCGCCAATGAAATGTAATGAATAGTAGCTATATTCGCAAGGAACTTAAAGCAGCATTACATCGTATGAAATAAAAGATATTTGAAAAATTCAATTTTTACATATGGGTAGCAATGCTGCTACACATTCTAACATTATACTTTGTATGCTTATGTTCATTTGGTAAACAGTGTTTTCTTGCGATAAAACAAACTCGAAACCGAAAGTAGGACTTTCCGAGTCGGTCGGTCACGCACTTGTTTACAACCGCAACGCATCGTCCGCACTTATTTACATTCTGAATGTATCGTCCCCATTTGTCCCACGTTATTTTTTAAAATTAAATTACTTGATATGTTAATTCATATTTCTGTTAGCTAAGTCTTTTAGGGACATTTCTACATCCCCGCGAGGGGTTCAACATTAGAGGAAGATAGATAGATAGTCTTTCATGTTCAAAATATATACGTTGTTTTCTACATCCTCTGTTGTTTCACGCATGCGCGCTGTGCGTGTTTACATTTCATGTGTTGATAAACAAAGTCGCGTACACGACGGTTTAAATTTATTGGAATTTTATCGTTTCTGAGCGACTATTTCGATTTTTGTAAACACACACACATTAGTATTTCTATTTTACCCAAAACATCCTTTATTACGATTTAATCCATAAGGCACCAACAACCTGCATAACCATTTTACAACTCTTTAACACTTATTGTGCTGGAAATGAGTATATGTGTGGAAGTCGTGACACCGCAGTGGTAGCGTGTTCGCTTCAGGTGCGAAAGGCACAAAGTTCGAGCCCCACTGGAGCCGTTACGATTGCGCCCTTAGGTAAGGCATTTAAATTCTACATTGCCTCTTCTCTCTCCCTCGTGGCCATGGATTCCATCAGGAATGAGGCCTCGAGAGTGATTAATATAAGTTGTAAGAACTTGTTTCACAATCGAGCTAAGATAAAGGTGTATACACTAAACGAGTATATTCATTTTTTACAAATAACATAGAGCCAGATCACACGGCACACAACGTGCCAACTGATAAGGCTCTATGCTGTTTGCTATTTGGACGGATAATGGAACTAAAACACTTGGCTGAATAGCAAACAATATACATCCTGATTTGGATCTATGTTGTTTGCACATTCCTTCCAATTTATTCAGCATTTTAAGAGTTGACAAGTCAAAGAGAGAAACATAACATGTGTGTTCTTGTTCACAATACAAAATTCTGACATCAGATGTTAACACCCCTCAATTAACATTGCACTATACACCACTCAATTAACATGGCACTATACACCACTCAATTAACACAGCACTATACACACCTCAATTAACACTGCACTATACACCCCTCAATTAACACGGCACTATATACACCCCTCAATTAACATTGCAATATACACAACTCAATTAACACTGCACTATACACCCCTCAATTAACATTGTACTATACACCCCTCAATTAACACGGCACTATATACACCCCTCAATTAACATTGCAATATACACAACTCAATTAACACTGCACTATACACTCCTCAATTAACACAGCACTATACACAACTCAATTAACACTGCACTATACACCACTCAATTAACATTACACTATACACCTCTCAATTAACACTGCACTATATACCACTCAATTAACATTGCACTATACACCACTCAATTAACACTGCACTATACACCCCTCAATTAACACTGCACTATACACCCCTCAATTAACATTGCACTATGCACACCTCAATTAACACTGCACTATACACCCCTCAATTAACATTGCACTATACACCACTCAATTAATACTGCACTATACACCACTCAATTAACATTGCACTATACACCCCTCAATTAACACAGCACTATATACACCCCTCAATTAACATTGCACTATACACCACTCAATTAACACTGCACTATACACAACTCAATTAACACAGCACTATACACCCCTCAATTAACACTGCACTATACACAACTCAATTAACATTGCACTATACACAACTCAATAAACACTGCACTATATACCCCTCAATTAACACTGCACTATACACAACTCAATTAACATTGCACTATACACAACTCAATAAACACTGCACTATACACCACTCAATTAACACAGCACTATATACAACTCAATTAACATTGCACTATACACCACTTAATTAACACTGCACTATACACCACTCAATTAACACTGCACTATACACAACTCAATAAACACTGCACTGTACACCACTCAATTAACATTGCACTATACACCACTCAATTAACACTGCACTATACACAACTCAATGAACACAGCACTATACACCCCTCAATTAACACTGCACTATACACAACTCAATAAACACTGCACTATACGCCACTCAATTAACATTGCACTATACACCACTCAATTAACACAGCACTATACACAACTCAATAAACACTGCACTATACACCACTCAATTAACATTGCACTATACACCACTCAATTAACACTGCACTATACACAACTCAATAAACACTGCACTATACACCACTCAATTAACATTGCACTATACACCACTCAATTAACACTGCACTATACACAACTCAATGAACACAGCACTATACACCCCTCAATTAACACTGTACTATACACCACCTATTTAACACTGCACTATACACCCCACAATTAACACTGCACTATACACAACTCAATTAACACTGCACTATACACCACTCAATTAACACTGCACTATACACAACTCAATTAACATTGCACTATACACAACTCAATAAACCACTCAATTAACACTGCACTATACACCACTCAATTAACATTGCACTATACACAACTCAATTAACATTGCACTATACACAACTCAATAAACACTGCACTATAAACCACTCAATTAACACTGCACTATACACCACTCAATTAACACAGCACTATACACAACTCAATTAACATTGCACTATACACCACTTAATTAACACTGCACTATACACAACTCAATAAACACTGCACTATACACCACTCAATTAACACTGCACTATACACCACTCAATTAACATTGCACTATACACCACTCAATTAACACTGCACTATACACACCTCAATTAACACTGCACTGTACACCACTTAATTAACACTGCACTATACACCCCTCAATTAACACTGCACTATACACCACTCAATTAACACTGCACTATACACAACTCAATAAACACTGCACTATACACACCTCAATTAACACTGCACTGTACACCACTTAATTAACACTGCGCTATACACCCCTCAATTAACACTGCACTATACACCACTCAATTAACACTGCACTATACACAACTCAATTAACACAGCACTATACACCACTCAATTAACACTGCACTATACACAACTCAATTAACACAGCACTATACACCACTTAATTAACACTGCACTATACACCCCTCAATTAACACTGCACTATACACAACTCAATAAACACTGCACTATACACCCCTCAATTAACACTGCACTATACACAACTCAATTAACACTGCACTATACACAACTCAATTAACACAGCACTATACACACCTCAATTAACACTGCACTATACACCCCTCAATTAACACTGCACTATACACCCCTCAATTAACACTGCACTATACACCCCTCAATTAACACTGCACTATACACCCCTCAATTAACACTGCACTATACACCCCTCAATTAACACAACACTATACACCACTCAATTAACACTGCACTATTCACCCCTCAATTAACACTGCACTATTCACCACTCAATAAACACTGCACTATACATCACTCAATTAACACTGCACTATACACCACTCAATAAACACTGCACTATACACCCCTCAATTAACATTACACTATACACAACTCAATTAACACTGCACTATACACCCCTCAATTAACACTGCACTATACACCCCTCCATAAACACTGCACTATACATCACTGCTTAACTACAAGGAAACAAAAACAAGCTTACCTATTAATGAAATCAATGGCGTGAGTTTTCAGCTGGTCGGCACTATGTAGATCGGCCAGTACGAGTATCTCGCAGACATTTTCTATTGTAAGATTTGAACACAAGGCTTCTTCACACATCACTTTCAATCTATCCAGGGCATACTGAAAACATATATTTCCTGGTAAATGTTATGTCCAATCTACACCTTCAATCTATCCAGGGCATACTGAAAACATATATTTCCTGGTAAATGTCACGCTACACCTTCAATCTATCCAGGGCATACTGAAAACATATATTTCCTGGTAAATGTCACGCTACTCCTTCAATCTATCCAGGGCATACTGAAAACATATATTTCCTGGTAAATGTCACGCTACACCTTCAATCTATCCAGGGCATACTGAAAACATATATTTCCTGGTAAATGTCACGCTACACCTTCAATCTATCCAGGGCATACTGAAAACATATATTTCCTGGTAAATGTCACGCTACACCTTCAATCTATCCAGGGCATACTGAAAACATATATTTCCTGGTAAATGTCACGCTACACCTTCAATCTATCCAGGGCATACTGAAAACATATATTTCCTGGTAAATGTCACGCTACACCTTCAATCTATCCAGGGCATACTGAAAACATATATTTCCTGGTAAATGTCACGCTACACCTTCAATCTATCCAGGGCATACTGAAAACATATATTTCCTGGTAAATGTCACGCTACACCTTCAATCTATCCAGGGCATACTGAAAACATATATTTCCTGGTAAATGTCACGCTACACCTTCAATCTATCCAGGGCATACTGAAAACATATATTTCCTGGTAAATGTCACGCTACACCTTCAATCTATCCAGGGCATACTGAAAACATATATTTCCTGGTAAATGTTATGTCCAATCTACACCTTCAATCTATCCAGGGCATACTGAAAACATATATTTCCTGGTAAATGTTATGTCCAATCTACACCTTCAATCTATCCAGGGCATACTGAAAACATATATTTCATGGTAAATGTCACGCTACACCTTCAATCTATCAAGGGCATACTGAAAACATATATTTCCTGGTTAAGTGTCCAATCTACACCTATATATTTTACACGAAGATCTTTTAACATAATACATTCAAGTACAAAATGATATTCATCTTCTAAAATGTTACAAAATGGACATACCCGTTCCTCTACAGGAACACGTACTGGTTTTCTCCATCTACTAGATTATCAGATGACATTCTTAAACGTGATATTCACGAATAGTGATAACATCGAAATATTTACTAAATTTGAAAGAAACGATTGTTTGATTGTCTTGTCGAATTGTCCAGTCTATTATTAAAATCTATGAACCATAAATCACATATTCTCTGCTTTAGGTGTGTAAGGAAGTATTCCTTATGTTCAACACATTGAGCTAACCACACATTTTCAAACAAATAATTTTTAAAAAAAAAATTAAAAACTTTTACATTTCATAACGGGTAACTTGAGTGAATGCGAGATGGACGGCCAAGTGTAAAAGTAGATCAAGTATTTCAGCATTCTGTATCATTAACTTTGCTTTATGCCCTCGAAAGATATCAACTAACACACATTACCTTATCAGCTGCTGCTAAAAGATCATCTGCCATTTTCTCTAAGTTAGGAGCTTTTCCTGTATATATAAAACGAAGCATTTCCCGCATCACTTCGTGGTCTATATCCGCTATATCTACACGATTCTGTAAAGTAAAGAACACTTTTTTTACAACTTCATCAATCTTCGAATAGAATGGCCGTCTGCATATGCCAGGAATTAGTGAAATTTTATTTGCACCGGTGAAATTTGATCTGGACATGCGAAATTGTATTTGGACAGGTGAAATTGTAAAATTGTATTTGGACAGGTGAGATTGGATTTGAACAGACATTGTATTGGACAGGCGAAATTGTAAAATTGTATTTGGATAGGTGAGATTGGATTTGAACAGACATTGTATTGGACAGGCGAAATTGTAAAATTGTATTTGGATAGGTGAGATTGGATTTGAACAGACATTGTATTTGGACAGGCGAAATTGTAAAATTGTATTTGGATAGGTGAGATTGGATTTGAACAGACATTGTATTGGACAGACGAAATTGTAAAATTGTATTTGGATAGGTGAAATTGGATTTGAACAGACACGATTGGATTGGGACAGGTGAAACTGTAAAATTATATTTGGACAGGTGAGATTGGATTTGAACAGACACGATTGGATTGGGACAGGTGAACTTGTAAAATTATATTTGGACAGGTGAGATTGGATTTGAACAGACACGATTGGATTGGGACAGGTGAAATTGTAAAATTATATTTGGACAGGTGAGATTGGATTTGAACAGACAAGATTGGATTGGGACAGCTGAAATTGTAAAATTATATTTGGACAGGTGAGATTGGATTTGAACAGACAAGATTGGATTGGGACAGGTGAAATTGTAAAATTATATTTGGACAGGTGAGATTGGATTTGAACAGACAAGATTGGATTGGGACAGGTGAAATTGTAAAATTATATTTGGACAGGTGAAATTGTAAAATTATATTTGGACAGGTGAAATTAGATTGGGACTGACGAAATTGAATTTGGACAGGTGAGATTGGATTTGGACAGGTGAGATTGGATTTGGACAGGTGAAATTGTAAAATTATATTTGGACAGGTGAGATTGGATTTGAACAGACAAGATTGGATTAGGACAGGTGAGATTGGATTTGGACAGGTGAGATTGGATTTGGACAGGTGAGATTGGATTTGGACAGACAAGATTGGATTTGGACAGGTGAAATTGGATTTGGACAGGTGAGATTGGATATGGACAGGTGAGATTGATTTGGACAGGTGAGATTGGATTTGGACAGGTGAGATTGGATTTAGACTAGTGACTTAATTTAAATTAAATAAATAAAGTTAAATATTGTCAGCTTTTGTCAGGGTCCAGTTTTCAAATTCTACAATCAAAGTGTGATATCACATTAATATGGATTAAGATTGTACAATCTGTATGACAGAAAGAAACCAATCTATTATTTCTGTAATAACAGGGTGGCCCTCCAGGAAACTTGGTATATATATGAAATAATGGACACAACTTACTTGTTTTTTTTCTTCCATTTCATGTGCAAACATTGCATTAAATACCATGGACCTTGCTGTAACAAGTATATAGAACATGTTAGTGTGCGCTGTTAGATATATGCATTATCATATTATATTTCGGGTTTTACAACTGCATCAGCACCATTTTGGGCTATATCGCCGGTGGGCAGTTTACATAACAACACCTTTCCTGGGCAGGCTCCAGCGGTTAACCAGTACTTGGGTGCACCAACCTCCGTAAGAAACTGCCAACTTTTTTATATAAATGAGACACGGTCTGAGCGGGGCTCGAACCCGTAACCATCAGTGATGATAGGTTACAGTGGTATACAAGTCAGCGACCTTAACCACTCGACCACGGAGGCGGACTTCATATATGCATACACAGAGAGCAATCAAGTAGCGGATAAGAGAAGCAAATAGTCGACATAGCTTCAGTGTACGATAGCGCTATAGTTCACAGAATGAACATTGAAAGAAATATCGGACAAATCTGTCGGAGATATTGCTCCGGACACATTATCCTGACGGACGGACGGACAGATTCAAAACAATATTCAACAGCCTGTTGAGGGGAGAGGGGGAACATAAAGTACATTAGTACATCATAGCTCAAATATGGATTTGGTCTGCCGGGTATTCGTCCAACAGATGTCTCAATATTACGCGCAAAACTGTCATATAAACTCACATAATAATGCTGAATGTCACTGTTCCTATAATAGTAAGAAATTCTGAAATAAGTTTAAACTTTATTTATTTCACAACAATTGCGAAGCAAGTTCTAACAACTTATATTAATCGCTCTCGTTGGCGCGGATGAAAGCATATATGTGGTCATTCGTGTGGGAGGAAACCGGAGTACCCGGAGAAAATCCACCTGTCCAATCTGGCGACCACCGTACCATCTCACATACTTCGCGGTCCGAGGATCGAACTAGGGTTGCATTGGCAAGACACAAGCGCGCTAACCACCTAGCTAATTGGACAGCCTAATTCGGAAATAGAGTATAGGCGTTCACGTACCTGCTAAAATGGCTTTATGTGCCTGAAATTCTCTGCCCCCAACTGCTAATGTCACATCACTAAACGATGTTCGTTCATATAGATTGCCCATGTCTTCACTGAGTCGACATTCTGGCACTTTGACTGGTGTACAATTTGACTGACCGGATACATTAACCGTATCTCCTACAACGCTTACCTACAGAAACAATTAAACATACATATATACAGGGAATGCCCCGGCTATCGCCAATGAAGCCATAGGCGAAGCATGTGGAAATTGGTTTAACAAATAATCCATTTGACGAGCACAACAAAACTTATCAATAGCGAAAAAATAAATAAAAATTCTTCGACACAAAATAATTCAACGGACTGTGACATGCTTATGTTATATTTCGGGTTTTACGACTGCATCAGCACCATTTTACTTAACAACACCTTTCCTGGGCAGGCTCCAGCGATTAACCAGTACTTGGGTGCACCAACCTCCGTAAGAAACTGCCAACTTTTTCATATAAATGAGACACGACCTGAGCGGGGCTCGAACCCGTGACCATCAGTGATGATAGGTTACAGTGGTATACAAGTCAGCGACACTAACCACTCAACCACGGAGGCGGTCTGTGACATGCACTTCTATTAGTCATTCACATTATCTGGCATTATTCAGTATTTAATATTGTCAGCTATCTAACAAGGTATTGGCTAACACTTTTATGTTTTCTAAATATCAAATTTTGGACAAAGACGATAAATGTAACAATTCTGTTAAATTTTAAATAACTTCTTCGGTGCCAAGTTGAGTATTATAGCACACAGACACAGGTAGAACCACTTTCCAGCTTTATGTGATGGATGAAAACGGTACGCAACGGCATCACTAAGGGGGAGTTACTCTAGGATGAACTAAAATCTTGTACTGCAACGGCATCACTAAGGGGGAGTTACTCTAGGATGAACTAAAATCTTGTACTGCAACGGCATCACTAAGGGGGGGGGGTTACTCTAGGCTGAACTAAAATCTTGTACTGCAACGGCATCACTAAGGGGGGTTACTCTAGGATGAACTAAAACCTTGTACTGCAACGGCATCACTAAGGGGGGTTACTCTAGGATGAACTAAAACCTTGTACTGCAACAACATCACTAAGGGGGGGTTACTCTAGGATGAACTAAAACCTTGTACCGCAACGGCATCACAGAATAATCATCAACCTCCTACAAGTACAAGCCAGCAGTACAGCAAATCATAGCAGATTTATGTATGGACCCGCAAAACCACGATCACGGCAGCTAGTTCACGGGGAACTGCGTAAACATGGGTGAAGAATCCACTAAGGGGAGGTTACTCTAGGATGAACTAAAACCTTGTACTGCCAACAACTCGGGCAGACAGGGGAACGTCATCCATCAAAGATTGGGAAGAGTTGCATTATTAAATCAATTAACCCTCCTGCAGCGCGTACTAAGATTTAAGCGCAGGTCAATGCAAATTAAACATAACCCAATATATGTGGATTTTAGTAAGCAACATTGAATGTTATCATGTATACAAATCTATACACTAGAAACTAGGGTAATTGTGTCTAAAAATATTTCACTAGAAACTAGGGTAATTGTGTCTAAAAATATTAGTATTGATAAAAAGTGCAGATCCGGACATGACAAGCCGGCTCATCTGGATCTACACTTTTTGTAAGCCTATTTAGAGATATGTGGTATATTAAGGGTTAAACATGGTATTACAACTTTATAAAGCCAACTAAAGAACAATGTTTCATTATTTGGTTTTTTGTATGAACCCGCAAAACCACGATCATGGCAGCTAGTTCACGGGGGAACTGCGTAAACATGGGTGAAGAATTCACTAAGGGGAGGTTACTCTAGGATGAACTAAAACCTTGTACTGCCAACAACTCGGGCAGACAGGGGAACGTCATCCATCAATGTATCTATAAACACATTGTATATCGTGCCTTCAATTTGAAAGTATCTACAGATTGGCTAAATATGCAAAATCTATAACGTCCGAGTTGCATCTCTAAATTAACCCATAACCTGCCGAATAAATTGGACGGAATGTGCAAACAACATAGATCCAGATCAACTGCAGTGTAGCGCTGCGTCTGATCAGGATCTATTTTGTTTGCTATTCAGACATGTGATTTTGCTCCACTATCCAAATAGCAAACAGCATAGAACCTGATCAGACGAGGCATTCTGTGCCGTCTGATCTGGCTTTCTGCTGTTTGCAAAAGCGACTTTAGTCGTGATTGGCAGGTTAAGATCACGATCATGTAAAACAACATCTCCCACCACAACACACACCATAAACGTCTCCCTAAATTGAAGCTATAGCTTACATCACGAGCTCACGTGAGGTAAAGATGCAGACACGTGGACAAGACAAATAGGTTCAATATTGTTTGAATACGGTTCGCAGAACGAGAAGCTCAAATAGAAAGACAATGCATGACATACTTCACAGAAAATGGTTAAT
Organism: Archivesica marissinica; assembly: GCA_014843695.1. Taxonomy (NCBI): domain Eukaryota; kingdom Metazoa; phylum Mollusca; class Bivalvia; order Venerida; family Vesicomyidae; genus Archivesica; species Archivesica marissinica. Next base: position 19,919,716 of record CM026386.1, on the reverse strand, counting down.
TTATCATCCGGAAGCAATCCATTTACATCGTCCATGAGGAAATCTCGTCGTATAAATTTCTTGAAGCCCCAGTCCTTGCCTTGTACAAATCTGTAAGCTCTTTGACTTTCTGCAAAAATTTAATAATTATGTTACTTAGCATTATAAATATTGTCAACTGAAACAAAATTAACTCTGTGTGTCTGTACCACATACATGTACGTTTAATGGATCAGATACCCATTCGTACACACACATTTAATGGATTCACGGTTCCCACTGTCGGTTGCCAATGGTGCCAAAAACTAAATGTTGTGCTTTGGCGAAAATATTTGGAGCACCTTTTTTTGGACACAACATGTTTTGTCAAATACATGGCTTCAAATATTTGTGAACTTTATGGCTCAAAGTTTTTCCAAATTGGCTCCAGTTTGTTTCAATTGGCGACAGAAGTGGCGCAGACAGACAGGAAGTTCCCGGAACCCTGTGATTCTATAATGAAAGATAGAAGGGCTATTCTATAGTTACTGAACAGACATTAGAACATAACTGAATGGATAGTGATCCCAAGTAAAAACAGGACAACAAAACAGTCAGCAACAGTTTGCTTGTGATAAGACACATGCTTTGCAGTGTCATTGTACCAATGAACCAGGGTTGGCAATTTCCCGGGAAATAAGAGTATTTCCCGGGACGGCGGGAAATACCGGGAAATACCGGGAATGAACGCTGTATCTGTATAAACCTCACTCTCAGAAGACACCTGTACACAAGAGTGGAAGGGATATGTGGCGTGGGTGAGGTTAGTCAGGGTTCCCGCTGCCGGTCGTCAATGGCGTCAAAAAACAAGTATTGGCGCTAAATTTTGTGAATTGACGAAAATATTTTTTTTTTAAATAATGTTGGCACATGTTTTGTCAAATAATGGCATCAAATATTTATTTGTAAACTATATGGCTCTTAGTTGGCTCCCAAGTTTTTTAAATTGGCTCCAGTTTTTTTCAATTGGCGACAGAAGTGGCGCAGACAAACATTCAGACAGAGTGAACCCTGTTAGTAAGGCCACTGGCATGGACAACTGTTTCTTTTAGGTTTAACGCACCATTTTGGGCTATATCGCCAGCGGGCAGTTTACCTAACAACACCTTTCCTGGGCAGGCTCCAGCGCAGGGTTCCCGCTGGCGAACGCCATTTTCGGTTAACCAGTTCTTGGTGCACCAACCTCCAAGCGCAGGGTTCCCGCTGGCGAACGCCATTTTCGGTTAACCAGTTCTTGGTGCACCAATCTCCAATCAGTAGTATGGACATAAAATGATTAATTGGCTTCTTCTGTTGTGTAGTAAAGGGATAAAACAATAGTCTCTCTTACCCATAGCTTTTGTTTCCTCTCGTTTTGCGTTTAGTATGGAGAACTTAAATTTGGCACGCACTTCGCTCTTGTTACAGGAGACAAGCAATAAATACAGGGACAGATAATCCTTGCTTTCCTCGTCCAAACCTTTAGGGTTCACCCTCAGACACCTGCAATATAACGAGTCATTGCATAATATTATATACACTGGAATATGTTAAGTAAGTTTAAACGTTATTTATTTTACAACGATGTTAGCTTCATTTTTGGAGTCGCATATGTCATACGTTTTTCAAGAGAATGAGACTACATCTTGGTGATGGCAGGATGGTATTGTCAGCATATATATTATTGTTTAACATAGGCTGTCCGATTAGCGCAGTGATTAGCACGCTCGCTTCACACCAATGCAACCCAGGTTCGATACTCGGACCAGGAAGTATTGAGACGGTATGGTGGTGCCAGATCGGACAGGTGGGTTTTCTCCGGGTACTCCGGTTTCCTCCCACATGAATGACCATATATACGCTTTCATCCGAGCCAACGAAAGTGATTTTATGGGGTATAAAGTCACACCAACAACTTAGGTCATAGGGCGACTCACCTATTCAGGGTTCCCGCTGCCGGTCGCCAATTGCGACAAATAACAAATATTGGCGAAAATATTTGGTCGAACTTTTTTAAAAAAAATATTTTTTTGGGCACATGTTTTGTCAAATATATGGCTCTTAGTTGGGCTCCAGTATTTTTCAATTGGCGACAGAAGTGGAGCAGACAAACATTCAGACAGAGGGATCCCTGCTATTGGTGGAGGAAGACCTCGGGTGCCTCGAGCAGCATTGCAGGCACCTGGGTAGAACCACCGACCCACCGTAAGCCAGCTGGTTAGCTTCCCCACATGAAAGAATCGGATGCCCAAAGGTGGGATTCGATCATTCGAACCTACAGCCGTGAGTGGCAGGAGATTTGAGATCAACAAAGTCATTTACCCCGGTACTGGTACGACTATTCTAGATATGAGTGGCTGATGCTGACAACAGATGCCCATCTGCCACACGGATTCGGTTCAGAAATCTTTGGACAGAAACACCGATCCTTCTGCAAGCTAGCTGTATATAAACAGTATACCGGTAACTTATCATTTGCCTAAGATAATGTCAGTTATGTAACATTAAGCAAATGTTACCACTTCTGCATGTCATTTACACATGCTCTAGCAAATGTTACCACTTCTGCATGTCATTTGCACATGCTCTAGCAAATGTTACCACTTCTGCATGTCATTTACACATGCTCATGCTACATACCGACCATATTCGCCTCTCAGGCCATCTTGCTTGTAAGACAACTCCCCTACTTTGGTCATGAAATCTGTGAGTTATGGCATGCACTCGCATATAAGACGGGTTCATGAAATGGACACATGTTTGGCCAGTGCAAGTTGAAGAAATGTTCAGTGTCAAATTATTTTATTTTCTAAAACGTAAATATGAATACTGTACCATTTAACCCTTTCCTTCATAGAGATTTAGGATAATATACTATTATATCTCCATACAAATGACAACCATTTAGCTAACTGTTAACATGCAGTGGATAAGTAGTCGCCATGTCTATCCCACTGCCATAGATATTACTGGGACTACATGAGATTCTGGCCTTTATTTTGAACATTGGTTTGACTACTACATGTACACTGTCAATGTATCTATCTTCCGTTAATGTCGAACCCCTCGCGGGGACGTAGACATGTTGCACGTCAAAAACCGCAAAGAAGTTAAAAGTATGAGTAGTTAAAAGTATAATTTTAGAAAGTAATGAAAATAAGTTGTGGTAAAAGTTTAAAAGCAGGTGCGCAGAACAACTAGGGACTGGCATATTCAATATGGCAAACTGTGGTATTGGTAATGGCGTCAAGAGGTGCTTCTAGGAGGGAAAGGGTTAACACATTTAAAAAAAACATATATTTTCTTAGCATTCACTAATAAGATGGGAAGCCAATTAAATGGTGGTATGGGGGACCAGGGAGTATGAACGGCATAGGAAATCTTACCACTTGAGCTTGTCATTTGCTCCAGCTGAGAATGTGGAGCTCTTGAGTACCTCACCCATCTCTTCTCGACAGAAACTAAAGTTGTTGATAGTCCAGATATAGGAGAACTTCACTACCTTCACCTGAAATACCAGATCATTTTCTATGACACATACACCAATAAACAACATTCCACTCACTTAATTAATTATTATTAAAGCGACACTACATCGGTGAAAACGCAAATGGCTGCAGAATGTAATTTGCTATTATATAGATCGACATTCATGCGTAATACAACGCGTTTATCCTGAATAACACGATTTATGGTACAGATTTACCTTGATATCTCACAGGTGTGCCTATTTGTAGATTATCTTAGTTAAATTAACTCTAAACGAAAGTATCGTGCGTTTAGTATTGACTCCAATGACAAACAAATGTCAATTCAAGAGCGTGGATGACCACTATATGAAATCCTACTTTCAATTTTGAAAGTTTGTAGACCACAAAAGCACTGTTTATTGGTTCAATGTTAGTGCTCGAATGTATTCTGAAGAATTTGTAGTAGCAATGCATCTATACGTGAAAAAATGCATTTTATTTGCATTTTGCGATGTAATGTCGCTTTAATGATGTAAATACAATTAGTTTGTACAATAATGTGACTCGAACATATACATTGTATATTGCCTATGTCAGAATGTTTGGGAGAAAAGAGATTGTGTCCTTTAATGGTATTATTTAAAATGAATATCAACATAATAGGGTTAAAATACACATTATGACCATTAAATACAACATACAGACGGATCTGTAGTTCAGTGGTAACACGCTGGACTTGTAATCCAGGGATTGCAGGTTCGATCCCCTGATTGACTCTAATAAAATTAACAGTCATTCAGATGGGACGTTATTCTGAGGTCTTGTGTCGGTGCTGTACACCGTACATGTAAAAGAACCAGAGGAGACTCTGGAATGGGTCTCTGTCTGTATCATTGCACTATCCTCCAACAATCTAAAATGACTAATCTCTTCAGGAGGCGTCGCTTATATGGGCAACCGGTAGCGACGATAAATAAACGTAAAACACACACATAAATACAACATGTGAATAGTAGGAGTGCTTTACAATGACCAGTGTTCCTGTCTTACTGGACAACATTTTGTATGAAGATTGTAAAAAAAAAAAAAGGGAACAGTGGGTAACCCAGGGTGCAAAGTCCCATAGGATAACTATTTCGCCCTGCATGGAACAAATTAATTTTCGAAATATTATGCACAAGAAGTTCCCAACTTCTAGATTTATTCCCCTTTGAAATCCTAGTTTGAACAGTGCTAGCACAGCAACAACTTTAGTAGATATATCTCTCGCGACAAAATCTTTTCCCAGACATTTACCACCAACATGTGTCCTAAATTTGTATCAATGTTGTAATTTGTTTTATTGTACAAAATGTACGTACCTGTGTGTAGCACCAATTCTCTGCCACTGGACATGACATATCTGGAGGTGGCGGCGTTGAAACACGGGAGACTGCAAGCCTACCGTGATCCAACGACGACGTCGAAGACGACTCGCGTTCTAATGCTTCGGACGACAGCTTGGCGGTTGATATGTTTCCCAAGTAAGAATTTTAGATGAAACTCAGTCGTTCTCAATTACACTGAAAGAGAAACGCATTAACATCAACATTGTCCTTATCAATTCTTTTCTGTACATAAGGTCAGGGATCCTAGGGTGTCTATTTCGCCCACACCGCCCTCTAAAATGATCCCTGCTCTATACAATTATATATATATAAGATCTAGATGGGTCATTCCAAAACTCCATAATTAAGTTAAGACCAAAGATGCAAAGAACTTTTGAAAGTATCTTCCAGTACGGCAACTGGACCATCTGGACGTTGTTTATATTATAAATCAGAGGTCAGTATGCTGTAGTGGAGAGAACAGCCACAAATTTTGGGTAGCTACTACATGTAGTAACAATAAACCTGTAGTGAACTTTTGAACAGTGCAGACAGGATGGGCCATACCACCATCCAATCCAGGGCCTAAATGATGCATTTGTAAGTTATGATAGCGCGTTCCCTTCAGGTGCGACGGTACCAGAATTTGTGTCCTGCTGGAGCAGTTACATTTGTGCCCTTAGACAAAGCATTTAAATTCCAGGATGCCTCTTCTCTCCTTCATGGCGATGGATTCCATCAGGAATGAGGTCTCAAAGGTGATTAATATAAGTGGTAAGAAGTATTTTAAACAATATTTAACAGCATCATAAATTATACAGCACTAACCAAATTGTGACTGATTTACGCATACATGTATTTATCTTTGATTTACGCATACATGTATTTATCTTGGAACTAACCGCTTCGAAATACGCGATGCGATTTCTGATTACGAATTCCCGACTTGCCAAGAATCCCTGATACCTAGTAGAGGAGGCCATCCAAAGATGTATTGTTTGCGGGAACTAAAAGAGTTAATAATAAATTATGTGACTGGGACAGCGTATAAAGGCAATGACGAATGTAGTGTATTTCGGCATGGGTAGAACATCGGCCCGGCTAGCTCAGTTGGTAGAGCTGTCCAACTAGTGTTCTGGAGGTTGTGGATTCGAGTCACTAACTTTTCCGCTCTTTCTTCGCTTGGTCACTTTAGCAATTACAAAAGTAAAGTAATGAAGTTTGTAGACTGCAGTATGTAAAAAAAAAAGTGACGTGTAAAATACAGTTGTCTGCCCTTGGTTTGCATTGATTTATCTATAAAGATATTAAAATGCATCAACATAAAAATTTGTGAAGATGAACTGCCGACGAAGAGTAATTTAAAAAAGAATCACATTCAATGAATTGATTTCATCCACATAACTAGCTTTGGACAGACAAATTGGATTTTTAATCAATTAAAGGCCAATAACTCGAGTGGTTTGACATTAGAGGAAGATAGATAACTCTGGTAATATTCATTCGATCATCACCAAAAGTACACGTGCACTATGGTGACCTCGATACATTTTATTTTCAGTTTCATAAAATTCCACACATTGGATACTGGTTCGGCGACACAACATGAATTTCCCTCAACGAAATTCCGACGTGGGATAACAAAATGTTATGAAAACAAACAAACGACAGCAAGACGACACTTGCAATAGAAATCTGCAATGAGAGGAAACGGGGTCATCTTTTGTGCCAGATTTCATACACCTCTTCGCGGACAAGGCCGCTAACTTACCATCGGTAAAAAGGTTGTTTCAGTCACATATTGTTTACATTTTGAATCATGTGTTAGTTGAACAATAGAATATGGCAACAGAAGGAGAAATTTGCGAATAAAATCCGATCATATGTGACCGACTTTCATAAAACACTTTATTTATTTCCGCTGACGCATGCGCATTCCATGAATAACATGTCGAAGATTGACGGAAAATGCCGAAACGGCGGCTAAATATTTAATAGGCTTTTGTTAGGTCTAAAACCACTAAATCAAATTTGTCCCTAGATAAATTACATTAATTACGGTAACATTTACAAAGATATGAATAACCATTCATTCGATTAAATCTTTGTTATGCTAAAGCTAATTGACAGCCATATATATAGTCATATACACGTAGTAACACCATATTAACTATTTTCCTCCACGAACAATACGTCTTTGAGATTGCTTATCCTACTGTGTTACAGTCCAGCCAAAGCGTAACCATTTTTCAGTGGTACTCTCTACCGCATCACATTGGCGACTTACGAGTACTCACAACCTTCTCCCACAGGCACCAGACACAAACAAATATTTTTTATATTTTTGGCCTATGGTCATATAGTAAGTAATATATAATAAAGGCAACCAACGAAATTGAAACATGCATGCAGAAACATCGACGAGAAACTAGGTAAAATCGACCAGATCACTGATATGCCCTCGTGGTCCCGACCGGAAGACCTTATTATATCAACAAATACTTTTTATTTCATGGAGATCTGTCAAATAACACCAGAATGGCGCATTGTTTCATCGTGAACAGCAGGACATGAAATGTTGTCGTTTTACCTCCTCCACCGGGACTGCAGGGCAAATCATGGGCTCACATGGACGTAATATCGCCCCACAGACAGTGAGAAATCGACTGCGCGAGGTAGGTTTGAGGTGCCGACGACCAATAAAGGGTGTAACTCTTACCCTAAGATACAGCTATGCACGCCTACGCTGGGCTAGAAAGCATTTTCGGTTTACCCGTGCAGACTGGGCCAATGTTTTGTTCATCGAAACTTGCGTCAAATTGAGAGGTGCCGACGGCCGTACACGTATCTACCGACGTCCATGCACACGAAAACACCGGCAGTCCCCATCAGGGGTTTGACTAATAGGAAGATAGATAGATAGATAGATAGATAGATAGATAGATAGATAGATAGATAGATAGATAGATAGATAGATAGATAGATAGATATATAGATAGATAGATAGATAGATAGATAGAGATAGATAGATAGATAGATAGATAGATATAGATAGATAGATAGATAGATAGTAGATAGATATAGATAGATAGATAAATAATAGATAGATAGATAGATAGATAGATAGATAGATAGATAGATAGATAGATAATAGATAGATAGATAGATAGAAAGATAGATAGATAGATAGATAGATAGATAGATAGATGATGATAGATAGATAGATAGATAGATAGATAGATAGATAGATAGATAGATAGATAGATAGATAGATAGATAGATAGATAGATAGATAGATAATAGATAGATAGATAGATAGATAGATAGATAGATAGATAGATAGATAGATAGATAGATAGATAGATAGATAGATAGATAGATAATAGATAGATAGATAGATAGATAGATAGATAGATAGATAGATAGATAGATAGATAGATAGATAGATAGATAGATAGATAGATAGATAGATAGATAGATAGATAGATAGATGATAGATAGATAGATAGTAGATAGATAGATTAATAGATAGATAATAGATAGAAGATAGATGATAGATAGATAGATAGATATAGATAGATAGGATAATAGATAGATAGATAGATAGATAGATAGATAGATAGATAGATAGATAGATAGATAGATAGATAGATAGATAGATAGATAGATAGATAGATAGATAGATAGATAGATAGATAATAGATAGATAGATAGATAGATAGATAGATAGATAGATAGATAGATAAAGATAAAATAGATAGATAGATAGATAGATAGATAGATAGATAGATAGATAGATAGATAGATAAGATGATAGATAGATAGATAGATAGATAGATAGATAGATATAGATAGATAGATAGATAATAGATAGATAGATAATAGATAGATAGATAGATAGATAGATAGATAGATAGATAGATAGATAGATAGATGATAGATAGATAGATAGATAGATAGATAGATAGATAGATAGATGATAGATAGATAGATAGATAGATAGATAGATAGATAGATAGATAGATAGATAGATAGATAGATAGATAGATAGATAGATAGATAGATAGATAGATAGATAGATAGATAGATAGATAGATAGATAGATAGATAGATAGATAGATAGATAGATAGATAGATAGATAGATAGATAGATAGATAGATAGATAGATAGATAGATAGATAGATAGATAGATAGATAGATAGATAGATATAGATAGATAGATAGATAGATAGATAGAATAGATAGATAGATAGATAGATAGATAGATAATAATAGATAGATAGATAGATAGATATAGATAGATAGATAGATAGATAGATAGATAGATAATAGATAGATAATAGATAGATAGATAGATAGATAGATAGATAGAAGATAGATAGATAGATAATAGATAGATAGATGATAATAGATAGATAATAGATAGTAGATAGATAGATAGATAGATAGATAGATAGATAGATAGATAGATAGATAGATAGATAATAGATAGATAGATAGATAGATAGATAGATAGATAGATAGATAGATAGATAGATAGATAGATAGATAGATAGATGATAGATAGATAGATAGATGTAGATATATAGATAAGATAGATAGATAATAGATGTAGATATATAGATAAGATAGATAGATAATAGATGTAGATATATAGATAAGATAGATAGATAATAGATGTAGATATATAGATAAGATAGATATATAATAGATGTAGATATATAGATAAGATAGATAGATAATAGATGTAGATAGATAGATAAGATAGATAGATAATAGATGTAGATATATAGATAAGATAGATAGATAATAGATGTAGATATATAGATAAGATAGATAGATAATAGATGTAGATATATAGATAAGATAGATAGATAATAGATGTAGATATATGATAGATAGATAGATAATAGATGTAGATATATAGATAAGATAGATAGATAATAGATGTAGATATATAGATAAGATAGATAGATAATAGATGTAGATATATAGATAAGATAGATAGATAATAGATGTAGATATATAGATAAGATAG